>JAWQEG010000015.1:2275000-2875000 GCA_033782935.1 Petrolisthes cinctipes
GATATATTAGGTGCCCAAAGTCGATATGTGAATGCATTTTCTGTACCCTTTTGTATTTAAATTCAGGATCAAAATACCCGAAAATTCGATATTTTTGGGTTCCAGAAGCGATCTGTACATGCTTACTCAGTGACAGAAAATTTTCAAATAACAGACCGAAAACATGCTGAAAATCGATATTTTAGGAGACCAATGTCGATATGTGCATGCATCTTCAGTACACGTTTATATCTCAAATTCAGGCTCAAAACATCCATAAAAAACTATATTTTTGGGTCCAAGAAGCGATTTGTACATGCCTACTCAGTAATAGAATATTTTTAAGATTCAGGCCGAAAACATGCTGAAAATCGATATTTTGGGTCCCCAAAATCGATATGTGCATGGATCTTCTGTACCCGCTTATGTCCCAAATTCAGGCTTAAAACACACGAAAATTAGATATTTTTGGGACCGAGAAGCGATCTGTACATGCCTACTCAATGTTAGAATATTTTCAAAATAAAGGCACAAAAACAAGTTGAATATCGATGTTTTAGGTGCCCAAAATCGATATGTGCATGCATCTTCAGTACCCGTTTATATCTCAAATTCTGGCTTAAAACACCAGAAAATTCGATATTTTTGGGTCCCGGAAGGGATCTGTACATGCCTACTCAATGTTAGAATATTTTCAAAACACAGGCACAAAAACAAGTTGAAAATCGATATTTTAGGTGCTCAAAATCGATATGTGCATGCATCTTCAGTACCCGTTTATATCTCAAATTCTGGCTCAAAACACCCGAAAATTCGATATTTTTGGTTCCCAGAAGCGATCTGTACATGCCTACTCCGTGTTAGAGTATTTTCAGAATACAGGCCTAAAACATGCTGAAAATCGATATTTTAGGTGCCCAAAGTCAATATGTGTATGCATCTTCTGTACCCGTGTATATCTCAAATTCAGTATGTTTTTGGGCTTGTATTTTGAAAATACTCTAACACGGAGAAGGCATGTACAGATCGCTTCTGGGACCCCAAAAAACCGAATTTTCGGCTGTTTTGACCCTGAAATTGAAATATAAACGGGTAAAGAAGATGCATGCACATATCGACTTTGGACACTTAAAATATCGATTTTTTGCATGTTTTGAGCCTATATTTTGAAAACATTCTAGCACTGAGTGGGCATGTACAGATCGCTTCTAGGAACCAAAAATATCGAATTTTCGGGTATTTTGAGGTTGAATTTGGGATATAAACGGGTGCAGAAAATGCATACACATATTGACTTTGGGCACCTAAAATATCGATTTTCAGCATGTTTTGGGCCTGTATCTGAGTAGGCATGTACAGATCGCTTCTGGGACCCCAAAATATCGAATTTTTGAGTGTTTTGAGCCGGAATTTGAGATATAAACGGGTGCTGAAGATGCATGCATATATCGACTTTTGGGCACCTAAAATATCGATTTTGAGCATGTTTTGGGTATGTATCTTGAAAACATTCTGACTAGGAGTAGGCATGAACAGATCGCTTCTAGGACCCAAAAATACCGAATTTTCGTGTGTTTGGACCCTGAATTTGAGATATAAACGGGTACAGAAGGTAAATGCAAATATCGACTTTTTGGCACCTAAAAGATTGATTTTCAGTATGTTGTGGGCCTGTATTATGAAAATACTCTAACATGGAGTAGGCATGTACAGAGCGCTTCTAGGACCCCAAAATATCGAAATTTCGGGTATTTTGAGGTTGAATTTGGGATATAAACGGGTGCAGAAAATGCATACACTTATTGACTTTGGGCACCTAAAATATCGATTTTCAGCATGTTTTGGGGCTGTATCCGAGTAGTCATGTACAGATCGCTTCTGGGACCCTAAAATATCGAATTTTCGGGTGTTTGGAGCCTGAATTTGAGATATAAACGGGTTCAGAAGATGCATGCACATATTGACTTTGGGCACATAAAATATCGATTTTCAGCATGTTTTGGGCCTGTAGTTTGAAAAAACTCTAACACGGAGTAGGCATGTACAGATCGCTTCTGGGACCCCAAAATATCGAATTTTTGAGTGTTTTGAGCCGGAATTTGAGATATAAACGGGTGCTGAAGATGCATGCATATATCGACTTTTGGGCACCTAAAATATCGATTTTGTGCATGTTTTGGGTATGTATCTTGAAAACATTCTGACTAGGAGTAGGCATGAACAGATCGCTTCTAGGACCCAAAAATACCGAATTTTCGTGTGTTTGGACCCTGAATTTGAGATATAAACGGGTACAGAAGGTAAATGCAAATATCGACTTTTGGGCACCTAAAAGATTGATTTTCAGTATGTTGTGGGCCTGTATTATGAAAATACTCTAACATGGAGTAGGCATGTACAGAGCGCTTCTAGGACCCCAAAATATTGAATTTTCGGGTGTTTTGGGCCTGAATTTGAGATATCGACTTTGGGCACCTAAAATATCGATTTTTAGCATGTTTTGGGCCTATATTTTGAAAATATTCTAGCACTGAGTAGGCATGTACAGATCGCTTCTGGGACCCCAAAATATCGAATTTTCGGGTGTTTTGAGCCTGAATTTGAGATATAAACGGGTACAGAAGATGCATGCACATATTGACTTAGGGCACCTAAAATATCGATTTTCAGCATGTTTTTGGCCTGTATCCGAGTAGGCATGTACAGATCGATTCTTGGACCCAAAAATATCAAATTTTCGAGTGTTTGGACCCTGAATTTGAGATATAAACGGGTACTGAAGATGCATGCACATATCGACTTTTTGCACCTAAAATATCGAATTTTAACATGTTTTGGGTCTGCAGCTTGAGAACATTCTAACTAGGAGTAGGCATGTACAGATTGCTTCTAGGACCCAAAAATACCGAATTTTCGGGGGTTTGAGCCTCAATTTGAGATATAAACGGTGTACCAGCCCTGGGCTTGTCTCTTTGAAGAATCTGGTACCTTGTTCTTGAGGGTGTAGTTGTTGGTTGGTTGTGAAGTTGGAGACGTGATTGGTGTTCAGTTGAGGTAAAAATAAACTTCAGTAGTAAAATTACTTACTTTATTCCTTAAATTAATTCTATGGAATGTTGTGCCTTGTCTTAAGGAGCCCAGAGGAAGATGTCTGGTCTTTCTAGATTGAGATGGTAGTGTCCTAACTGAGTCTCTTCTCAGTCGTTTATATCTATTCTCTAACTTGAGTTGACAGCTATGTCTGGATACAATATTACCAACTTGATGGTTATGCTTTTCTGTGGTTTACCTGTGGCCATGTGGTAGGATGAATCACGTGGGACTATGGTCATGAGGCCTGAGTCATGCCTGAAAGGACCCTTGCTTCTATCTCCAGATACCTATACTGATAAATAGTTCGTGATACCTGGTTATCATACTGTCTATCTCTTGTCTATTTATATAATGCCGGTTCTCGACAGGTAGTCTGTTTAAACCTGTGTGTCGTCTGCTGTATTTGGTTATCTTAATGTTTATCTTCTTGTTTGTTTATTTAATGCCGGTTCTGGACAGGTAGCCTGTTATCTGACCCTAGCTAATCTTATCGTTTACCTGCCTTGCCTCATGGTACGGTACAATCGCTCAGTCCGCTACCCAAATTATCTGTCCCAGATGATCTTTATTGTGGGAACAAATTTACAATAATTGGCCTCTTCAAAGATTACTCATCTAGAGTAAAGGGACTGAGTAGCTAGGAAATTAACAATGAATACTTAAAATTAAAAAATGGACCTTAAAGACATTGGCACTTAAAATTAACATCAATACATAAATATAAATACATTGGTACATAAAGAAATAATCTTAAAATTAATGTGTTGAGCTAGGTGCTTGTAGGTATATGTATGTAAGCTAAACCTATGCTGATGATTCACACATTAAGGAAGGGTAAGCATTATTGCTATGTTGAGTCTGTGATGGAGGAGTTAAAATATTCTTTTCAAGACGAGATAACACAGTATAACGTCGATAGACCTTCCTAATGCAAAATAAGAAAATCATTGTACAGGCCAAAAGAATCAGACATGGAATTATAAATGTAGGTAGCAATACTTCGTGATCCAGATATGGAGGAATCAAATTATCAGATAAGGATGTTTGAATCATCGTATCATTGAGTAGACTCAATAGTTTCACTTTTTCTGAAACAACTGATAATTGGGAGATATTAAACAAGTCGACATTATACGAAATATGTTGAAAGGTGGAAGAGAGAGTCATGTTTTCAAGCAAGTGATGTTTACTAGGTAAGGTAACGATTCTCTTGGATCGTATTTCACATGAATCTGCTGCCTTATAGTAGCCTTTAACCAGACCATGTGTAGTGTCATGAGGGCAGATCAGTGTTACTTGTGTCTCAGCAGGAAAGTATAGATAGTGGAAATTAAAGAAATGACGATGAAAGAGAGTTTGATTAGTAACAGATTTGAAAGTACATGCAGAGAGTGCTTGATGAGTATCCCTTTGACTTAAAGCAATTGGACATGGTGCATCATTTGGAGCTTGAAATGCAAACAAATATGCAGGACAAACATATAAATGAAGATATGCTGCATGGCAATTGAGAAATTGAGCTTCACTAAGCACATCAACAAGAGAATAATCATCACTAAGAACAATATTTATAGGTTGGGAATCTAACATTAAAAGATTATTTTCTACATTCATTGGGAATGGTTGTTCTGCATAGCCTGTGAAGGACATCTTACTCTTCATTGGAATAGTAATTAGTATATATTCTGGTGTTAAAATACTGTTCATGACTGTATAATAATATTCCAGATTAGGTTCATGAAATATGGGAGTAAGATGGTAGTTCATCATAGCTATTACAAGTGCATCCTGCAATTGTTTGATTGGTAATAATCGCGAGTTAACCTTACCTAAACCTGCAGTAATTACATCCTTAATTAATGTTTGACATGACTCCCTAAGTCCTTGTACTTGAATTTCAGTTTCCTGCCAACTAACAGATATAAATAGAAGCCTAAGAATGCTATATGAGTTTTCTATTTCTGTAGATAATAGTTGCTGTTGTTTATTTAAAGCATCATAAATGGTATTCAAGTTTTTATCAATGATCTGAACACTTTTATATATTTGCCTGACTACCTTACCCTGATTTACAACTGCTTGTCCTACAACATTCAATTTTTGGGATAATGCCTGCACATCACTATCCATTGCAGTACCAAAGAGTGCCTTAGATATTTCACCTAAAAAATTAACTAAACCACGCTCCTGGCGGTGATGGTGGCTCTGAGCAATTGGATTCTTATGTAATAGGCGAGCAATGTAACTAAGGTCGCTTAATTCCTTCATAGTGCGTTGAACCTTAAAGGACATGACTGAATATAATGCCCTGAAATCACTAAATGCCATCGAGTCATTCCTGTCAGGCAAAACTAGTGTATCATTAAGTATCTGCAATCCTTGCTCAACTGCAGAAAATTTGCGAAATAAATCAGATATCTCTTGTAAGGAATAAGAAATAGTGATAACATCTTCCGTCACCAATATTTTACCAAATTGTTGGACGAGCGCTCCCGGGATAAGCACATCATCATTAGGGACGGTGGTTACGTCAGCGTAACCTGTTGTTGCCGCGAGTATGGCTATGAAAACCATAATATATGTTGAGTTGGGCCACATCTGTAAGAAGAATTATAATCTTTTATTTCTTCGCCGATCGGAGTTTCTGTTTATAATTGTTTATTTTATGATTATCAGTAGTAGAGATAATATTACTAGGAAGAGGAAATAGGTCATGTTCCAGAGATTCTGATTGGTTATTTAGATGGTGGGTTTGCGCGCTTTTAACCAATTTCTTTATTCTGTCTACATGAACAATATCATCCGCCTGAGTAAAATTATGCTTTATGGCAATCTTAGTGCCCCTACCTACTACAGATATAACAGTGTACGGTCCCGTGAACCGAGGCAGAAGTTTCGAAGTTCGATCGGGTACCTGTAACATTACCTGATCACCTGGAGTGAAGGTTTGCGTTTTTGCTTTATTATGTTGCCTTCTACGCATTTTATTTCTGCTAGCCTGTAAATTGTTTTGTACCTCATGATGAATTTGTTGAAATGCAACTCGCTGTCGTTCAGCGTAGTCGTCCATGTTGTAGCAGGGCCTCTGTGTGGGAATTGTTATATCATATGGAAGACGTTTCTGCACGCCAAATATTATTTCATGAGGAGTCTTACCCACTGTTTCCGTTTTTGTAGCGTTTATAGAACAGACTGTCATATCAATCCAGTCCTCCCATGTGGAAGGGATTTTATTTATTGCCCCCCGAAGTACTTCTAATATTTTACGGTTTTGCCGTTCTGCTAACCCATTAGATGCAGGGTGATATGCTAATACAAACGTTTGCTTAATATTATAAAATTCAGATATCTTCTGTAAGATACTGTTACGAAATTCCTTACCATTATCTGAAATAATGATCTTGGGACATGTAAATGGACATATGAATTTGGATATAAATTTATGTGCAACCTCTTCTGCTGTTTTCGTTTTCAGTGGAGCTACCACCAAATGCCTAGAAAAATGATCAACCACAGTTAATAAATAATTCGAGCCCTGATGTGACTGTGGGAGGGAGAGTAAATCCATTCCTACTATTTCCCATTGTTCACTCGGCATTGGATATTCCCCTAATGGAGCTGGTCCAATTGGATGTCCCTTATTTGCATTGCATGTTTCGCATCGAGCGATATGTGTTGCAACATCTACTTTCATTGTATGCCAATAGTACTTAGTACGGAGAGTTGACAGACATCGATCTCTGCCAGGATGTCCTGCTGTATTATGATATAAGGTTAATACTGAGGGAATCAAGGATTGTGGTATTACTATTTGATCAGTTTGAATTTTACGTTTCCTAAGTTTCCTATAAACAACATTATCATAAAGGGAGAAGTTATTTATGCTAATGGGTAATTCCTGACCATCATAATCATCACCTGAGTTTAATGAGTAATGTATTGCTTTTATCATAGAATCCTGTTGTTGATGTATACGAACTGCATTGAAGTCAAAGTCTATGGGTGACTTAGAAACTGAAGAGACAGGATGTCTGCTTAAAGCATCTGCTACATGATTTAATCGACCTGGAAGGTATTTAATATCAATATGCGGTTGAAATTCCTGAATTGTTAGATACCATCTAGCCAATTTCCCCGTGAGATTTTGAGTTTTCAGGAAGCCAATAATCGGTTGGTGATCTGTAAAAACTTGTAAAGGATATCCCAACACGATTTCCCTGAAGGTACGAAGTGCCCATACTACAGCCAAAGTTTCCTGTTCTGTTACAGAGTAACGAGTTTCCTGTGCATTTAATATTCGAGAAGCATACGCAATTACCTGACACCGACCTTTAGCAATTTCTTGCATAAGGACAGCGCCTAAACCTAATGAAGAAGCATCGGTACAAATTATAAAAGGTAACGAAAAATCTGGGAATGCAAGAATTGGAGCTGATACCAATTTATCCTTTAGTAATTCAAAGCTCAGCTGTTGTTCAGGCATCCATACAAAATCTGCATTTTTCTTGAGGAGATTATTTAGGGGCTTTGCTATTTGGGAAAAGTTTCTTACAAAGCTTCTATAATAAGAACATAAACCCAAGAATGACTTTACATTAGTTGCATTTTTTGGAGTAGGGAATTCTTTCATTGCTCGTATTTTATCAGATTGTGTATGGAGCCCTTTGCTATTGATGGTATGACCTAAAAATTTTATTTCCCGTCTAAGAAAGTGACATTTAGACATTTTAAGTTTAAGGCCTACCTGATGCAACCTATGCATAACCTTCTTTAATGTTTCTAAATGTGAAGGAACGTCCTTTGAAAAAATAATCAAATCGTCTAAATAAGCAATGACTTCATTATTGATATCGCCAAAAAGAAAATTTACCATACGCTGAAATGTGGATGGAGCATTACATAACCCAAATGGCATACGGGTGTATTCATAATGACCATGGGGAGTACTAAATGCCGTAATGGGTTGACTTTTATCATCTAATGCTACTTACCAGTACCCACTGACTAAGTCTAATGTGGAGAATACAATAGGTTTTGTTTCACCAATGTTAGACAAAACATCTCTCAATAGAGGGAGGGGATATTTATCTTTAATTGTAGCATTATTTATTTTCCTGTAATCAATTACTGGTCTAAATTCACCATTATTTTTTGAAACCAAAAACATAGGGCTGTTATAAGGGGAGTGAGAATTCTTAATAATGCCTTCATCCAACATTTCACTTACCATTTCATTTACCATTTTCTGCCTACTATGAGGTAATCTATATGCTCGAGTATAAATAGGTTGAGGGGATGTTAGGGTAATGGTATGCTTTATAATATCGGTTTTTCCTAAGGATTCACCAGGTAGGCAATCGCATCTCGATATATAGCTAGAATGTTGATAAGATCATCACGATAAGGTGGAAAATCACCGCCATGGACAAAATTACTAAGTTGTTCCCTTCCATGACTGTCAATATGATTCCCTTCGGTAAGAACCGATGCAATATTTCCTTGTGGTATTTGATCCAACTTCCATCTGTATAGATCACATAGATATGTTCCCTTTTTCACCTGAATATTGGTAGATGTTTTATTAAAGAGATAGATAGTAGCAATATTACTATCATTTACACTGGTTAAAGTAGATTCTAATCCCAGGTTCTTTATTTTCACTGACTCTATTAAGGATAGAACATTAGTATGTGGCTGTACATGAGATGGAAGCTTTACCTTCAATTTATGGACGAAATTTGGAGTTAATATAGTATTACATGCAGCAATAGCCTTTATGATAATGGAGTCGTTTCCATCATTTGTATTATAAATAGAGTGAACGTTACTTGAACGTAAATAATGGCCAGGACAATCCTGTATTGGAATACATTTATTTTTGAAACGTATTATTTTATATCCTGGGTTAATGACAATCTCCTGCCTAATAATGTCTGATAGTCCCAATACACCGTCTGTTGGTAGATCATAATTCCTTATTATATAGAATTTTATGTTTATATGGTTAGTTCCCTTTTCTAACCTTACAGGAAGGGTTAGTTTCCCTATGACCTGTAATTTATTTCCTGTTATGGCTGACAATTCTATGTCAATGGGCTCTATTTTATTATGTAAATGTCGCTGGGGATTTAAGTTGCACAATCTCTTAAAGGAATTTTCAGATAACAATGAAACTGCCGCGCCTGTGTCTATCATTAAAGAGGTGTTACAATGTAATACCTGTACAGGGATTGATAGTACATTACCGGTGGAGGCGACGACAGGGTTTATGGGACGTACTACTTTCTGGGATGTTGCCATTTCGAATATTGGGGTGGTCTCGTTTCGTACCTCGTGTTTCTTTGCATGTCCTCTTTCATTCTTTTAAGCACCACACATTCATCTGAGGAATGTGAAGTGGATTCATGTAAATGACAATATTTATTGGAATAAGAATACTTATTACGTTTCCATTGATAATTCCCCTTAGAATTATGTAAGAAATAACAGTCACTGGTATAATGATTAGTTTTGTTGCAATGTTTACAAAATTTCCTTTGTGACTTTCCTTGATTTGATATGGCACTATTATTGAAAGTCTTTGTTTCCATTGATGGAGCAACATGTAATGCACGAGGTACGCTCTGAGGGTCTTTCATACTAAGTTTGGAAGCTAACTTGATTAGTTTGTCATTAGGACCAAAGGAATGTTTAGGAATATCCAAACGATATGTTTCTTTTAACAGTAACGTAAATTGGACATATTCGATTAATTTAATAACATTATCGAAGGTAATATTCCCATTATGTACCCAAGGTGAGGACTTTAATGATTCTTTGGCATCTAAGGCTAGGGACCCTGCTAATGCAAGTGCTTTTGCTGGATCATGTGCAGTTATGTTATCTGCAGTTGTTTTAGCCATTCTTTGGACCTATGACAATGACCCATGGTGCTGACCATCTCCAAAAATATCTATGAGTGACTCCCTAAACGTATCATATGACGTTAAGTTATCAGGGTCAGAAAAAGCACTTGCTGTTAGCATATAGCTAGCTGGACTATCTGGTGCAATATGACCTCGCACGAACCTAATCTTATCTATATCCTGATTAATTTCTGCCTGACAAAATGCATCCTCCAAATGTCGCAAAAAGAGATGAATTCCATATCTTGGATCATCTCCCGTATATTGCTTCAAATAATTAGGGGTTGGTAATACTCTCACTGTTTGAAATTGGTTAGGCATAGCAGGTGAAGTTTGGCTAGAAGGAGTAGGGTTAGAGACAGTAGGAGATTGTGGAGAAGTGGCCATGATTGGAGAGGATACAAGATGATATGGAATACCAGATCGAGTTTTAGAAGGAGATAGGATGGAAGAAGCAGAAGGAGATTCGTATGTGTCGGCACCAGGAATAAGACTTTGGGACACAGGGGATGAATTTTCTAGCCCGGAACTCAATGAATCATTGTTAGTGGTATTCAATGTTAGGTTTGGGTCGTTTGGATGTTTAATGGGGGAAAATATATCGAAGCTCTGCTTTAACTTAATGAAAGTATTCTTTTTAGACATCAAATTAGGAACCTATAGCTTTCTAACATGTTCGTGAACAAATGGAAAATAATGTAATGTAATTTGTAAATGTACCTACGTTTTTGTGTAGAGTGATGCTGCTACGATGATGACGACGTGATGACGAGGTCGAGCTGGGGTGTTGCCTGACGAGTCGATGTCGTGAAGATGATTAGTTAGCTCGCACACTAACACACTAATAGTCGTTATTGAAGTGAAGACGATGAACGTTGACTTGCTTTACGAGAGAATTTACGTAAGAGGTGTCAGCTTGAAGGTGATGGAGTGATGGCGTTGTCCTTACGAGAGCATTTACGTAACAGGATCGCCGATATGGTAGGGATGAACTGATGATTGTATGTTTTGAAGTGGATGAGGTCCTCCTTGTAGGTCGCGTTGTAGTTATCTTGGAGCAGGAGACCTTTGTAGGTAATTTACTTGTGGCATAAATCTCCCTCGTTAGAGGTCGTAAGATTATCACCACTGAAGGAATTGCTTGAGAGAATTTACAAGTCAATCCTTGAACTTGTTCTTAAACAATGTCAGCCTCTGGACTCCTGTGAAGTTTTTACCTTGCAATGTGCACTGTTGCAAAACACCGCTGCCACCATATGTACCAGCCCTGGGCTTGTCTCTTTGAAGAATCTGGTACCTTGTTCTTGAGGGTGTAGTTGTTGGTTGGTTGTGAAGTTGGAGACGTGATTGGTGTTCAGTTGAGGTAAAAATAAACTTCAGTAGTAAAATTACTTACTTTATTCCTTAAATTAATTCTATGGAATTTTGTGCCTTGTCTTATGGAGCCCAGAGGAAGATGTCTGGTCTTTCTAGATTGAGATGGTAGTGTCCTAACTGAGTCTCTTCTCAGTCGTTTATATCTATTCTCTAACTTGAGTTGACAGCTATGTCTGGATACAATATTACCAACTTGATGGTTATGCTTTTCTGTGGTTTACCTGTGGCCATGTGGTAGGATGAATCACGTGGGACTATGGTCATGAGGCCTGAGTCATGCCTGAAAGGACCCTTGCTTCTATCTCCAGATACCTATACTGATAAATAGTTCGTGATACCTGGTTATCATACTGTCTATCTCTTGTCTATTTATATAATGCCGGTTCTCGACAGGTAGTCTGTTTAAACCTGTGTGTCATCTGCTGTATTTGGTTATCTTAATGTTTATCTTCTTGTTTGTTTATTTAATGCCGGTTCTGGACAGGTAGCCTGTTATCTGACCCTAGCTAATCTTATCGTTTACCTGCCTTGCCTCATGGTACGGTACAACGGGTACAAAAGATACATGCACATATTGACTTTGGACACATAAAATATCGATTTTAGCATGTTTTGAGCTTATATTTTGAAAACATTCTAGCACCGAGTAGGCATGTACAGATCGCTTCTGGAACCCAAAAATATCGTATTTTCGGGTGTTTTGAGGTTGAATTTGGGATATAAACGTGTGCAGAAGATGCATACACATATTGACTTTGGTCACCTAAAATATTGATTTTAAGCATGTTTTAGGCCTGTATCTGAGTAGGCATGTACAGATTGCTTCTGGGAACCCAAAATATCGAATTTTCGGGTGTTTAGAGCCTGAATTTGAGATATAAACGGGTACAGAAGATGCATTCAGATATCGACTTTTGGGCACCTAAAAGATCGATTTTCAGTATGTTTTTGGGCATGTATTTTGAAAATACTCTAACACGGAGTAGGCATGTGCAGATCGCTTCTGGGACCCCAAAATATCGACTTTTCGGGTGTTTGGAGCCTGAATTTGAGATATAAACGAGTACTGAAGATGCATGCACATATCGGCTTTTTGCACCTAAAATGTCGAATTTTAACATGTTTTGGGTCTGCAGCTTGAGAACATTCTAACTAGGAGTAGGCATGTACAGATTGCTTCTAGGACCCCAAAATACCGAATTTTCGGGTGTTTTGAGCCTGAAATTGAGATATAAACGAGTAAAGAAGATGCATGCACATATCGACTTTAGACACTTAAAATATCGATTTTTTGCATGTTTTGAGCCTATTTTTTGAAAACATTCTAGCACTGAGTGGGCATGTACAGATCGCTTCTAGGACCCAAAAATATCAAATTTTCGGGTGTTTTGAGGTTGAATTTGGGATATAAACGGGTGCAGAAAATGCATACACATATTGATTTTGGGCACCTAAAATATCGATTTTCAGCATGTTTTGGGCCTGTATCTGAGTAGGCATGTACATATCGCTTCTGGGACCCTAAAATATCGAATTTTCGGGTGTTTGGAGCCTGAATTTGAGATATAAACGGGTACAGAAGATGCATGCACATATCGACTTTTGGGCACCTAAAAGATCGATTTTTAGTATGTTTTGGCCCTGTAATTTGAAAATACTCTAACACGGAGTAGGCATGTACAGATAGCTTCTGGAACCCCAAAATATCGAATTTTCGGGCGTTTTGGGCCTGAATTTGAGATATCGACTTTGGGCACCTAAAATATCGATTTTTAGCATGTTTTGGGCCTATATTTTGAAAATATTCTAGCACTGAGTAGGCATGTACAGATCGCTTCTGGGACCCCAAAATATCGAATTTTATGGTGTTTTGAGACTGAATTTGAGATATAAACGTGTACAGACGATGCATGCACATATTAACTTTGGGCAACTAAAATATCGATTTTCAGGATGTTTTTGGCCTGTATTTTGAAAATACTCTAACACGGAGTAGGCATGTACAGATCGCTTCTGGGACCCCAAAATATCGAATTTTCGGGTGTTTTGGGCCTGAATTTGTGATATCGACTTTGGGCACCTAAAATATCGATTTTTAGCATGTTTTGGGCCTATATTTTGAAAATATTTTAGCACTGAGTGGGCATGTACAGATCGCTTCTGGGACTGCAAAATATCGAATATTTGGGTTTTTTGAGCCTGAATTTGAGATATAAACGGGTACAGAAGATGCATGCACATATTTGTTTTGGGCACCTAAAATATCGATTTTCAGCATGTTTTGGGCCGGTATTTTGAAAATTCTCTAACACGGAGTAGGCATGTACAGATCGCTTCTGGGACACCAAAATATCGAATTTTCGGGTGTTTTGAGCCTGAATTTGAGATATAAACGGGTACCGAAGATGCATGCACATATTGAGTTTGGGCACCAAAAATATCGATTTTCAGCATGTTTTGGGCCTGTATTTTGAAAATACTCTAATACGGAGTAGGCATGTACAGATCGCTCCTGGGACCCCAAAATATCGAATTTTCGGGGGTTTTAAGCCTGAATATGAGATATAAACTGGTAATGAAGATGCATGCACATATCGACTTTTGAGCACCTAAAATATCGATTTTGAGCATGTTTTGGGTCTGTATCTTGAAAACATTCTAACTAGGAGTAGGCATGTACAGATCGCTTCTAGGACCCAAAAAGACCGAATTTTCGGGTGTTTTTAGCCTCAATTTGAGATATAAACTGGTACAGAAGATGCATGCACATATTGACTTTGGACACATAAAATATCGATTTTAGCATGTTTTGAGCTTATATTTTGAAAACATTCTAGCACTGAGTAGACATGTACAGATCGCTTCTGGGACCCCGAAATATTGAATTTTCGGGAGTTTTGATGTTGAATTTGGGATATAAACGGGTGCAGAAGATTCATACACATATTGACTTTGGGCACCTAAAATATCGATTTTCAGCATGTTTTGGGTCTGTATCCGAGTAGGCATGTACAGATCGCTTCTGGGACACCAAAATATTTAATTTTCGGGTGTTTGGAGCCTGAATTTGAGATATAAACTGGTACAGAAGATGCATGCACATATTGACTTTGGGCAACTAAAATATCGATTTTCAGCATGTTTTTGGCCTGTATATTGAAAATACTCTAATACGGAGTAGGCATGTTCAGATCGCTTCTGGGACCCCAAAATATCAAATTTTCGGGTGTTTTGTGCCTGAATTTGAGATATAAACGGGTACAGAAGATGCATGCACATATTTGTTTTGGGCACCTAAAATATCGATTTTCAGCATGTTTTTGGCCTGTTTATTGAAAATACTCTAACTAGGACTAGGCATGTACAAATCGCTTCTAGGACCCAAAAATACCGAATTTTCGGGTGTTTTGAGCCTCAATTTGAGATATAAACGGGTTCAGAAGATGCATGCACATATCGACTTTGGACACTTAAAATATTGATTTTTAGCATGTTTTGAGCCTATATTTTGAAAACATTCTAGCACTGAGTAGGCATGTACAGATCGCTTCTGGGACCCAAAAATATCAAATTTTCGGGTGTTTTGAGCCTGAATTTGGGATATAAACGGGTGCTGAAAATCCATACACATATTGACTTTGAGCACCAAAAATATCGATTTTCAGCATGTTTTGGGCCTGTATCTGAGTAGGCATGTACAGATCGCTTCTGGGACACCAAAATATCGAATTTTCGGGTGTTTGGAGCCTGAATTTGAGATATAAACTGGTACAGAAGATGCATGCACATATTGACTTTGGGCTACTAAAATATCGATTTTAGCATGTTTTGAGCTTATATTTTGAAAACATTCTAGCACTGAGTAGACATGTACAGATTGCTTCTGGGACCCCGAAATATTGAATTTTCGGGAATTTTGAGGTTGAATTTGGGATATAAACGGGTGCAGAAGATTCATACACATATTGACTTTGGGCACCTAAAATATCGATTTTCAGCATGTTTTGGGCCTGTATCCGAGTAGGCATGTACAGATCGCTTCTGGGACACCAAAATATCGAATTTTCGGGTGTTTGGAGCCTGAATTTGAGATATAAACTGGTACAGAAGATGCATGCACATATTGACTTTGGGCAAGTAAAATATCGATTTTCAGCATGTTTTTGGCCTGTATTTTGAAAATACTCTAACACGGAGTAGGCATGTTCAGATCGCTTCTGGGACCCCAAAATATTAAATTTTCGGGTGTTGTGTTCCAGAATTTGAGATATCGACTTTGGGCACCTAAAATATCGATTTTTAGCATGTTTCGGGCCTATATTTTGAAAATATTCTAGCACTGAGTGGGCATGTACAGATCGCTTCTGGGACCCCAAAATATCGAATTTTCGGGTTTTTTTAACCTGAATTTGAGATATAAACGGGTACAGAAGATGCATGCACATATTGACTTTGAGCACCTAAAATATCGATTTTCAGCATGCTTTGGGGCTGTATTTTGAAAATACTCTAACACGGAGTAGGCATGTACAGATCGCTTCTGGGACCCCAAAATATCGAGTTTTAGGGTATTTTGAGCCTGAATTTGAGATATAAACGGGTACAGAAGATGCATGCACATATTGACTTTGAGCACCTAAAATATCGATTTTCAGCATGCTTTGGGGCTGTATTTTGAAAATACTCTAACACGGAGTAGGCATGTACAGATCGCTTCTGGGACCCCAAAATATCGAATTTTCAGGTGTTTTAAGCCTGAATATGAGATATAAACTGGTAATGAAGATGCATGCACATATCGACTTTTGAGCACCTAAAATATCGATTTTGAGCATGTTTTGGGTCTGTATCTTGAAAACATTCTAACTAGGAGTAGGCATGTACAGATCGCTTCTAGGACCCAAAAATACCGAATTTTCGGGTGTTTTGAGCCTCAATTTGAGATCTAAACGGGTTCAGAAGATGCATGCACATATCGACTTTGGACACTTAAAATATCGATTTTTAGCATGTTTTGAGCCTATATTTTGAAAACATTCTAGCACTGAGTAGGCATGTACAGATCGCTTCTGGGACCCAAATATATCAAATTTTCGGGTGTTTTGAGCCTGAATTTGGGATATAAACGGGTGCTGAAAATCCATACACATATTGACTTTATGCACCAAAAATATCGATTTTCAGCATGTTTTGGGCCTGTATCTGAGTAGGCATGTACAGATCGCTTCTGGGACACCAAAATATCGAATTTTCGGGTGTTTGGAGCTTGAATTTGAGATATAAACTGGTACTGAAGATGCATGCACATATTGACTTTGGGCAACTAAAATATCGATTTTCAGCATGTTTTTGGCCTGAATTTTGAAAATACTCTAACACGGAGTAGGCATGTACAGATCGCTTCTGGGACCCCAAAATATCGAATTTTCGGGTGTTTTGGGCGAGAATTTGAGATATCACCTTTGGGCACCTAAAATATTCGATTTTTAGCATGTTTCGGGCCTATATTTAAAAAATATTCTAGCACTGAGCAGCCATGTACAGATCGCTTCTGGGACCCCAATATATCGAATTTTCGGGTGTTTTGAGCCTGAATTTGAGATATAAACGGGTACAGAAGATGCATGCACATATTGACTTTGGGCACCTAAAATATCGATTTTCAGCATGTTTTGGGCCTGTATTTTGAAAATACTCTAACACAGAGTAAGCATGTACAGATCGCTTCTGGGACCCCAAAATATCGAATTTTCCGGTGTTTTAAGCCTGAATATGAGATATAAATTGGTACTGAAGATGCATGCACATATCGACTTTGGACACTTAAAATATCGATTTTTAGCAAGTTTTGAGCCTTTATTTTGAAAACATTCTAGCACTGAGTAGGCATGTACAGATCGCTTCTGGGACCCAAAAATATCGAATTTTCGGGTGTTTTGAGCCTGAATTTGGGATATAAACGGGTGCTGAAAATGCATACACATATTGACTTTGGGCACCTAAAATATCGATTTTCAGCATGTTTTGGGCCTGTAATCTCATAAAACTCTAGCACTGAGTAGGCATGTACAGATCGCTTCTGGGACCCATAAATATCGAATTTTCGGGTGTTTTGAGGTTGAATTTGGGATATAAACGGGTGCTGAATATTCATGCACATATCAACTTTTGGGCACCTAAAATATCGATTTTGAGCATGTTTTGGGTCTGTATCTTGAAAACATTCTTACTAGGAGTAGGAATGTACAGATCGCTTCTAGGACCCAAAAATACCGAATTTTCGGATGTTTTGAGCCTCAATTTGAGATATAAACGGGTACAGAAGATGCATGCACATATCGACTGTGGACACTAAAATATCGATTTTTAACATGTTTTGAGCCTATATTTTGAAAACATTCTAGCACTGAGTAGGCATGTACAGATCGCTTCTGGGACCCAAAATTATCGAATTTTAGGGTGTTTTGAGCCTGAATTTTAGATATAAACGGGTACTGAAGATGCATACACATATTGACTTTTGGGCACCAAAAATATCGATTTGGAGCATGTTTTGGGTCTGTAACTTGAAAACATTATAACTAGGAGTAGGCATGTACAAATCGCTTTTAGGACCAAATAATACCGAGATTTCGGGGGTTTTTGAGCCTGAATATGAGATATAAACGGGTACAGAAGATGCATGCACATATCGACTTAGTGCACTTAAAATATCGAATTCTAGCATGTTTTGAGCCTATATTTTGAAAATAATCTAGCACTGAGTAGGCATGTACTGATCGCTTCTGGGACCCCAAAATATCGAATTTTCGGGTGTTTGGAGCCTGAATTTGAGATATAAACGAGTACTGAAGATGCATGCACATATCGACTTTTTGCACCTAAAATATCGATTTAGAGCATGTTTTGGGTCTGTAGCTTGAGAACATTCTAACTATAAGTAGGCATGTACAGATCGCTTCTAGGCCCCAAAAATACCGAATTTCGGGTGTTTTTAGCCTCAATTTGAGATATAAACTGGTACAGAAGATGCATGCACATATTGACTTTGGACACATAAAATATCGATTTTAGCATGTTTTTTTGCTTATATTTTGAAAACATTCTAGCACTGAGTAGACATGTACAGATCGCTTTTGGGACCCCAAAATATCGAATTTTTGGGTGTTTTGAGGTTGAATTTGGGATATAAACGGGAGCAGAAGATTCATACACATATTGACTTTGGGCACCTAAAATATCGATTTTCAGCATGTTTTGGGCCTGTGTATGAGTAGGCATGTACAGATCGCTTTTGGGACACCAAAATATCGAATTTTCCGGTGTTTGGAGCCTGAATTTGAGATATAAACTGGCACAGAAGATGCATGCACATATTGACTTTGGGCAACTAAAATATCGATTTTCAGCATGTTTTTGGCCTGTAATTTGAAAATACTCTAACACGGAGTAGGCATGTACAGATCGCTTCTGGGACCCCAATATATCGAATTTTCGGGTGTTTTGAGCCTGAATTTGAGATATAAACGGGTACAGAAGATGTATGCACATATCGACTTTTGGGCACCTATAATATAGATTTTTAGCATGTTTTGAGCCTTTATTTTGAAAACATTCTAGCAATGAGTAGGCATGTACAGGTCGCTTCTAGGACCCAAAAATATCGAATTTTCGGGGGTTTTGAGGTTGGATTTGGGATATAAACAGGTGCTGAAGATGCATACACATTTTGACTTTGGGCACCTAAAATATCGATTTTCAGCGTGTTTTGGGCCTGTATCTGACTAGACATGTACAGATCGCTTCTGGGACCCCAAAATATCGAATTTTCGGGTGTTTGGAGGCTGAATTTGAGATATAAACGGGTACAGAAGGTGCACGCACATATTGACTTTGGGCACCTAAAATATCGATTTTCACCATGTTCTGGGCCTGTATTTTGAAAATACTCTAACACGGAGTAGGCATGTACAGATCGCTTCTGGGACCCCAAAATATCGAATTTTCGGGTGTTTTGAGGTTGAATTTGGGATATAAACGGGTGCAGAATATGCATGCACATATTGACTTTGGGCAACTAAAATATCGATTTTCAGCATGTTTTGGGCCAGTATTTTGAAAAAACTCTAACACGGAGTAGGCATTTACAGATCGCTTCTGGGACCCCAAAATATCGAATTTTCGGGTGTTTTGGGCCTGAATTTGAGATATCGACTTTGGGCACCTAAAATATCGATTTTTAGCATGTTTTGGGCCTATATTTTAAAAATATTCTAGCACTGAGTAGGCATGTACAGATCGCTTCTGGGACCCCCAAATATCGAATTTTCAGGTGTTTTGAGCCTGAATATGAGATATAAACGGGTACAGAAGATGCACGCAAATATTGACTTTGGGCAACTAAAATATCGATTTTCAGCATGTTTTGAGCCTATATTTTGAAAACATTCTTGTACTGAGTAGGCATGTACAGATCGCTTCTGGGATCCAAAAATATCGAATTTTCGGGTATTTTGAGGTTGAATTTGGGATATAAACGTGTGATGAAAATGCATACACATATTGACTTTGGGCACCTAAAATATCGATTTTTAGCATGTTTTGGGCCTGTATCCGAGTAGGCATGTCCAGATTGCTTCTGGGACCCTAAAATATCGAATATTTGGGTGTTTTAGGTCTGAATTTGAGATATCGACTTTTGGCACCTAAAATATCGATTTTTAGTATGTTTTGGGCCTATATTTTGAAAATATTCTAGCACTGAGCATGCATGTACAGATCGCTTCTGGGACCCCAATATATCGAATTTTTGGGTGTCTTGAGCTTGAATTTGAGATATAAACGGGTACAGAAGATTCATGCACATATTGACTTTGGGCACCTAAAATATCGATTTTCAGCATGTTTTGGGCCTGTATTTTTAAAATACTCTAACACGGAGTAGGCATGTACAGATCGCTTCTAGGACCCAAAAAAACCGGACTTTCGATTGTTTTGAGCCTCAATTTGAGATATAAACGGGTACAGAAGATGCATGCACATATCGACTTTGGACACTTAAAATATCGATTTTTAGCATGTTTTGAGCCTATATTTTGAAAACATTCTAGCACTGAGTAGGCATGTTCAGATCGCTTCTGGGACCCAAAAATATCGCATTTTCGTGTGTTTTGAGGTTGAATTTGGGATATAAACGGATGCAGAAGATGCATACACATATTGACTTTAGGCACCTAAAATATCGATTTTCAGCATGTTTTGGGCCTGTATCTGAGTAGGCATGTACAGATCGCTTCTGGGAAACCAAAATATCGAAATTTCGGGTGTTTGTAGCCTGAATTTAAGATATAAACGGGTACAGAAGATACATGCACATATCGACTTTTATCACCAAAAAGATCGATTTTCAGTATGTTATGGGCCTGTATTTTGAAAATACTCCAACACGGAGTAGGCATGTACAGATTGCTTCTGGGACCACAAAATATCGAATTTTTGGGTGTTTTGGGCCTGAATTTGAGATATCGGCTTTGGGCACCTAAAATATAGATTTTTAGCATGTTTTGGGTCTATTTTTTGAAAATATTCTAGCACTGAGCAGGCATGTACAGATCGCTTCTGGGACCCAAAAATCTCGAATTTTCGGGTGTTTTGAGCTTGAATTTGAGATATAAACGGGTACAGAAGATGTATGCACATATCGACTTTTGGGCACCTATAATATAGATTTTTAGCATGTTTTGAGCCTTTATTTTGAAAACATTCTAGCAATGAGTAGGCATGTACAGGTCGCTTCTAGGACCCAAAAATATCGAATTTTCGGGGGTTTTGAGGTTGGATTTGGGATATAAACAGGTGCTGAAGATGCATACACATTTTGACTTTGGGCACCTAAAATATCGATTTTCAGCGTGTTTTGGGCCTGTATCTGACTAGACATGTACAGATCGCTTCTGGGACCCCAAAATATCGAATTTTCGGGTGTTTGGAGGCTGAATTTGAGATATAAACGGGTACAGAAGGTGCACGCACATATCGACTTTTGGGCACCTAAAAGATCGATTTTCAGTATGTTTTGGGCTTGTAATTTGAAAATACTCTAACACGGAGTAGGCATGTACAGATCGCTTCTGGGCCCCCAAAATATCGAA
The DNA here is from genome assembly GCA_033782935.1 of Petrolisthes cinctipes. NCBI lineage: Eukaryota > Metazoa > Arthropoda > Malacostraca > Decapoda > Porcellanidae > Petrolisthes > Petrolisthes cinctipes. The sequence goes on from JAWQEG010000015.1 coordinate 2,296,506, forward strand.
TTTTCCGGTGTTTTGGGCCTGAATTTGAGATATCGACTTTGTGCACCTAAAATATCGATTTTAGCATGTTTTGGGCCTATATTTTGAAAATATTCTAGCACTGAGTAGGCATGTACAGATCGCTTCTGGTACCCCAAAATATCGAATTCTCGGTTGTTTTCAGCCTGAATATGAGATATAAACGGGCACTGAAGGTGCATGCACATATCGACTTTTGGGCACCTAAAATATCGATTTTGAGCATGTTTTGGGTCTGTATCTTGAAAACATTCTAACTAGGAGTAGGTATGTACAGTTCGTTCTAGGACCCAAAATTAACGAATTTTCGGGTGTTTTGAGCCTGAATTTGAGATATAAACGGGTACAGAACATGCATGCACATATCGACTTTGGACAATTAAAATATTTATTTTTAGCATGTTTTGAGCCTATATTTTGAAAACATTCTAGCACTGAGTAAGCATGTACAGATCGCTTCTGGGACCCAAAAATATCGAATTTTCGGGTGTTTGGAGCCTGAATTTGGGATGTAAACGGGTTCTGAAAATGCATGCACATATCGACTTTGGGCACCTAAAAGATCGATTTTAAGTATGTTTTGGGCCTATATTTTGAAAATACTCTAACACGGAGTAGGCATGTACAGTTCGCTTCTGGGAACCCAAAATATCAAATTGTCGGTTGTTTTGGGCCTGAATTTGAGATATCGACTTTGGGCACCTAAAATATCGATTTTTGCATGTTTTGGGCCTATATTTCTAAAATATTCTAGCACTGAGTAGGCATGTACAGATCGCTTCTGTGACCCTAAAATATCGAATTTTCGGGTGTTTTGAGCCTGAACATGAGATATAAACGGGTGCAGAAGATGCATGCACATATTGACTTTGGGCACCTAAAATATCGATTTTGAGCATGTTTTGTGTCTGTATTTTGTAAACATTCTAACTAGGAGTAGGTATGTACAGATCGCTTCTGGGACCCGAAAATATCGAAAATTCGGGTGTTTTGAGCCTGAATTTGAGATATAAACGGGTGCTGAAGATGCATGCACATATCGACTTTGGACACCTAAAATATCGATTTTCAGCATGTTTTGAGCCTATATTTTGAAAACATTCTAGCACTAAGTAGGCATGTACAGATCGCTTCTGGGACCCAAAAATATCGAATTTTTGGGTGTTTTGAGGTTGAATTTGGGATATAAACGGGTGCTGAAGATGCATACACATACTGACTTTGGGCACATAAAATATCGATTTTCAGCATGTTTTGGGCCTGTATCTGAGTAGGCATGTACAGATCGCTTTTGACACCCTAAAATATCAAATTTTCGGGTGATTGGAGCCTAAATTTGAAATATAAACTGGTACAGAATATGCATGCACATATCGAATTTTGGGCACCTAAAAGATCGATTTTCAGTATGTTTTGGGCCTGTATTTTGAAAATACTCTAACACGGAGTAGGCATATACAGATCGCTTCTGGGACCCCAAAATATCGAATTTTCGGGTGTTTTGGGCCTGAATTTGAGATATCGTTTTTGGGCAACTAAAATATCGATTCTTAGCATGTTTTGGGCCTATATTTCTAAAATATTCTAGTACTGAGTAGGCATGTACAGATCGCTTCTCGGACCCCAAAATATCGAATTGTCGGGTGTTTTCAGCCTAAATATGAGATATAAACGGGCACTGAAGGTGCATGCACATATCGACTTTTGGGCACCTAAAATATCGATTTTGAGCATGTTTTTGGTCTGTATCTTGAAAACATTCTAACTAGGAGTAGGCATGTACAGTTCGTTTTAGGACCCAAAAATAACGAATTTTCGGGTGTTTTGAGCCTGAATTTGAGATATAAACGGGTACAGAACAAGCATGCACATATCGACTTTGGACACTTAAAATATTGATTTTTAGCATGTTTTGAGCCTATATTTTGAAAACATTCTAGCACTGAGTAAGCATGTACAGATCGCTTCTGGGACCCAAAAATATCGAATTTTCGGGTGTTTGGAGCCTGAATATGAGATATAAACGGGTACTGAAGGTGCATGCACATATCGACTTTTGGGCACCTAAAATATCGATTTTGAGCATGTTTTGGGTCTGTATCTTGTAAACATTCTAACTAGGAGTAAACGGGTTCTGAAAATGCATGCACATATCGACTTTTGGGCACCTAAAATATCGATTTTGAGCATGTTTTGGGTCTGTATCTTGTAAACATTCTAACTAGGAGTAGGCATGTACAGATCGCTTCTGGGACCCAAAAATATCGAATTTTCGGGAGTTTTGAGGTTTAATTTGGGATATAAACGAGTGCAGAAGATGCATGCACATATCGATTTTTGGGCACCTAAAAGATCGATTTTCAATATGTTTTGGGCCTGTATTTTGAAAATGCTCTAAAACGGATTAGGCATGTACAGATCGCTTCTGGGAACCCAAAATATTGAATTGTCGGGTGTTTTGGGCCTGAATTTGAGATATCGACTTTGGCCACCTAAAATATCGATTTTTAGCATGTTTTGGGCCTATATTTTGAAAATATTCTAGCACTGAGCAGGCATGTACAGATCGCTTCTGGGACCCATAAATATCGAATTTTCGGGTTTTTTGAGGTAGAATTTGGGATATAAACGGGTGCAGAATATGCATGCACATATTGACTTTGGGCAACTAAAATATCGATTTTCAGCATGTTTTGGGCCAGTATTTTGAAAATACTCTAACACGGAGTAGGCATTTACAGATCGCTTCTGGGACCCCAAAATATCGAATTTTCGGGTGTTTTGGGCCTGAATTTGAGATATCGACTTTGGGCACCTAAAATATCGATTTTTAGCATGTTTTGGGCCTATATTTTGAAAATATTCTAGCACTGAGTAGGCATGTACAGATCGCTTCTGGGACCCACAAATATCGAATTTTCAGGTGTTTTGAGCCTGAATATGAGATATAAACGGGTACAGAAGATGCACGCACATATTGACTTTGGGCACCTAAAATATCGATTTTCAGCATGTTTTGAGCCTATATTTTGAAAACATTCTTGTACTGAGTAGGCATGTACAGATCGCTTCTGGGACCCAATAATATCGAATTTTCGGGTATTTTGAGGTTGAATTTGGGATATAAACGTGTGCTGAAAATGCATACACATATTGACTTTGGGCACCTAAAATATCGATTTTTAGCATGTTTTGGGCTTATATTTTGAAAATATTCTAGCACTGAGCATGCATGTACAGATCGCTTCTGGGACCCCAATATATCGAATTTTTGGGTGTCTTGAGCTTGAATTTGAGATATAAACGGGTACAGAAGATGCATGCACATATTGACTTTGGGCACCTAAAATATCGATTTTCAGCATATTTTGGGCCTGTATTTTTAAAATACTCTAACACGGAGTAGGCATGTACAGATCGCTTCTAAGACCCAAAAATACCGAACTTTCGGTTGTTTTGAGCCTCAATTTGAGATATAAACGGGTACAGAAGATGCATGCACATATCGACTTTGGACACTTAAAATATCGATTTTTAGCATGTTTTGAGCCTATATTTTGAAAACATTCTAGCACTGAGTAGGCATGTTCAGATCGCTTCTGGGACCCAAAAATATCGCATTTTCGTGTGTTTTGAGGTTGAATTTGGGATATAAACGGATGCAGAAGATGCATACACATATTGACTTTAGGCACCTAAAATATCGATTTTCAGCATGTTTTGGGCCTGTATCTGAGTAGGCATGTACAGATCGCTTCTGGGAAACCAAAATATCGAAATTTCGGGTGTTTGTAGCCTGAATTTAAGATATAAACGGGTTCTGAAAATGCATGCACATATCGACCTTTGTGCACCTAAAAGATCGATTTTAAGTATGTTTTGGGCCTGTATTTTGAAAATACTCTAACACGGAGTAGGCATGTACAGTTCGCTTCTGGGACCCCAAAATATCAAATTTTCGGATGTTTTAGGCCTGAATTTGAGATATCGACTTTTGGCACCTAAAATATCGATTTTTAGCATGTTTTGGGCCTGTATTTTAAAAATACTCTAACACGGAGTAGGGATGTTCAGATCGCTTCTAGGACCCCAAAATATCAAATTTTCGGGTGTTTTCAGCCTAAATATGAGATATAAACGGGTACCGAAGGTGCATGCACATATCGACTTTTGGGCACCTAAAATATCGAATTTTGAGCATGTTTTGTGTCTGTATCTTGTAAACATTCTAACTAGGAGTAGGCATGTACAGATCGCTTCTGGGACCCAAAAATATTGAATTTTTGGGTGTTTTGAGGTTGAATTTGGGATATAAACGGGTGCTGAAGATGCATACACATACTGACTTTGGGCACATAAAATATCGATTTTCAGCATGTTTTGGGCCTGTATCTGAGTAGGCATGTACAGATCGCTTTTGATACCCCAAAATATCAAATTTTCGGGTGATTGGAGCCTGAATTTGAAATATAAACTGGTACAGAATATGCATGCACATATCGAATTTTGGGCACCTAAAAGATCGATTTTCAGTATGTTTTGGGCCTGTATTTTGAAAATACTCTAACACGGAGTAGGCATATACAGATCGCTTCTGGGACCCCAAAATATCGAATTTTCGGGTGTTTTGGGCCTGAATTTGAGATATCGCTTTTGGGCAACTAAAATATCGATTTTTAGCATGTTTTGGGCCTATATTTCTAAAATATTCTAGTACTGAGTAGGCATGTACAGATCGCTTCTCGGACCCCAAAATATCGAATTGTCGGGTGTTTTCAGCCTAAATATGAGATATAAACGAGCACTGAAGGTGCCTGTACATATAATATCGACTTTTGGGCACCTAAAATATCGATTTTGAGCATGTTTTGGGTCTGTATCTTGAAAACATTCTAACTAGGAGTAGGCATGTACAGTTCGTTCTAGGACCCAAAAATAACGAATTTTCGGGTGTTTTGAGCCTGAATTTGAGATATAAACGGGTACAGAACATGCATGCACATATCGACTTTGGACACTTAAAATATTGATTTTTAGCATGTTTTGAGCCTATATTTTGAAAACATTCTAGCACTGAGTAAGCATGTACAGATCGCTTCTGGGACCCAAAAATATCGAATTTTCGGGTGTTTGGAGCCTGAATTTGGGATGTTAACGGGTTCTGAAAATGCATGCACATATCGACTTTTGGGCACCTAAAAGATCGATTTTAAGTATGTTTTGGGCCTATATTTTGAAAATACTCTAACACGGAGTAGGCATGTACAGTTCGCTTCTGGGAACCCAAAATATCAAATTGTCGGTTGTTTTGGGCCTGAATTTGAGATATCGACTTTGGGCACCTAAAATATCGATTTTTGCATGTTTTGGGCCTATATTTCTAAAATGTTCTAGCACTGAGTAGGCATGTACAGATCGCTTCTGGGACCCCAAAATATCGAATTTTCGGGTAATTTGAGCCTGAACATGAGATATAAACGGGTGCAGAAGATGCATGCACATATTGACTTTGGGCACCTAAAATATCGATTTTGAGATTGTTTTGGGCCTGTGTTTTAAAAATACTCTAACACGGAGTAGGGATGTACAGATCGCTTCTGGGACCCCAAAATATCAAATTTTCGGGTGTTTTCAGCCTGAATATGAGATATAAACGGGTACTGAAGGTGCATGCACATATCGACTTTTGGGCACCTAAAATATCGATTTTGAGCATGTTTTGGGTCTGTATCTTGTAAACATTCTAACTAGGAGTAGGCATGTACAGATCGCTTCTGGGACCCAAAAATATCGAATTTTCGGGAGTTTTGAGGTTTAATTTGGGATATAAACGAGTGCAGAAGATGCATGCACATATCGATTTTTGGGCACCTAAAAGATCGATTTTCAGTATGTTTTGGGCCTGTATTTTGAAAATGCTCTAAAACGGATTAGGCATGTACAGATCGCTTCTGGGAACCCAAAATATTGAATTGTCGGGTGTTTTGGGCCTGAATTTGAGATATCGACTTTGGCCACCTAAAATATCGATTTTTAGCATGTTTTGGGCCTATATTTTGAAAATATTCTAGCACTGAGTAGGCATGTACATATCGCTTCTGGGACCCCCATATATCGAATTTTCAGGTGTTTTGAGCCTGAATATGAGATATAAACGGGTACAGAAGATGCACGCACATATTAACTTTGGGCACCTAAAATATCGATTTTCAGCATGTTTTGAGCCTATATTTTGAAAACATTCTTGTACTGAGTAGGCATGTACAGATCGCTTCTGGGACCCAAAAATATCGAATTTTCGGGTATTTTGAGGTTGAATTTGGGATATAAACGTGTGCTGAAAATGCATACACATATTGACTTTGGGCACCTCAAATATCGATTTTTAGCATGTTTTGGGCCTGTATCTGAGTAGGCATGTCCAGATTGCTTCTGGGACCCTAAAATATCGAATTTTTGGGTGTTTTGGGCCTGAATTTGAGATATCGACTTTCGGCACCTAAAATATCGATTTTTAGTATGTTTTGGGCCTATATTTTGAAAATATTCTAGCACTGAGCATGCATGTACAGATCGCTTCTGGGACCCCAATATATCGAATTTTTGGGTGTCGTGAGCTTGAATTTGAGATATAAACGGGTACAGAAGATGCATGCACATATTGACTTTGGGCACCTAAAATATCGATTTTCAGCATGTTTTGGGCCTGTATTTTTAAAATACTCTAACACGGAGTAGGCATGTACAGATCGCTTCTAGGACCCAAAAATACCGAACTTTCGGTTGTTTTGAGCCTCAATTTGAGATATAAACGGGTACAGAAGATGCATGCACATATCGACTTTGGACACTTAAAATATCGATTTTTAGCATGTTTTGAGCCTATATTTTGAAAACTTCTAGCACTGAGTAGGCATGTTCAGATCGCTTCTGGGACCCAAAAATATCGCATTTTCGTGTGTTTTGAGGTTGAATTTGGGATATAAACGGATGCAGAAGATGCATACACATATTGACTTTAGGCACCTAAAATATCGATTTTCAGCATGTTTTGGGCCTGTATCTGAGTAGGCATGTACAGATCGCTTCTGGGAAACCAAAATATCGAAATTTCGGGTGTTTGTAGCCTGAATTTAAGATATAAAAGGGTACAGAAGATACATGCACATATCGACTTTTATCACCAAAAAGATCGATTTTCAGTATGTTATGGGCCTGGATTTTGAAAATACTCCAACACGGAGTAGGCATGTACAGATTGCTTCTGGGACCACAAAATATCGAATTTTTGGGTGTTTTGGGCCTGAATTTGAGATATCGGCTTTGGGCACCTAAAATATAGATTTTTAGCATGTTTTGGGTCTATTTTTTGAAAATATTCTAGCACTGAGCAGGCATGTACAGATCGCTTCTGGGACCCAAAAATCTCGAATTTTCGGGTGTTTTGAGCTTGAATTTGAGATATAAACGGGTACAGAAGGTGCACGCACATATCGACTTTTGGGCACCTAAAAGATCGATTTTCAGTATGTTTTGGGCTTGTATTTTGAAAATACTCTAACACGGAGTAGGCATGTACAGATCGCTTCTGGGACCCCAAAATATCGAATTTTCCGGTGTTTTGGGCCTGAATTTGAGATATCGACTTTGTGCACCTAAAATATCGATTTTAGCATGTTTTGGGCCTATATTTTGAAAATATTCTAGCACTGAGTAGGCATGTACAGATCGCTTCTGTGACCCCAAAATATCGAATTGTCGGGTGTTTTCAGCCTGAATATGAGATATAAACGGGTACTGAAGGTGTATGCACATATCGACTTTTGGGCACCTAAAATATCGATTTTGAGCATGTTTTGGGTCTGTATCTTGAAAACATTCTAACTAGGAGTAGACATGTACAGTTCGATCTAGGACCCATAAATACCGAATTTTCGGGTGTTTTCAGCCTGAATTTGAGATATAAACGGGTACAGAACATGCATGCACATATCGACTTTGGACACTTAAAATATCGATTATTAGCATGTTTTGAGCCTATATTTTGAAAACATTCTAGCACTGAGTAAGCATATACAGATCACTTCTGGGACCCAAAAATATCGAATTTTCGGGTGTTTGGAGCCTGAATTTGGGATATAAACGGGTTCTGAAAATGCATGCACATATCGACCTTTGTGCACCTAAAAGATCGATTTTAAGTATGTTTTGGGCCTGTATTTTGAAAATACTCTAACACGGAGTAGGTATGTACAGTTCGCTTCTGGGACCCCAAAATATCAAATTTTCGGGTGTTTTCAGCCTGAATATGAGATATAAACGGGTACTGAAGGTGCATGCACATATCGACTTTTAGGCACCTAAAATATCGATTTTGAGCATGTTTTGGGTCTGTATCCTGTAAACATTCTAACTAGGAGTAGGCATGTACAGATCGCTTCTGGGACCCAAAAATATCGAATTTTCGGGAGTTTTGAGGTTTAATTTGGGATATAAACGAGTGCAGAAGATGCATGCACATATCGATTTTTGGGCACCTAAAAGATCGATTTTCAGTATGTTTTGGGCCTGTATTTTGAAAATGCTCTAAAACAGATTAGGCATGTACAGATCGCTTCTGGGAACCCAAAATATTGAATTTTCGGGTGTTTTGGGCCTGAATTTGAGATATTGACTTTGGATTCCTAAAATATCGATTTTTAGCATGTTTTGGGCCTATATTTTGAAAATATTCTAGAACTGAGTAGGCATGTACCGATCGTTTCTGGGACCCCGAAATATCGAATTCTCTGGTGTTTTGAGCCTGAATTTGAGATATAAACGGGTACAGAATATGCATGCACATATTGACTTTGGGGACCTAAAATATCGATTTTCAGCATGTTTTGGGCCTGTATTTTGAAAATGCTCTAACACGGAGTAGGCATGTACAGAACACTTCTAGGACCCAAAAATACCAAATTTTCGGGTGTTTTGGGCCAGAATTTGAGATATAAACGGGTACAGAAGATGCATGCAGATATCGACTTTGGACACTTAAAATATCGATTTTTTGCATGTTTTAAGACTATATTTTGAAAACATTCTAGCACTGAGTAGGCATTTACAGATTGCTTCTTGGACCGAAAAATATCGAATTTTCGGGTGTTTTGAGGTTGAATTTGGGATATAAACGGGTGCTGAAAATGCATACACATATTGACTTTGGGCACCTAAAATATCGATTTTCATCATGTTTTGGGTCTGTATCTGAGTAGGCATGTACAGATTGCTTCTGGGACCTCTAAGTATCGTATTTTCGTTTGTTTGGGGCCTGAATTTGAGATATAAACGGGTACAGAAGATACATGCACATATCGAATTTTGGGCACCTAAAAGATCGATTTTAAGTATGTTCTGGGCCTGTATTTTGAAAATAATCTAACACGGAGTAGGCATGTTCAGATCGCTTCTGGGACCCCAAAATATCGAATTTTTGGGTGTTTTGGGCCTGAATTTGAGATATAGACTTGGGGCACCTAAAATATTGATTTTTAGCATGTTTTGGGCCTATATTTTGAAACTATTCTAGCACTGAGTAGGCATGTACAGATAGCTTCTGGGACTCCAAAATATCGAATTTTCGGGTGTTTTGAGCCTGAATTTGAGATAAAAACGGGTACAGAAGATGCATGCACATATTGACTTTGGACACTTAAAATATCAATTTTTAGCATGTTTTGGGTCTGTATCTTGAAAACAGTCTAACTAGGAATAGGCATGTACAGATCGCTTCTGGGACCCAAAAATATCGAATTTTGGGAGTTTTGAGGTTGAATTTGGGATATAAACGGGTGCAGAAGATGCATGCACATATCGACTTTTGGGCACCAAAAAGATCGATTTTGAGTATGTTTTGGGCCTGTATTTTGAAAATGCTCTAAAACGGAGTAGGCATGTACAGATCGCTTCTGGGAACCCAAAATATTGAATTTTCGGGTGTTTTCGGCCTGAATTTGAGATATCGACTTTGGACACTTAAAACATAGATTTTTAGCATGTTTTGGACCTATGTTTTGAAAATATTCTAGCACTGAGTAGGCATGTACAGATCGCTTCTGGGACCCAAAAATATCGAATTTTCGGGTGTTTTGAGGTTGAATTTGGGATATAAACGGGTGCAGAAGATGCATACACATGTTGAATTTGGTCACCTAAAATATCGATTTTCAGCTTGTTTTGGGCCTGTATTTTGAAAATACTCTAACACGGAGTAAGCAAGTACAGATCGCTTCTGGGACACCAAAATATCGAATTTTCGGGTGTTTTGAGCCTGAATTTGAGATATAAACGGGTACAGAAGATTCATCCACATATCGACTTTTGGGCACCTATAAGATCGATTTTCAGTATGTTTTGAGCTTGTATTTTTAAAATACTCTAACACGGAGTAGGCATGTACAAATCGCTTCTGGGACCCCAAAATATCGAATTTACGGTTGTTTTGAGCCTGAATTTGAGATATAAACGGGTACAGAAGATGCATGCACATATCGACTTTTGGGCACTTAAAATATCGATTTTGAGCATGTTTTGGGTCTGTATCTTGAAAACATACTAACTAGGAGTAGGGATGTACAGATCGCTTCTGGGACCCAAAATTATCGAATTTTCGGGTGTTTTGAGGTTGAATTTGAGATATAAACGAGTGCAGAAGATTCATACACATGTTCAATTTGGGTACCTAAAATATCGATTTTTAGCATGTTTTGGTCCTGCATCTGAGTAGGCTTGTACAGATCGCTTCTGGGACCCAAAAATATCGAATTTTCGGGTGTTTTGAGGTTGAATTTGGGATATAAACGGGTGCAGAAGATGTATACATATGTTGACTTTGGTCACCAAAAATATCGATTTTCAGCTTGTTTTGGGCCTGTATTTTGAAAATACTCTAACACGGAGTAAGCAAGTACAGATCGCTTCTAGGACCCCAAAATATCGAATTTTCGGGTGTTTTGAGCCTGAATTTGAGATATAAACGGGTACAGAAGATTCATCCACATATCGACTTTTGGGCACCTATAAGATCGATTTTCAGTATGTTTTGAGCTTGTATTTTGAAAATACTCTAACACGGAGTAGGCATGTACAGTTCGCTTCTGGGACCCCAAAATATCGAATTTTCGGGTGTTTTGGGCCTGAATTTGAAATATCGACGTTGGGCACCTAAAATATCGATTTTTAGCATGTTTTGGGCTTATATTTTGAAAATATTCTAGCACTGAGTAGGCATGTACAAATCGCTTCTGGGACCCCAAAATATCGAATTTACGGTTGTTTTGACCCTGAATTTGAGATATAAACGGGTACAGAAGATGCATGCACATATCGACTTTTGGGCACTTAAAATATCGATTTTGAGCATGTTTTGGGTCTGTATCTTGAAAACATACTAACTAGGAGTAGGGATGTACAGATCGCTTCTGGGACCCAAAAATACCGAATTTTCGGTTGTTTTGAGCCTGAATTTGAAATATAAACGGGTACAGAAGATGCATGCACATATCGACTTTGGACACTTAAAATATCGATTTTTAGCATGTTTTGAGCCTATATTTTGAAAACATTCTAGCACTGACTAGACATGTACAGATCGCTTCTGGGACCCAAAATTATCGAATTTTCGGGTGTTTTGAGGTTGAATTTGAGATATAAACGAGTGCAGAAGATTCATACACATGTTCAATTTGGGTACCAAAAATATCGATTTTTAGCATGTTTTGGGCCTGCATCTGAGTAGGCATGTACAGATCGCTTCTGGGACCCCAAAATATCGAATTATCGTGTGTTTGGAGTTTGGATTTGAGATATAAACGGGTACAGAAGATGCATGCATGCACATATCGACTTTTGGGCACCTAAAAGATCGATTTTCAGTATGTTTTGGGCCTGTATTTTGAAAATACTCTAAAACGGAGTAGGCATGTACAGTTCGCTTCTGGGACTCCAAAATATCGAATTTTAGGGTGTTTTGGGCCTGAATTTGAGATATCGACTTTGGGCACCTAAAATATCGATTTTTAGCATGTTTTGGGCCTATATTTTGAAAATATTCTAGCACTAAGTAGGCATGTACAGATCACTTCTGGGACCCCAAAATATCGAATTTTCGGGTGTTTTGAGCCTGAATTTGAGATAAAAACGGGTACAGATGATGCATGCACATTTCTACTTTTGACACTAAAAATATCGATTTTTAGCATGTTTTGAGCCTATATTTTGAAAAAATTCTAGCACTAAGTAGGCATGTACAGATCGCTTCTGGGACCCAAATAAATCAAATTTTCGGGTGTTTTGAGGTTGAATTTGGGATATAAACGTGTGCAGATGATGCATACACATATTGACTTTGGGCACCTAAATTATCGTTTTTTAGCATATTTTGGGCCTGTATCTGAGTAGGCATGTACAGATCGCTTCTGGAACCCCAAAATATCGAATTTTCGGGTGTTTGGAGACTGAATTTGGGATATAAACGGGTACAGAAGGTTCATACACATATCGACTTTTGGGCACTTGAAAGATTGATTTTCAGTATGTTATGGGCCTGTATTTTTAAAATACTCTAACACGGAGTAAGCAAGTACAGATCGCTTCTGGGACCCCAAAATGTAGAATTTTCGGGTGTTTTGAGCCTGAATTTGAGATATAAACGGGTACAGAAGATTCATCCACATATCGACTTTTGGGCACATATAAGATCGATTTTCAGTATGTTTTGAGCTTGTATTTTGAAAATACTCTAACACGGAGTAGGCATGTACAGTTCGCTTCTGGGACCGCAAAATATCGAATTTTCGGGTGTTTTGGGCCTGAATTTGAAATATCGACGTTGGGCAACTAAAATATCGATTTTTAGCATGTTTTGGGCCTATATTTTGAAAATATTCTAGCACTGAGTAGGCATGTACAAATCGCTTCTGGGACCCCAAAATATCGAATTTACGGTTGTTTTGAGCCTGAATTTGAGATATAAACGGGTACAGAAGATGCATGCACATATTGACTTTGGGCACCTAAAATATCGATTTTCAGCATGTTTTGGGCCTGTATTTTTAAAATACTCTAACACGGAGTAGGCATGTACAGATCGCTTCTAGGACCCAAAAATACCGAACTTTAGGGTGTTTTGAGCCTCAATTTGAGATATAAACGGGTACAGAAGATGGCACATATCGACTTTGGACACTTAAAATATCGATTTTTAGCATGTTTTGAGCCTATATTTTGAAAACATTTTTTCACTGAGTAGGCATTTACAGATCGCTTCTGGGACCCAAAAATATCGAATTTTCGGGTGTTTGGAGCCTGAATGTGAGATTTAAACGGGTACAGAAGATGCATGCACATATCGACTTTTATGCACCTAAAATAGCGATTTTCAGTATGTTTTGGGCCTGTATTTTGAAAATACTCTAACACGGAGTAGGAATGTACAGATCGCTTCTGGGACCGCAAAATATTGAATTTTCGGGTGTTTTTGGCCTGAATTTGAGATATCGACTCTGGGCATCTAAAATATCGATTTTTAGCACATTTTTTGGCCTTTATTTTGAAAATATTCTGGCACAGAGTAGGCATGTACAGATCGCTTCTGGGACCCCAAAATATTGAATTTTCGGGTGTTTTGAGCCTGAATTTGAGATATAAACGGGTACTGAAGATGCATGCACATATCGAATTTTGGGCACCTAAAATATCGATTTTGAGCATGTTTTGGGTCTGTATCTTGAAAACATTCTAACTATGAGTAGGCATGTACAGATTGCTTCTAGATCCCAAAAATACCGATTTTTGGGTGTATTGAGCCTGAATTTGAGATATAAACGGGTACAGAAGATGCATGCACATATCGACTTTGGACACTTAAAATATAGTTTTTTTAGCATGTTTTGAGCCTATATTTTGAAAACATTCTAGCACTGTGTAGGCATGTACAAATCGCTTCTGGGGCCCAAAAATATCGAATTTTCTGTGTGTTTGGAGCCTGAATTTGAGATATAAACGGGTAAAGAAGATGTATGCACATATCGACTTCTGGGCACCTAAAAGATCGATTTTCAGTATGTTTTGGACCTGTATTTTGAAAATACTCTAACACGGAGTAGGCATGTACAGATCGCTTCTAGGCCAAAAAAATACCGAATTTTCGGGTGTTTTGGGCCAAAATTTGAGATAATTACTTTGGGCACCTAAAATATCGATTTTTATCATGTTTTTTGGCCTATATTATGAAAATGTTCTTGCACTGATAAGGCATGTACAGATCGCTTCTGGGACCCCAAAATATCGAATTTTCGGGTGTTATAAGCCTGAATTTGAGATATAAACGGGTACTGAAGATGCATGCACATATCGAATTTTGGGCACCTAAAATATTGATTTTAAGCTTGTTTTTAAATCTGTATCTTGAAAACATTCTAACTAGGAGTAGGCATGTACAGATCGCTTCTAGGGCCCAAAAATACCGAATTTTGGGTGTTTTAAGCCTGAATTTGAGATATAAACGGGTACAGAAGATGCATGCACATATCGACTTTGGACACTTAAAATATCGATTTTTAGCATGTTTTAAACCTATATTTTGAAAAAAATTTAGCACTGAGTAGGCATGTATAGATCGCTTCCGGGACCCAAAAATATCGAATTTTCGGGTGTTTTGAGGTTGAATTTGGGATATAAACGGGTGCATAAGATACATACACATATTGACTTTGGGCACCTAAAATATCTATTTTCAGCATGTTTTGGGCCTGTATCCGAGTAGGCATGTACAGATTGTATCTGGGACCCAAAAATATCGAATTTTCGGGTGTTTTGAGGTTGAATTTGGGATATAAACGAGTGCAGAAGATGCATGCACATATTGACTTTGGGCACCTAAAATATCGATTTTCAGCATGTTTTGGGCCTGAATTTTGAAAATACTCTAACACGGAGTAGGCATGTACAAATCGCTTTTGGGACCCCAAAATATCGAATTTTCGGGTGTTTTAAGCCTGAATTTGAGATATAAACGGGTACTGAAGATGCATGCACATATCGACTTTTAGGCACCTAAAATATCGATTTTGAGTATGTTTTGGGTCTGTATCTTGAAAACATTCTAACTAGGAGTAGGCATGTACACATCGCTTCTTGTAACCAAAAATTTCAATTTTCGGATGTTTTGAGGCTGAATTTGAGATATAAACGGGTAAAGAAGATGCATGCACATATCGACTTTGGACACTTAAAATATCGATTTTTAGCATGTTTTTAACCTATATTTTGAAAACATTCTAGCACTGTGTAGGCATGTACAAATCGCTTCTGGGGCCACAAAATATCGAATTTTCTGTGTGTTTGGAGACTGAATTTGAGATATAAACGGGTAAAGAAGATGTATGCACATATTGTCTTTTGGGCACCTAAAAGATCGATTTTCAGTATGTTTTGGGCTTGTATTTTGCAAATACTCTAACACGGAGTAGGCATGTACAGATCGCTTCTGCGACCCCAAAATATCGAATTTTCGGGTGTTTTGAACCTGAATTAGAGATATAAACGGGTACAGAAGATGCATGCACATATCGACTTTGGACACTTAAAATATCGATTTTTAGCATGTTTTGAGCCTATATTTTGAAAACATTTTAGCACTGAGTAGGCATGTACAGATCGCTTCTGGGACCCAAAAATATCGAAATTTCGGGTGTTTTAAGGTTGAATTTGGGATATAAACGGGTGAAGAAAATGCATATACATATTGACTTTGGGCACCTAAAATATCGATTTTTAGCATGTTTTGTGCCTGTATTTTGAAAATACTCTAACACGGAGTAAGAATGTACAGATCGCTTCTGGGACCCCCAAATATTGAATTTTCGGGTGTTTTGGGCGTGAATTTGAGATATTGACTTTGGACACTTAAAATATCGATTGTTAGCATGTTTTGAGCCTATATTTTGAAATTTTTTTAGCACTGAGTAGGCATGTACAGATCGCTTCTGGGACCCAAAAATATCGAATTTTCGGGGGTTTTGAGCCTGAATTTGAGATATAAACGGGTACTGAGGATTCATGCACATTTCGAATTTTGGGCACGTAAGATATCGATTTTGAACATGTTTTGGGTCTGTATCTTAAAAACATTCTAACTAGGAGTAGGCATGTACATATCGCTTCTAGGCCCCAAAAATACCGAATTTTCGGGTGTTTTGAGCCTGAATTCGAGATATAAACGGGTACAGAAGATGCATGCACATATTGACTTTGGACACTTAAAAATATCGATTTTTAGAATGTTTTGAGCCTATATTTTGAAAACATTTTAGCACTGAGTAGGCATGTACAGATCGCTTCTGGGACCCAAAAATATCGAATTTTCGGGTGTTTTAAGGTTGAATTTGGGATATAAACGGGTGAAGAAAATGCATACACATATTGACTTTGGGCACCTAAAATATCGATTTTTAGCATGTTTCGTGCCTGTATCTGAGTAGGCATGTACAGATCGCTTCTGGGACCAAAAAACATCGATTTTTCGGGTGTTTTGAGCCTGAATTCGTGATATAAACGGGTACAGAAGATGCATGCACATATTGACTTTGGACACTTAAAATATCGATTTTTAGCATGTTTTGAGCCTATATTTTGAAAACATTTTAGCACTGAGTAGGCATGTACAGATCTCTTTTGAGACCCCAAAATACCGAATTTTCGGGTGTTTGGAGTTTGAATGTGAGATTTAAACGGGTACAGAAGATGCATGCACATATCGACTTTTGGGCACCTAAAATATCGATTTTCAGTATGTTTTGGGCCTGTATATTGAAAAAATTCAAACACGGAGTAGGAATGTACAGATCGCTTCTGGGACCCCAAAATATTGAATTTTCGGGTGTTTTGGGCCTGAATTTGAGATATCGACTTTGGGACCTAAAATATCGATTTTTAGCATATTTTTTGGCCTATATTTTGAAAATATTCTAGCAATGAGTAGGCATGTACAGATCGCTTCTGGGACCCCAAAATATCGAATTTTCGAGTGTTTTGTGCCTGAATTTGATATATCGACTTGAGCCACCTAAAATATCGATCTTTAGCATGTTTTGGGCCTCTATTTTGAAAATACTCTAACACGGAGTAGGCATGTACAGATCGCTTCTTGGACCCAAAAATTTCGAATTTTCGGGTGTTTTGAGCCTGAATTTCAGATATAAACGGGTACAGAAGATGCATGCACATATTGACTTTTGGGCCCCTATAATATCGATTTTGAGCATGTTTTGGTTCTGTATCTTAAAAACATTCTAACTAGGAGTAGGCCTGTACAGATCGCTTCTAGGACACAAAAATATCGAATTTTCGGGTGTTTTGAGCCTGAATTTAAGATATAAACGGGTACTGAGGATGCCTGCACATATCGAATTTTGGGCAAATAAGATATCGATTTTGAGCATGTTTTGGGTCTGTATCTTGAAAACATTCTAACTAGGAGTAGGCATGTACAGATCGCTTCTAGGCCCCAAAAATACCGAATTTTCGGGTGTTTTGAGCCTGAATTTGAGATATAAACGGGTACAGAAGATGCATGCACATATAGACTTTGGACACTTAAAAATATCGATTTTTAGAATGTTTTGAGCCTATATTTTGAAAACATTTTAGCACTGAGTAGGCATGTACAGATCGCTTCTGGGACCCAAAAATATCGAATTTTCGGGTGTTTTAAGGTTGAATTTGGGATATAAACGGGTGAAGAAAATGCATACACATATTGACTTTGGGCACCTAAAATATCGATTTTTAGCATGTTTCGTGCCTGTATCTGAGTAGGCATGTACAGATCGCTTCTGGGACCAAAAAACATCGATTTTTCGGGTGTTTTGAGCCTGAATTCGTGATATAAACGGGTACAGAAGATGCATGCACATATTGACTTTGGACACTTAAAATATCGATTTTTAGCATGTTTTGAGCCTATATTTTGAAAACATTCTAGCACTGAGTAGGCATGTACAGATCTCTTTTGAGACCCCAAAATACCGAATTTTCGGGTGTTTGGAGTTTGAATGTGAGATTTAAACGGGTACAGAAGATGCATGCACATATCGACTTTTGGGCACCTAAAATATCGATTTTCAGTATGTTTTGGGCCTGTATATTGAAAAAATTCTAACACGGAGTAGGAATGTACAGATCGCTTCTGGGACCCCAAAATATTGAATTTTCGGGTGTTTTGGGCCTGAATTTGAGATATCGACTTTGGGACCTAAAATATCGATTTTTAGAATATTTTTTGGCCTATATTTTGAAAATATTCTAGCACTGAGTAGGCATGTACAGATCGCTTCTGGGACCCCAAAATATCGAATTTTCGAGTGTTTTGTGCCTGAATTTGATATATCGACTTGAGCCACCTAAAATATCGATCTTTAGCATGTTTTGGGCCTCTATTTTGAAAATACTCTAACACGGAGTAGGCATGTACAGATCGCTTCTTGGACCCAAAAATTTCGAATTTTCGGGTGTTTTGAGCCTGAATTTCAGATATAAACGGGTACAGAAGATGCATGCACATATTGACTTTTGGGCCCCTATAATATCGATTTTGAGCATGTTTTGGTTCTGTAGCTTAAAAACATTCTAACTAGGAGTAGGCCTGTACAGATCGCTTCTAGGACACAAAAATATCGAATTTTCGGGTGTTTTGAGCCTGAATTTGAGATATAAACGGGTACTGAGGATGCCTGCACATATCGAATTTTGGGCAAATAAGATATCGATTTTGAGCATGTTTTGGGTCTGTATCTTGAAAACATTCTAACTAGGAGTAGGCATGTACAGATCGCTTCTAGGCCCCAAAAATACCGAATTTTCGGGTGTTTTGAGCCTGAATTTGAGATATAAACAGGTACAGAAGATGCAAGCACATATCGACTTTGGACACTTAAAATATCGATTTTTAGCATGTTTTGAGCCTATATTTTGAAATTTTTTTAGCACTGAGTAGGCATGTACAGATCGCTTCTGGGACCCCAAAATATCGAATTTTCGGGTGTTTTGAGTCTGAATTTGAGAAATAAACGGGTACAGAAGATGCATGCACATATCGCCTTTGGGCACCTAAAATATCGATTTTCAATATGTTTTGGGCCTGTATTTTGAAAATACTCTAACATGGAGTAGGAATGTACAGATCGCTTCTGGGCCCCAAAAATATTGAATTTTCGGGTGTTTTGGGCGTGAATTTAAGATATCGACTTTGGGCACCTAAAATATCGATTTTTAGCATATTTTTTGGCATATATTTTGAAAATATTCTAGAACTGAATAGGCATGTACAGATTGCTTCTGGGACCCCAAAATATCGAATTTTCGGGTGTTTTGAGCCTGAATTTGAGATATAAACGGTTACTGAAGATGCATGCACATATCGAATTTAGACAACTAAAATATCGATTTTGAGCATGTTTTGGGTCTGTATCTTGAAAACATTCTAACTAGGAGTAGGCATGTACAGATCGCTTCTAGGTCCCAAAAATACCGAATTTTCGGGTGTTTTGAGCCTGAATTTGAGATATAAACGGGTACAGAAGATGCAAGCACATATCGACTTTGGACACTTAAAATATCGATTTTTAGCATGTTTTGAGCCTATATTTTGAAATTTTTTTAGCACTGAGTAGGCATGTACAGATCGCTTCTGGGACCCAAAAATATCGAATTTTCGGGTGTTTTGAGTCTGAATTTGAGATATAAACGGGTACAGAAGATGCATGCACATATCGACTTTTGGGCACCTAAAATATCGATTTTTAGCATGTTTTAAGCCTATAATTTGAAAACATTTTAGCACTGAGTAGGCATGTACAGATCGCTTCTGGGACCCAAAAATATCGAATTTTCGGGTGTTTTGAGGTTGAATTTGGGATATAAACGGGTGCAGAAGATGCATACACATATTGACTTTGGGCACCAAAAATATCGATTTTTAGCATGTTTTGCGCCTATATTTTGAAAATATTCAAGCACTGACTAGGCATGTACAAATCGCTACTGGGACCCCCAAATATCGAAATTTCGGGTGTTTTGAGCCTGAATTTGAGATATAAACGGGTACTGAAGATGCATGCACATATCGAATTTTGGGCACCTAAAATATCGATTTTGAGCATGTTTTGGGTTTGTATCTTGAAAACATTCTAACTAGGAGTAGGCATGTACAGATCGCTTCTGGGCCCCCAAAATATCGAATTTTCTGTGTGTTTGGAGCCGGAATTTGAGATATAAACGGGTAAAGAAGATGTATGCACATATCGACTTTTGGGCACCTAAAAGTTCGATTTTCAGTTTGTTTTAGGCCTGTATTTTGAAAATACTCTAACACGGAGTAGGCATGTACAGATCGTTTCTGGGACCCCAAAATATCGAATTTTCAGGTGTTTTGAGCCTGAATTTGTGATATAAACTGGTAAAGAAGATGTATGGACATATCGACTTTTGGGCACCTAAAAGATCGATTTTCAGTATGTTTTAGGCCTGTATTTTGAAAATACTCTAACACGGAGTAGGCATGTACAGATCGTTTCTGGGACCCCAAAATATCGAATTTTCGGGTGTTTTGAGCCTGAATTTGAGATATAAACGGGTACTGAGAATGCATGCACATATCGAATTTTGGGCACCTAAAATATTGATTTTGAGCATGTTTTGAATCTGTATCTTGAAAACATTCTAACTAGGAGTAGGCATGTACAGATCGCTTCTAGGCCCCAAAAATACCGAATTTTTTGGAGTTTTAAGCCTGAATTTGAGATATAAACGGGTACAGAAGATGCATGCACATATCGACTTTGGACACTTAAAATATCGATTTTTAGCATGTTTTAAGCCTATAATTTGAAAACATTTTAGCACTGAGTAGGAATGTACAGATCGCTTCTGGGACCCAAAAATATCGAATTTTCGGGTGTTTTGAGGTTGAATTTGGGATATAAACGGGTGCAGAAGATGCATACACATATTGACTTTGGGCACCAAAAATATCGATTTTTAGCATGTTTTGCGCCTATATTTTGAAATTTTTTTAGCACTGAGTAGGCATGTACAGATCGCTTCTGGGACCCCAAAATATCGAATTTTCGGGTGTTTTGAGTCTGAATTTGAGATATAAACGAGTACAGAAGATGCATGCACATATCGACTTTTGGGCACCTAAAATATCGATTTTCAATATGTTTTGGGCCTGTATTTTGAAAATACTCTAACACGGAGTAGGAATGTACAGATCGCTTCTGGGACCCCAAAATATTGAATTTTCGGGTGTTTTGGGCGTGAATTTGAGATATCGACTTTGGGCACCTAAAATATCGATTTTTAGCATATTTTTTGGCCTATATTTTGAAAATATTCTAGAACTGAATAGGCATGTACAGATCGCTTCTGGGACCCCAAAATATCGAATTTTCGGGTGTTTTAAGCCTGAATTTGAGATATAAACGGGTACTGAAGATGCATGCACATATCGAATTTTGGCACCTAAAATATCGATTTTGAGCATGTTTTGGGTCTGTATCTTGAAAACATTCTAACTAGGAGTAGGCATGTACAGATCGCTTCTAGGTCCCAAAAATACCGAATTTTCGGGTGTTTTGAGCCTGAATTTGAGATATAAACGTTTACAGAAGATGCATGCACATATCGACTTTGGACACTTAAAATATCGATTTTTAGCATGTTTTGAGCCTATATTTTGACAATTTTTTAGCACTGAATAGGCATGTACAGATCGCTTCTGTGACCCAAAAATATCGAATTTTTGGGTGTTTTAAGGTTGAATTTGGGATATAAACGGGTGAAGAAAATGCATACACATATTGACTTTGGGCACCTAAAATATCGATTTTCAGCATGTTTTGTGCCTGTATCTGAGTAGGCATGTACAGATCGCTTCTGGGTCCAAAAAATATCGATTTTTCGGGTGTTTTGAGCCTGAATTTGTGATATAAACCGGTACAGAAGATGCATGCACATATTGACTTTGGACACTTAAAATATCGATATTTAGCATATTTTGAGCCTATATTTTGAAAACATTCTAGCACTGAGTAGGCATGTACAGATCGCTTTTGGGACCCCAAAATACCGAATTTTCGGGTGTTTGGAGCCTGAATGTGAGATTTAAACGGGTACAGATGATGCATGCACACATCGTCTTTTGGGCACCTAAAATATCGATTTTCAGTATGTTTTGGGCCTGTATATTGAAAATACTCTAACACGGAGTAGGAATGTACAGATCGCTTCTGGGACCCCAAAATATTGAATTTTCGGGTGTTTTGGGCCTGAATTTGAGATATCGACTTTGGGCACCTAAAATATCGATTTTTAGCATATTTTTTGGCCTATATTTTGAAAATATTCTAGCACTGACTAGGCATGTACAAATCGCTTCTGGGACCCCCAAATATCGAATTTTCGGGTGTTTTGAGCCTGAATTTGAGATATAAACGGGTACTGAAGATGCATGCACATATCGAATTTTGGGCACCTAAAATATCGATTTTGAGCATGTTTTGGGTTTGTATCTTGAAAACATTCTAACTAGTAGTAGGCATGTACAGATTGCTTCTGGGCCCCCAAAATATCGAATTTTCTGTTTGTTTGGAGCCTGAATTTGAGATATAAACGGGTAAAGAAGATGTATGCACATATCGACTTTTGGGAACCTAAAAGATCGATTTTCAGTATGTTTTAGGCCTGTATTTTGAAAAAAATACTCTAACACGGAGTAGACATGTACAGATCGTTTCTGGGATCCCAAAATATCGAATTTTCGGGCGTTTTGAGCCTGAATTTGAGATATAAACGGGTAAAGAAGATGTATGCACATATCGACTTTTGGGCACCTAAAAGATCGATTTTCAGTATGTTTTAGGCCTGTATTTTGAAAATACTCTCACACGGAGTAGGCATGTAAAGATAGTTTCTGGGACCCCAAAATATCGAATTTTCGGGTGTTTTGAGCCTGAATTTGAGATATAAACGGGTACTGAGAATGCATGCACATATCGAATTTTGGGCACCTAAAATATTGATTTTGAGCATGTTTTGAATCTGTATCTTGAAAACATTCTAACTAGGAGTAGGCATGTACATATCGCTTCTAGGCCCCAAAAATACCGAATTTTCGGGTGTTTTAAGCCTGAATTTGAGATATAAACGGGTACAGAAGATGCATGCACATATCGACTTTGGACACATAAAATATCGATTTTTAGCATGTTTTAAGCCTATATTTTGAAAACATTTTAGCACTGAGTAGGCATGTACAGATCGCTTCTGGGACCCAAAAATATCGAATTTTCGGGTGTTTTGAGGTTGAATTTGGGATATAAACGGGTGCAGAAGATGCATACACATATTGACTTTGGGCACCAAAAATATCGATTTTCAGCATGTTTTGGGCATGTATCTGAGTAGGCATGTACAGATCGCTTCTGGGACCCCAAAATATCGAATTTTCGGGTGTTTTGAGCCTGAATTTGAGATATAAACGGGTACAGAAGATGCATGCACATATCGACTTTGGACACTTAAAATATCGATTTTTAGCAAGTTTTAAGCAGATATTTTGAATTTTTTTAGCTCTGAGTAGGCATGTACAGATCGCTTCTGGGACCCAAAAATATCGAATTTTCGGGTGTTTTGAGTCTGAATTTGAGATATAAACGAGTACAGAAGATGCATGCACATATCGACTTTTGGGCACCTAAAATATCGATTTTCAATATGTTATGGGCCTGTATTTTGAAAATACTCTAATTCGGAGTAGGAATGTACAGATCGCTTCTGGGACGCCAAAATATTGAATTTTCGGGTGTTTTGGGCGTGAATTTGAGATATCGACTTTGGGCACCTAAAATATCGATTTTTAGCATATTTTTTGGCCTATCTTTTGAAAATATTCTAGAACAGAATAGGCATGTACAGATCGCTTCTGGGACCCAAAAATATCGAATTTTCGGGTGTTTTGAGGTTGAATTTGGGATATAAACGGGTGCAGAAGATGCATACACATATTGACTTTGGGCACCAAAAATATCGATTTTTAGCATGTTTTGCGCCTATATTTTGAAATTTTTTTAGCACTGAGTAGGCATGTACAGATCGCTTCTGGGACCCAAAAATATCGAATTTTCGGGTGTTTTGAGTCTGAATTTGAGATATAAACGAGTACAGAAGATGCATGCACATATCGACTTTTGGGCACCTAAAATATCGATTTTCAATATGTTTTGGGCCTGTATTTTGAAAATACTCTAACACGGAGTAGGAATGTACAGATCGCTTCTGGGACCCCAAAATATTGAATTTTCGGGTGTTTTGGGAGTGAATTTGAGATATCGACTTTGGGCACCTAAAATATCGATTTTTAGCATATTTTTTGGCCTATATATTGAAAATATTCTAGAACTGAATAGGCATGTACAGATCGCTTCTGGGACCCCAAAATATCGAATTTTCGGGTGTTTTGAGCCTGAATTTGAGATATAAACGGGTACTGAAGATGCATGCACATATCGAATTTTGGCACCTAAAATATCGATTTTGAGCATGTTTTGGGTCTGTATCTTGAAAACATTCTAACTAGGAGTAGGCATGTACAGATCGCTTCTGGGACCCAAAAATATCGAATTTTCGGGTGTTTTGAGGTTGAATTTGGGATATAAACGGGTGCAGAAGATGCATACACATATTGACTTTGGGCACCAAAAATATCGATTTTCAGTATGTTTTGGGCCTGTATCTGAGTAGGCATGTACAGATCGCTTCTGGGACCCCAAAATATCGAATTTTCGGGTGTTTTGAGCCTGAATTTGAGATATAAACGGGTACACAAGATGCATGCACATATCGACTTTGGACACTTAAAATATCGATTTTTAGCATGTTTTAAGCCGATATTTTGAAATTTTTTTAGCACTGAGTAGGCATGTACAGATCGCTTCTGGGACCCAAAAATATCGAATTTTCGGGTGTTTTGAGCCTGAATTTGAGATATAAACGGGTACAGAAGATGCATGCACATATCGACTTTGGACACTTAAAATATCGATTTTTAGCATGTTTTGAGCCTATATTTTGACAAATTTTTAGCACTGAGTAGGCATGTACAGATCGCTTCTGGGACCCAAAAATATCGAATTTTCGGGTGTTTTGAGCCTGAATTTGAGATATAAACGGGTACACAAGATTCATGCACATATTGACTTTGGACACTTAAAAATATCGATTTTTAGCATGTTTTGATCCTATATTTTGAAAACATTTTAGCACTGAGTAGGCATGTACAGATCGCTTCTGGGACCCAAAAATATCGAATTTTCGGGTGTTTTAAGGTTGAATTTGGGATATAAACGGGTGAAGAAAATGCATACACATATTGACTTTGGGCACCTAAAATATCGATTTTCAGCATGTTTTGTGCCTGTATCTGAGTAGGCATGTACAGATCGCTTCTGGTTCCAAAAAATATCGATTTTTCGGGTGTTTTGAGCCTGAATTTGTGATATAAACCGGTACAGAAGATGCATGCACATATTGACTTTGGACACTTAAAATATCGATTTTTAGCATGTTTTGAGCCTATATTTTGAAAACATTCTAGCACTGAGTAGGCATGTACAGATCGCTTTTGGGACCCCAAAATAACGAATTTTCGGGTGTTTGGAGCCTGAATGTGAGATTTAAACGGGTACAGATGATGCATGCACATATCGTCTTTTGGGCACCTAAAATATCGATTTTCAGTATGTTTTGGGCCTGTATATTGAAAATACTCTAACACGGAGTAGGAATGTACAGATCGCTTCTGGGACCCCAAAATATTGAATTTTCGGGTGTTTTGGGCCTGAATTTGAGATATCGACTTTGGGCACCTAAAATATCGATTTTTAGCATATTTTTTGGCCTATATTTTGAAAATATTCTAGCACTGACTAGGCATGTACAAATCGCTTCTGGGACCCCAAAATATCGAATTTTCGGGTGTTTTGAGCCTGAATTTGAGATATAAACGGGTACAGAAGATGCATGCACATATCGACTTTGGACACTTAAAATATCGATTTTTAGCATGTTTTAAGCCGATATTTTGAAATTTTTTTAGCACTGAGTAGGCATGTACAGATCGCTACTGGGACCCAAAAATATCGAATTTTCGGGTGTTTTGAGTCTGAATTTGAGATATAAACGAGTATAGAAGAGGCATGCACATATCGACTTTTGGGCACCTAAAATATCGATTTTCAATATGTTTTGGGCCTGTATTTTGAAAATACTCTAACACGGAGTAGGAATGTACAGATCGCTTCTGGGACCCCAAAATATTGAATTTTCGGGTGTTTTGGGCGTGAATTTGAGATATCGACTTTGGGCACCTAAAATATCGATTTTTAGCATATTTTTTGGCCTATATTTTGAAAATATTCTAGAACTGAATAGGCATGTACAGATCGCTTCTGGGACCCAAAAATATCGAATTTTCGGGTGTTTTGAGGTTGAATTTGGGATATAAACGGGTGCAGAAGATGCATACACATATTGACTTTGGGCACCAAAAATATCGATTTTTAGCATGTTTTGCGCCTATATTTTGAAATTTTTTTAGCACTGAGTAGGCATGTACAGATCGCTTCCGGGACCCCAAAATATCGAATTTTCGGGTGTTTTGAGCCTGAATTTGAGATATAAACGGGTACTGAAGATGCATGCACATATCGAATTTTGGCACCTAAAATATCGATTTTGAGCATGTTTTGGGTCTGTATCTTGAAAACATTCTAACTAGGAGTAGGCATGTACAGATCGCTTCTGGGACCCCAAAATATCGAATTTTCGGGTGTTTTGAGGTTGAATTTGGGATATAAACGGGTGCAGAAGATGCATACACATATTGACTTTGGGCACCAAAAATATCGATTTTCAGCATGTTTTGGGCCTGTATCTGAGTAGGCATGTACAGATCGCTTCTGGGACCCCAAAATATCGAATTTTCGGGTGTTTTGAGCCTGAATTTGAGATATAAACGGGTACAGAAGATGCATGCACATATCGACTTTGGACACTTAAAATATCGATTTTTAGCATGTTTTAAGCCGATATTTTGAAATTTTTTTAGCACTGAGTAGGCATGTACAGATCGCTTCTGGGACCCCAAAATATTGAATTTGCGGGTTTTTGGAGCCTGAATTTGAGATATAAACGGGTACAGAACATGCATGCACATATCGACTTTTGGGCAGCTAAAAAATCGATTTTTAGTATGTTTTGGGCTTGTATTTTGAAAATACTCTAACACGGAGTAGGCATGTACAGATCGCTTCTGGGACCCCAAAATATCGAATTTTCGAGTGTTTTGTGCCTGAATTTGAGATATAAACGGGTACTGAGGATGCATGCACATATCGAATTTTGGGCACCTAAGATATCGATTTTGAGCATGTTTTGGGTCTGTATCTTGAAAACATTCTAACTAGGAGTAGGCATGTACAAATCGCTTCTAGGCCCCAAAAATACCGAATTTTCGGGTGTTTTGAGCCTGAATTTGAGATATAAACGGGTACAGAAGATGCATGCACATATCGACTTTGGACATTTAAAATATCGATTTTTAGCATGTTTTGAGCTGATATTTTGAAAAAAAATTAGCACTGAGTAGGCATGTACAGATCACTTCTGGGACCCAAAAATATCGAATTTTCGGGTGTTTTGAGCCCGAATTTGAGATATAAACAGGTACTGAGGATTCATGCACATATCGAATTTTGGGCACCTAAGATATCGATTTTGAGCATGTTTTGGGTCTGTATCTTGAAAACATTCTAACTAGGAGTAGGCATGTACAGATCCCTTCTAGGCCCCCAAAATAACGAATTTTCGGGTGTTTTGGGGCTGAATTTGAGATATAAACGGGTACAGAAGATGCATGCACATATCGACTTTGGACACTTAAAATATCGATTTTTAGCTTATGAGCCTATATTTTGAATTTTTTTTAGCACTGAGTAGGCTTGTACAGATCGCTTCTGGGACCCCAAAATATTGAATTTGCGGTTTTTTGGAGCCTGAATTTGATATATAAACGGGTACAGAACATGCATTCACATATTGACTTTTGGGCACCTAAAATATCGATTTTCAGTATGTTTTGGTCTTGTATTTTGAAAATACTCTAACACGGAGTAGGCATGTACAGATCGCTTCTGGGACCCCAAAATATCGAATTTTTGAGTGTATTGTGCCTGAATTTGAGATATCGACTTGAGCTACCTAAAATATCGATTTTTAGCATGTTTTGGGCCTCTTTTTTGAAAATACTCTAACACGGAGTAGGCATGTACAGATCGCTTCTTGGACCCAAAAATTTCGAATTTTCGGGTGTTTTGAGCCTGAATTTGAGATATAAACAGGTACTGAAGATGCATGCACATTTCGACTTTTGGGCACCTAAAATATCGATTTTGAGCATGTTTTGGGTCGGTATCTTGAAAACATTCTAACTAGGAGTAGGCATGTAAAGTTCGCTTCTAGGACCCAAAAATATCGAATTTTCGGGTGTTTTGAGCCTGAATATGATATATAAACCGGTACAGAAGATGCATGCACATATTGTCTTTTGGGCACCTAAAATATCGATTTTCAGTATGTTTTGGGCTTGTAATTTGAAAATACTCTAACACAGAGTAGGCATGTACAGATCGCTTCTAGGATCCCAAAATATCGAATTTTCAGGAGTTTTGTGCCTGAATTCGATTTTTAGCATGTTTTGGGCCTATATTTTGAAAATATTCTAACTAGGAGTAGGCATGTACAGATCGCTTCTAGGCCCCAAAAATACCGATTTTTTGGGTGTTTTGAGGTTGAATTTGGGATATAAACGGGTGAAGAAAATGTATGCACATATTGACTTTGGGCACCTAAAATATCGATTTTCAGCATGTTTTGTGCCTGTATCTGAGTAGGCATGTACAGATCGCTTTTGAGACCAAGAAATACCGATTTTTCGGGTGTTTTGAGCCTGAATTTGTGATATAAACGGGTACAGAAGATGCATGCACATATCGACTTTGGACACTTAAAATATCGATTTTAAGCATGTTTTGAGCCAATATTTTGAAAATACTCTAACACGGATTAGGAATGTACTGATCGCTTCTGGGACCCCAAAATATTGAATTTGCGGGTTTTTTGCCTGAATTTGAGATATAAACGGGTACAGAAGATGCATGCACATATCGACTTTTGGGCACCTAAAATATCGATTTTCAGTATATTTTGGGCCTGTACCTTGAAAACATTTTAACTTGGAGTATGCATGTACAGATCGCTTCTAGGCCCCAAAAATACCTAATTTTCGGGTGTTTTGAGCCTAAATTTGAGATATAAACGGGTACAGAAGATGCATACACATATCGACTTTGGATATATCCATTTTTAGAATGTTTTGAGCCTATATTTTGAAAACATTCTAGCACTGAGTAGGCATGTACAGATCGCTTCTGGGACCCAAAAATATCGAATTTTCGGGTGTTTTGAGGTTGAATTTGGGATATAAACGGGTGCAGAAGATGCATACACATATTGACTTTGGGCACCTAAAATATCGATTTTCAGCATGTTTTGGGCCTGTATCTGAGTAAGCATGTACAGATCGCTTCTTGGACCCCAAAATATCGAATTTTCGGGTGTTTCAAGCCTGAATTTGAGATATAAACGGGTACTGAAGATGCATGCATATATCGACTTTAAGGCACCTAAAATATCGATTTTGAGTATGTTTTGGGTCTGTATCTTGAAAACATTCTAACTAGGAGTAGGCATGTACAAATCGCTTCTAGGCCCCAAAAATACCGAATTTTCGGGTGTTTTGAGCCTGAATTTGAGATATAAACGGGTACAGAAGATGCATGCACATATCGACTTTGGACATTTAAAATATCGATTTTTAGCATGTTTTGAGCTGATATTTTGAAAAAAAATTAGCACTGAGTAGGCATGTACAGATCACTTCTGGGACCCAAAAATATCGAATTTTCGGGTGTTTTGAGCCCGAATTTGAGATATAAACAGGTACTGAGGATTCATGCACATATCGAATTTTGGGCACCTAAGATATCGATTTTGAGCATGTTTTGGGTCTGTATCTTGAAAACATTCTAACTAGGAGTAGGCATGTACAGATCCCTTCTAGGCCCCCAAAATAACGAATTTTCGGGTGTTTTGGGGCTGAATTTGAGATATAAACGGGTACAGAAGATGCATGCACATATCGACTTTGGACACTTAAAATATCGATTTTTAGCTTATGAGCCTATATTTTGAATTTTTTTTAGCACTGAGTAGGCTTGTACAGATCGCTTCTGGGACCCCAAAATATTGAATTTGCGGTTTTTTGGAGCCTGAATTTGATATATAAACGGGTACAGAACATGCATTCACATATTGACTTTTGGGCACCTAAAAGATCGATTTTCAGTATGTTTTGGTCTTGTATTTTGAAAATACTCTAACACGGAGTAGGCATGTACAGATCGCTTCTGGGACCCCAAAATATCGAATTTTTGAGTGTATTGTGCCTGAATTTGAGATATCGACTTGAGCTACCTAAAATATCGATTTTTAGCATGTTTTGGGCCTCTTTTTTGAAAATACTCTAACACGGAGTAGGCATGTACAGATCGCTTCTTGGACCCAAAAATTTCGAATTTTCGGGTGTTTTGAGCCTGAATTTGAGATATAAACAGGTACTGAAGATGCATGCACATTTCGACTTTTGGGCACCTAAAATATCGATTTTGAGCATGTTTTGGGTCGGTATCTTGAAAACATTCTAACTAGGAGTAGGCATGTAAAGTTCGCTTCTAGGACCCAAAAATATCGAATTTTCGGGTGTTTTGAGCCTGAATATGATATATAAACCGGTACAGAAGATGCATGCACATATTGTCTTTTGGGCACCTAAAATATCGATTTTCAGTATGTTTTGGGCTTGTAATTTGAAAATACTCTAACACAGAGTAGGCATGTACAGATCGCTTCTAGGATCCCAAAATATCGAATTTTCAGGAGTTTTGTGCCTGAATTCGATTTTTAGCATGTTTTGGGCCTATATTTTGAAAATATTCTAACTAGGAGTAGGCATGTACAGATCGCTTCTAGGCCCCAAAAATACCGATTTTTCGGGTGTTTTGAGGTTGAATTTGGGATATAAACGGGTGAAGAAAATGTATGCACATATTGACTTTGGGCACCTAAAATATCGATTTTCAGCATGTTTTGTGCCTGTATCTGAGTAGGCATGTACAGATCGCTTTTGAGACCAAGAAATACCGATTTTTCGGGTGTTTTGAGCCTGAATTTGTGATATAAACGGGTACAGAAGATGCATGCACATATCGACTTTGGACACTTAAAATATCGATTTTAAGCATGTTTTGAGCCAATATTTTGAAAATACTCTAACACGGATTAGGAATGTACTGATCGCTTCTGGGACCCCAAAATATTGAATTTGCGGGTTTTTTGCCTGAATTTGAGATATAAACGGGTACAGAAGATGCATGCACATATCGACTTTTGGGCACCTAAAATATCGATTTTCAGTATATTTTGGGCCTGTACCTTGAAAACATTTTAACTTGGAGTATGCATGTACAGATCGCTTCTAGGCCCCAAAAATACCTAATTTTCGGGTGTTTTGAGCCTAAATTTGAGATATAAACGGGTACAGAAGATGCATACACATATCGACTTTGGATATATCCATTTTTAGAATGTTTTGAGCCTATATTTTGAAAACATTCTAGCACTGAGTAGGCATGTACAGATCGCTTCTGGGACCCAAAAATACCGAATTTTCGGGTGTTTTGAGGTTGAATTTGGGATATAAACGGGTGCAGAAGATGCATACACATATTGACTTTGGGCACCTAAAATATCGATTTTCAGCATGTTTTGGGCCTGTATCTGAGTAAGCATGTACAGATCGCTTCTTGGACCCCAAAATATCGAATTTTCGGGTGTTTCAAGCCTGAATTTGAGATATAAACGGGTACTGAAGATGCATGCATATATCGACTTTAAGGCACCTAAAATATCGATTTTGAGTATGTTTTGGGTCTGTATCTTGAAAACATTCTAACTAGGAGTAGGCATGTACACATCGCTTTTGGGCCCCCCAAAATTCCAATTTTCGGATGTTTTGAGCCTGAATTTGAGATATAAGCGGGTACAGAAGATACATGTACATACCGACTTTGGACACTTAAAATATCGATTTTTAGCATGTTTTGAGCCTATATTTAAAATTTTTTTTAGCACTGAGTAGGCATGTACAGATCGCTTCTGGGACCCCAAAATATCGAATTTTCGGGTGTTTTGTACCGGAATTTGAGATATAAACGGGTACTGAAGATGCATGCACATATCGAATTTTGAGCACCTAAAATATCGATTTTGGGCATGTTTTGGGTCAGTATCTTGAAAACATTCTAACTAGGAGTATGCATATACAGATCGCTTCTTGGCCCCAAAAATACCGAATTTTCGGGTGTTTTGAGCCTAAATTTGAGATATAAACGGGTACAGAAGATGCATGCACATATCGACTTTGGACATATCGATTTTTAGCATGTTTTGTGCCTATATTTCGAAAACATTCTAGCACTGGGTAGGCATGTACAGATCGCTTCTGGGACCCAAAAATATCGAATTTTCGGGTGTTTTGTGGTTGAATTTGGGATATAAACGGGTGCAGAAGATGCATGCACATATTGACTTTGGGAACCTAAAATATCGATTTTCAGCATGTTTTGGGCCTGAATTTTGAAAATACTCTAACACGTAGTAGGCATGTACAGATCGTTTCTTGGACCCCAAAATATCGAATTTTCGGGTGTTTTAAGCCTTTATTTGAGATATAAACGGGTACAGACGATACTTGCACATACCGACTTTGGGCACTTAAAATATCGATTTTTAGCATGTTTTGAGCCTATATTTTGAAAACATTCTAGCACTGAGTAGGCTTGAACAGATCACTTCTGGGACCCCAAAATATCGAATTTTCGGGTGTTTCGTGCCTGAATTTGAGATATCGAATTTGGTCACCTAAAATATCGATTTTTAGCATGTTTTGGGCCTATATTTTGAAAATAATCTAGCACTGACTAGGCATGTACAGATCGCTTCTGGGACCCCAAAATATTGAATTTGCGGGTTTTTGGAGCCTGAATTTGAGATATAAACGGGTACAGAACATGCATGCACATATCGACTTTTGGGCAGCTAAAAAATCGATTTTTAGTATGTTTTGGGCTTGTATTTTGAAAATACTCTAACACGGAGTAGGCATGTACAGATCGCTTCTGGGACCCCAAAATATCGAATTTTCGAGTGTTTTGTGCCTGAATTTGAGATATCGACTTGAGCCACCTAAAATATCGATTTTTAGCATGTTTTGGGCCTCTATTTTGAAAATACTCTAACACGGAGTAGGCATGTACAGATCGCTTCTGGGACCCCCAAATATCGAATTTTCGGGTGTTTTGTGCCTGAATTTGATATATAAACGGGTACTGAGGATGCATGCACATATCGAATTTTGGGCACCTAAGATATCGATTTTGAGCATGTTTTGGGTCTGTATCTTGAAAACATTCTAACTAGGAGTAGGCATGTACAGATCGCTTCTAGGCCCCCAAAATAACGAATTTTCGGGTGTTTTGGGGCTGAATTTGAGATATAAACGGGTACAGAAGATGCATGCACATATCGACTTTGGACACTTAAAATATCGATTTTTAGCTTATGAGCCTATATTTTGAATTTTTTTTAGCACTGAGTAGGCTTGTACAGATCGCTTCTGGGACCCCAAAATATTGAATTTGCGGTTTTTTGGAGCCTGAATTTGATATATAAACGGGTACAGAACATGCATTCACATATTGACTTTTGGGCACCTAAAAGATCGATTTTCAGTATGTTTTGGTCTTGTATTTTGAAAATACTCTAACACGGAGTAGGCATGTACAGATCGCTTCTGGGACCCCAAAATATCGAATTTTCGAGTGTATTGTGCCTGAATTTGAGATATCGACTTGAGCTACCTAAAATATCGATTTTTAGCATGTTTTGGGCCTTTTTTTGAAAATACTCTAACACGGAGTAGGCATGTACAGATCGCTTCTTGGACCCAAAAATATCGAATTTTCGGGTGTTTTGAGCCTGAATTTGAGATATAAACACGTACTGAAGATGCATGCACATATCGACTTTTGGGCACCTAAAATATCGATTTTGAGCATGTTTTGGGTCGGTATCTTGAAAACATTCTAACTAGGAGTAGGCATGTAAAGATCGCTTCTAGGACCCAAAAATATCGAATTTTCGGGTGTTTTGAGCCTGAATATGAGATATAAACCGGTACAGAAGATGCATGCACATATCGTCTTTTGGGCACCTAAAATATCGATTTTTAGCATGTTTTGGGCCTATATTTTGAAAATATTCTAACTAGGAGTAGGCATGTACAGATCGCTTCTAGGCCCCAAAAATACCGATTTTTCGGGTGTTTTGAGGTTGAATTTGGGATATAAACGGGTGAAGAAAATGTATGCACATATTGACTTTGGGCACCTAAAATATCGATTTTCAGCATGTTTTGTGCCTGTATCTGAGTAGGCATGTACAGATCGCTTTTGAGACCAAGAAATACCGATTTTTCGGGTGTTTTGAGCCTGAATTTGTGATATAAACGGGTACAGAAGATGCATGCACATATCGACTTTGGACACTTAAAATATCGATTTTTAGCATGTTTTGAGCCTATAATTTAAAAATTTTTTAGCACTGAGTAGGCTTGTACAGATCGCTTCTGGGACCCCAAAATACCGAATTTTCGGATGTTTTGAGACTGAATTAAGGAAATAAACGGGTACTGAAGATGCATGCACATATCGAATTTTGGGCACCTAAGATATCGATTTTGAGCATGTTTTGGGTCTGTATCTTGAAAACATTCTAACTAAGAGTAGGCATGTACAGATCGCTTCTGGGACCCAAAAATATCGAATTTTCGAGGTTTTGAGGTTGAATTTGGGATATAAACGGGTGAAGAAAATGCATACACATATTGACTTTGGGCACATAAAATATCGATTATCAGCATGTTTTGTGCCTGTATCTGAGTAGGCATGTACAGATCGCTTCTGGGACCAAAAAATATCGATTTTTCGGTTGTTTTGAGCCTGAATTTGTGATACAAACCGGTACAGAAGATGCATGCACATATCGACTTTGGACACTTAAAATATCGATTTTTAGCATGTTTTGAGCCTATATTTTGAAAACATTCTAGCACTGAGTAGGCATGTACAGATCGCTTTTGGGACCCCAAAATACCGAATTTTCGGGTGTTTGTAGCCTGAATGTGAGATTTAAACGGGTACAGAAGATGCATGCACATATCGACTTTTGGGCACCTAAAATATCGATTTTCAGTATGTTTTCGGCCTGTATTTTGAAAATACTCTAACACGGAGTAGGAATGTACAGATCGCTTCTGAGACCCCAAAATATTGAATTTTCGGGTGTTTTGGGCGTGAATTTGAGATATCGACTTTGGGCACCTAAAATATCGATTTTTATTATATTTTTTGGCCTATATTTTGAAAATATTCTAGTACTGAATAGGCATGTACATATCGCTTCAGGGACCCCAAAATATCGAATTTTCGAGTGTTTTGAGCCTGAATTTGAGATATAAACGCGTACTGAAGATGCATGCACATATCGAATTTTGGGCACCTAAAATATCGATTTTGAGCTTGTTTTGGGTCTGTATCTTGAAAACATTCTAACTAGGAGTAAGCATGTACAGATCGCTTCTAGGTCCCAAAAATAACGAGTTTTCGGGTGTTTTGAGCCTGAATTTGAGATATAAACGGGTACAGAAGATACATGCACATACCGACTTTGGACACTTAAAATATCGATTTTTAGCATGTTTTGAGCCTATATTTTGAAAAAAAATTAGCACTGAGTAGGCATGTACAGATCGCTTCTGGGACCCAAAAATATCGAATTTTCGGGTGTTTTGAGGTTGAATTTGGTATATAAACGGGTGCAGAAGATGCATACACATATTGACTTAGGGCACCTAAAATATCGATTTTCAGCATGTTTTGGGACTGTATCTGAGTAGGCATGTACAGATCGCTTCTGGGACCCCAAAATATCGAATTCTCAGGTTTTTTGTGCCTTAATTTGTGATATAAACGGGTACTGAAGATCTATGCACACATCGAATTTTGAGCACCTAAAATATCGATTTTGGGCATGTTTTGGGTCAGTATCTTGAAAACATTCTGACTAGGAGTATGCATGTACAGATCGCTTCTAGGCACCCCAAAATACCGAGTTTTCGGGTGTTTTGAGCCTGAATTTGAGATATAAACGGGTACAGAAGTTGCATGCACATATCGACTTTGGACATATCGATTTTTAACATGTTTTGTGCCTATATTTTGAAAACATTCTAGCACTGGGTAGGCATGTACAGATCGCTTCTTGGACCCCAAAATATCGAATTTTCGGGTGTTTTAAGCCTTTATTTGAGATAGAAACGGGTACTGACAATGCATGCACATATCGACTTTTAGGCACCTAAAATATCGATTTTGAGTATGTTTTGGGTCTGTGTCTTGAAAACATTCTAACTAGGAGTAGGCATGTACACATCGCTTCTTGACCCCAAAAAATTCCAATTTTCGGAGGTTTTGAGCCTGAATTTGAGATATAAACGGGTATAGAAGATACATGAATATACCGACTTTGGGCACTTAAAATATCGATTTTTAGCATGTTTTGAGCCTATATTTTGAAAACATTCTAGCACTGAGTAGGCTTGTACAGAACGCTTCTGGGACCCCAAAATATCGAATTTTCGGGTGTTTGGAGCCTGAATTTGAGATATCGACTTTGGGCACCTAAAATATTGATTTTTAGCATGTTTTGGACCTATATTTTGAAAATATTCTAGCACCGAGTAGGAATGTACAGATCGCTTCTGGGACCCCAAAATAACGAATTTTTGGGTGTTTGGAGCCTGAATTTGAAATAAAAACGGGTACAGAAGATACATGCACATATCGACTTTTGGGCACCTAAAAGATCGATTTTCATTATGTTTTGGGCCTGTATTTTGAAAATACTCTAACACGGAGTAAGCATGTACAGATCGCTTCTGGGACCCCAAAATATCGAATTTTCGGGTTTTTTGAGCCTGAATTAAAGATATAAACGGGCACAGAAGATGCATGAACATATCGACTTTGGACACTTAAAATATCGATTTTTAGCATGTTTTGAGCCTATATTTTGAAAACATTCTAGCACTGACTAGGCATGTACAGATCGCTTCTGAGACCCAAAAATATCGAATTTTCGGGTGTTTTGAAGTTGAATTTGGGATATAAACGGGTGCAGAAAATGCATACACATATTGACTTTGGGCACCCAAAATATTGATTTTTAGCATGTTTCGAGCCTATATTTTGAAAATATTATAGCACTGAGTAGGCATATACAGATCGCTTCTGGGACCCCAAAATATCGAATTTTCGGTTGTTTGGAGCCTGAATTTGAGATATAAACGGGTACACAAGATGCATGCACATATCGACTTTGGACACTTAAAATATCGATTTTTAGCATGTTTCGAGCCTATATTTTGAAAATATTATAGCACTGAGTAGGCATGTACAGATCGCTTCTGGGACCCCAAAATATCGAATTTTCGGGTGTTTGGAGCCTGAATTTGAGATATCGACTTTGGGCACCTAAAATATCGATTTTTAGCATGTTTTGGGCCTATATTTTGAAAATATTCTAGCACCGAGTAGGCATGTACAGATCGCTTCTGGGACCCCAAAATATCGAATTTTCGTGTGTTTGGAGCCTGAATTTGATTATATAAACGGGTACAGGAGATGCATGCACATATTGACTTTGGACACCTAAAATATCGATTTTCAGCAGGTTTTAGGCCTGTATTTTGAAAACAATCTAACACGGAGTAAGCATGTACAGATCGCTTTTGGGACCCAAAAATATGGAATTTTCGGGTGTTTTGAGGTTGAATTTGGGATATAAACGGGTGCAGAAGATGCATTCACATATTGACTTTGGGCACCTAAAATATCGATTTCCAGCATGTTTTGGGCCTGTATCTGAGTAGGCATGTACAGATCGCTTCTGGGACCCAAAAATATCGATTTTTCGGGTGTTTTGAGCCTGAATTTGTGATATAAACGGGTACAGAAGATGCATGCACATATTGACTTTTAGGCACCTAAAATATCGATTTTGAGTATGTTATGGGTCTGTATCTTGAAAACATTCTAACTAGGAGTAGGCATGTACACATTGGTTCTAGGCCCCAAAAAATCCCAATTTCCGGATGTTTTGAGCATGAATTTAAGATATAAACGGGTACAGAAGATACATGCACATATCGACTTTGGACACTTAAAATATCGATTTTTATCATGTTTTGAGCCTATATTTTGAAAATATTCTAGCACTGAGTAGGCTTGTACAGATCGCTTCTGGGGCCCCAAAATATCGAATTTTCGGGTGTTTTGAGCCTGTATTTAAAATATATACGGGTACAGAAGATGCATGCACATATCGACTTTTGGGAACCTAAGAGATCGATTTTCTGTATGTTTTGGGCCTGTATTTTGTAAATACTCTAACACGGAGTAGGCATGTACAGATTGCTTCTGGGACCCCAAAATATCGAATTTTCGGGTGTTTTGTGCCTGAATTTGAGATATCGACTTTGGGCACATAAAATATCGATTTTTACCATGTTTTGGGCCTATATTTTGAAAATATTCTAGCACTGAGTAGGCATGTACAGATCGGTTCTGGAACCCCAAAATATCGAATTTTCGGGTGTTATAAGCCTGAATTTGAGATATAAACGCGTACAGAAAATGCATACACATATTGACTTTGGGCACCTAAAATATCGATTTTCAGCATGTTTTGGGCCTGTATCTGAGTAGGCATGTACAGATCACTTCTGGGACCCAAAAATATCGATTTTTCGGGTGTTTTGAGCCTGAATTTGTGATATAAACGGGTACAGAAGATGCATGCACATATTGACTTTGGGCACCTAAAATATCGATTTTCAGCATGTTTTGGGCCTGTATTTTGAAAACATTCTAGCACAGAGTAGGCATGTACAAATCGCTTCTTGGACCCCAAAATATCGAAATTTCGGGTGTTTTTAGCCTGAATTTGAAATATAAACGGGTACAGAAGATGCATGCACATATCGACTTTTGGGAACCTAAAAGATCGATTTTCAGTATGTTTTGGGCCTGTATTTTGTAAATACTCTAACACGGAGTAGGCATGTACAGATTGCTTCTGGGACCCAAAAATATCGATTTTTCGGGTGTTTTGAGCCTGAATTTGTGATATAAACGGGTACAGAAGATGCATGCACAAAATTGACTTTTGCACCTAAAATATAGATTTTCAGCATGTTTTGGGCCTGTATTTTGAAAATACTCTAACACGGAGTAGGCATGTACAGATCGCTTCTTGGACCCCAAAATATCGAATTTTAGGGTGTTTTAAGCCTGAATTTGAGATATAAACGGGTACTGAAGATGAATGCACATATCGACTTTTAGGCACCTAAAATATCGATTTTGAGTATGTTATGGGTCTGTATCTTGAAAACATTCTAACTAGGAGTAGGCATGTACACATCGCTTTTAGGCCCCAAAAAATCCCAATTTTCGGATGTTTTGAGCATGAATTTGAGATATAAACGGGTACAGAAGATACATCCACATATCGCCTTTGGACACTTAAAATATCGATTTTTATCATGTTTTGAGCCTATATTTTGAAAACATTCTAGCACTGAGTAGGCTTGTACAGATCGCTTCTGGGACCCCAAAATATCGATTTTTCGGGTGTTTTGAGCCGGAATTTGAAATATAAACGGGTACAGAAGATGCATGCACATATCGACTTTTAGGCACCTAAAATATCGATTTTCTGTATGTTTTGGGCCTGTATTTAGAAAATACTCTAACACGGAGTAGGCATGTACAGATCGCTTCTGGGACCCCAAAATATCGAATTTTCGGGTGTTTTGTGCCTGAATTTGAGATATCGACTTTGGGCACATAAAATATCGATTTTTAGCATGTTTTGGGCCTATAATTTGAAAATATTCTAGCACTGAGTAGGCATGTACACATAGGTTCTGGTACCCCAAAATATCGAATTTTCGGGTGTTATAAGCCTGAATTTGAGATATAAACGCGTACAGAAGATGCATGCACATATTGACTTTGGACACTTAAAATATCGATTTTTTGCATGTTTTGAGCCTATATTTTGAAAACATTCTAGCACTGAGTAGGCATGTACAGATCGCTTCTGGGACCCAAAAATATCGATTTTTCAGGTGTATTGAGCCTGAATTTGTGATATAAACGGGTATAGAAGATGCATGCACATATCGACTTTGGACACTTAAAATATCGATTTTTATCATGTTTTGAGCCTATATTTTGAAAACATTCTAGCACTGAGTAGGCTTGTACAGATCGCTTCTGGGACCCCAAAATATCGAATTTTCGGGTGTTTTGAGCCTGAATTTGAATTATAAACGGGTACAGA
Source organism: Petrolisthes cinctipes (assembly GCA_033782935.1). Lineage (NCBI taxonomy): Eukaryota > Metazoa > Arthropoda > Malacostraca > Decapoda > Porcellanidae > Petrolisthes > Petrolisthes cinctipes. The sequence continues at coordinate 2,337,327 of JAWQEG010000015.1, forward strand.
AGATGAATGCACATATCGACTTTGGGCACCTAATATATCGATTTTCAGCATGTTTTGGGCCTGTATTTTGAAAATACTCTAATACGGAGTAGGCATGTACAGATCGCTTCTTGGACCCCAAAATATCGAATTTTCGGGTGTTTTAAGCCTGATTTTGTGATATAAACGGATACAGAAGATGCATGCACAAAATTGACTTTTGCACCTAAAATATCGATTTTCAGCATGTTTTGGGCCTGTATTTTGAAAATACTCTAACACGGAGTAGGCATGTACAGATCGCTTCTTGGACCCCAAAATATCGAATTTTCGGGTGTTTTAAGCCTGAATTTGAGATATAAACGGGTACTGAAGATGAATGCACATATCGACTTTTAGGCACCTAAAATATCGATTTTGAGTATGTTATGGGTCTGTATCTTGAAAACATTCTTACTAGGAGTAGGCATGTACACATCACTTCTAGGTCCAAAACAATCCCAATTTTCGGATGTTCTGAGCATGAATTTGAGATATAAACGGGTACAGAAGATACATGCACATATCGACTTTGGACACTTAAAATATCGATTTTTATAATGTTTTGAGCCTATATTTTGAAAACATTCTAGCACTGAGTAGGCTTGTACAGATCGCTTCTGGGACCCCAAAATATCGAATTTTCGGGTGTTTTGAGCCTGAATTTGAAATATAAACGGGTACAGAAGATGAATGCACATATCGACTTTTGGGAACCTAAAAGATCGATTTTCAGTATGTTTTAGGCCTGTATTTTGTAAATACTCTAACACGGAGTAGGTATGTACAGATTGCTTCTGTGACCCAAAAATATAGATTTTTCGGGTGTTTTGTGCCTGAATTTGAGATATCGACTTTGGGCACATAAAATATCGATTTTTACCATGTTTTGGGCCTATATTTTGAAAATATTCTAGCACTGAGTAGGCATGTACAGATCGGTTCTGGGACCCCAAAATATCGAATTTTCGGGTGTTTTAAGTTTGAATTTGAGATATAAACGCGTACAGAGGATGCATGCACATATTGACTTTGGACACTTAAAATATCGATTTTTTGCATGTTTTGAGCCTATATTTTGAAAACATTCTAGCACTGAGTAGGCATGTACAGATCGCTTCTGGGACCCAAAAATATGGAAATTTCGGGTGTATTGAGGTTGAATTTGGGATATAAACGGGTGCAGAAGATGCATACACATATTGACTTTGGGCACCTAAAATATCGATTTTCAGCATGTTTTGGGCCTGTATCTGAGTAGGCATGTACAGATCGCTTCTGGGACCCAAAAATATCGATTTTTCGGGTGCTTTGAGCCTGAATTTGTGATATAAACGGGTATAGAAGATGCATGCACATATTGACTTTGAGCACCTAAAATATCGATTTTCAGCATGTTTTGGGCCTGAATCTTGAAAATACTCTAATACGGAGTAGGCATGTACACATCGCTTCTTGGACCCCAAAATATCGAATTTTCGGGTGTTTTGAGGTTGAATTTGAGATATAAACGGGTACTGAAGATGAATGCACATATCGACTTTTAGGCACCTAAAATATCGATTTTGAGTATGTTATGGGTCTGAATCTTGAAAATATTCTAACTAGGAGTAGGCATGTACACATCGCTTCAAGGACCCAAAAAATCCCAATTTTCGGATGTTTTGAGCATGAATTTGAGATATAAACGGGTACAGAAGTTACATGCACATATCGACTTTGGACACTTAAAATATCGATTTTTATCATGTTTTGAGTCTATATTTTGAAAACATTCTAGCACTGAGTAGGCTTGTACAGATCGCTTCTGGGACCCTAAAATATCGAATTTTCGGGTGTTTTGAGCATGAATTTGAAATATAAACGGGTAAAGAAGATGCATGCACATATCGACTTTTGGGAACCTAAAAGATCGATTTTCAGTATGTTTTGGGCCTGTATTATGTAAATACACTAACACGGAGTAGGCATGTACAGATTGCTTCTGGGACCCAAAAATATCGATTTTTCGGGTGTTTTGAGCCTGAATTTGTGATATAAACGGGTACAGAAGATGCATGCACAAAATTGACTTTTGCACCTAAAATATCGATTTTCATCATGTTTTGGGCCTGTATTTTGAAAATACTCTAACACGGAGTAGGCATGTACAGATCACTTCTTGGACCCCAAAATATCGAATTCTCGGGTGTTTTGAGGTTGAATTTGAGATATAAACGGGTACTGAAGATGAATGCACATATCGACTTTTAGGCACCTAAAATATCGATTTTGAGTATGTTATGGGTCTGAATCTTGAAAACATTCTAACTAGGAGTAGGCATGTACACATCGCTTCAAGGCCCCAAAAAATCCCAATTTTCGGATGTTTTGAGCATGAATTTGATATATAAACGGATACAGAAGTTACATGCACATATCGACTTTGGACACTTAAAATATCGATTTTTATCATGTTTTGAGTCTATATTCTGAAAACATTCTAGCACTGAGTAGGCTTGTACAGATCGCTTCTGGGACCCCAAAATATCGAATTTTCGGGTGTTTTGAGCCTGAATTTGAAATATAAACGGGTACAGAAGATGCATGCACATATCGACTTTTGGGAAAATAAAAGATCGATTTTCAGTATGTTTTGGGCCTGTATTATGTAAATACTCTAACACGGAGTAGGCATGTACAGATTGCTTCTGGGACCCAAAAATATCGATTTTTCAAGGTGTTTTGAGCCTGAATTTGTGATATAAACGGGTACAGAAGATGCATGCACAAAATTGACTTTTGCACCTAAAATATCGATTTTCAGCATGTTTTGGGCCTGTATTTTGAAAATACTCTAACACGGAGTAGGCATGTACAGATCGCTTCTTGGACCCCAAAATATCGAATTTTCGGGTGTTTTGAGGTTGAATTAGAGATATAAACGGGTACTGAAGATGAATGCACATATCGACTTTTAGGCACCTAAAATATCGATTTTGAGTATGTTATGGGTCTGTATCTTGAAAACATTCTAACTAGGAGTAGGCATGTCCACATCGCTTCTAGGCCCCAAAAAATCCCAATTTTCGGATGTTTTGAGCATGAATTTGAGATATAAACGGGTACAGAAGATACATGCACATATCGACTTTGGACACTTAAAATATCGATTTTTATCATGTTTTGAGCCTATATTTTGAAAACATTCTAGCACTGAGTAGGCTTGTACAAATCGCTTCTGGGACCCCAAAATATCGAATTTTCGGGTTTTTTTAGCCTGAATTTAAATATAAACGGGTACAGAAGATCTATGCACATATCGACTTTTGGGAACCTAAAAGATCGATTTTCAGTATGTTTTTGGCCTGTATCTTGTAAATACTCTAACACGGAGTAGGCATGTACAGATTGCTTCTGGGACCCCAAAATATCGATTTTTCGGGTGTTTTGAGCCTGAATTTGTGATATAAACGGGTACAGAAGATGCATGAACAAAATTGACTTTTGCACCTAAAATATCGATTTTCAGCATGTTTTGGGCCTGTATTTTGAAAATACTCTAACACGGAGTAGGCATGAACAGATCGCTTCTTGGACCCCAAAATATCGAATTTTCGGGTGCTTTAAGCCTGAATTTGAGATATAAACGGGTACTGAAGATGCATGCACATATCGACTTTTAGGCACCTAAAATATCGATTTTCTGTATGTTTTGGGCCTGTATTTAGAAAATACTCTAACACGGAGTAGGCATGTACAGATCGCTTCTGGGACCCCAAAATATCGAATTTTCGGGTGTTTTGTGACTGAATTTGAGATATCGACTTTGGGGACATAAAATATCGATTTTTAGCATGTTTTGGGCCTATATTTTGAAAATATTCTAGCACTGAGTAGGCATGTACATATTGGTTCTGGGAACCCAAAATATCGAATTTTCGGGTATTATAAGCCTGAATTTGAGATATAAACGCGTACAGAAGATGCATGCACATATTGACTTTGGACACTTAAAATATCGATTTTTTGCATGTTTTGAGCCTATATTTTGAAAACATTCTAGCACTGAGTAGGCATGTACAGATCGCTTCTGGGACCCAAAAATATAGATTTTTCGGGTGTTTTGAGCCTGAATTTGTGATATAAACGGGTACAGAAGATGCATGCACATATTGACTTTGGGCACCTAAAATATCGATTTTCAGCATGTTTTGGGCCTGAATCTTGAAAATACTCTAACACGGTGTAGGCATGTACAGATCGCTTCTTGGACACCAAAATATCGAATTTTCGGGTGTTTTAAGCCTGAATTTGAGATATAAACTGGTACTGAAGATGAATGCACATATCGACTTTTAGGCACCTAAAATATCGATTTTGAGTATGTTATGGGTCTGTATCTTGAAAACATTCTAACTAGGAGTAGGCATGTACACATCGCTTCTAGGCCCAAAAAAATTCCAATTTTCGGATGTTTTGAGCATGAATTTGAGATATAAACGGGTACAGAAGATACATGCTCATATCGACTTTGGACACTTAAAATATCGATTTTTATCATGTTTTGAGCCTATATTTTGAAAACATTCTAGCACTGAGTAGGCTTGTACAGATCGCTTCTGGGACCCCAAAATATCGAATTTTCGGGTGTTTTGAGCCTGAATTTGAAATATAAACGGGTACAGAAGATGAATGCACATATCGACTTTTGGGAACATAAAAGATCGATTTTCAGTATGTTTTGGGCCTGTATTTTGTAAATACTCTAACACGGAGTAGGTATGTACAGATTGCTTCTGGGACCTAAAAATATCGATTTTTCGGGTGTTTTGTGCCTGAATTTGAGATATCGACTTTGGGCACATAAAATATCGATTTTTAGCATGTTTTGGGCCTATATTTTGAAAATATTCTAGCACTGAGTAGGCATGTACAGATCGGTTCTGGGACCCCAAAATATCGATTTTTCGGGTGTTTTAAGCCTGAATTAGAGATATAAACGCGTACAGAAGATGCATGCTCATATTGACTTTGGACACTTAAAATATCGATTTTTTGCATGTTTTGAGCCTATATTTTGAAAACATTCTAGCACTGAGTAGGCATGTACACATCGCTTCTGGGACCCAAAAATATGGAATTTTCGGGTGTTTTGAGGTTGAATTTGGGATATAAACGGGTGCAGAAAATGCATACACATATTGACTTTGGGCACCTAAAATATCGATTTTCAGTATGTTTTGGGCCTGTATCTGAGTAGGCATGTACAGATCGCTTCTGGGACCCAAAAATATCGATTTTTTGGGTGTTTTGAGCCTGAATTTGTGATATAAACGGGTACAGAAAATGCATGCACATATTGACTTTGGGCACCTAAAATATCGATTTACAGCATGTTTTGGGCCTGAATCATGAAAATACTCTAACACGGAGTAGGCATGTACAGATCGCTTCTTGGATCCCAAAATATCGAATTTTCAGGTGCTTTAAGCCTGAATTTGAGATATAAACGGGTACTGAAGATGAATGCACATATCGACTTTTAGGCACCTAAAATATCGATTTTGAGTATGTTATGGGTCTGTATCTTGAAAACATTCTAACTAGGAGTAGGCATGTACACATCGCTTCTAGGCCCCAAAAAATCCCTATTTTCGGATGTTTTGAGCATGAATTTGAGATATAAACGGGTACAGAAGATTCATGAACATATCGACTTTTGGGAACCTAAAAGATCGATTTTCAGTATGTTTTGGGCCTGTATTTTGTAAATACTCTAACACGGACTAGGCATGTACAGACCGCTTCTTGGACCCTAAAATATCGAATTTTCGGGTGTTTTGAGCCTGAATTTGAGATATAAACGGGTACTGAAGATGCATGCACATATCGAATTTTAGGCACCTAAAATATCGATTTTCATTATGTTTTGGGCCTGTATTTTGAAAATACTCTAACACGGAGTAGGCATGTACAGATCGCTTCTTGGACCCCAAAATATCGAATTTTCGGGTGTTTTAAGCCTGAATTTGAGATATAAACGGGTACTGAAGATGCATGCGCATATCGAATTTTAGGGACCTAAAATATCGATTTTCTGTATGTTTTGGGCCTGTATTTTGAAAATACTCTAACACGGAGTAGGCATGTACAGATCGCTTCTGGGACCCCAAAATATCGAATTTTCGGGTGTTTTGTCCCTGAATTTGAGATATCGACTTTGGGCACATAAAATATCGATTTTTACCATGTTTTGGGCCTATATTTTGAAAATATTCTAGCACTGAGTAGGCATGTACAGATCGGTTCTGGGACCCCAAAATATCGAATTTTCGGGTGTTATAAGCCTGAATTTGAGATATAAACGCGTACAGATGATGCATGCACATATTGACTTTGGACACTTAAAATATCGATTTTTTGCATGTTTTGAGCCTATATTTTGAAAACATTCTAGCACTGAGTAGGCATGTACACATCGCTTCTGGAACCCAAAAATATGGAATTTTCGGGTGTTTTGAGGTTGAATTTGGGATATAAACGGGTGCAGAAAATGCATACACATATTGACTTTGGGCACCTAAAATATCGATTTTCAGCATGTTTTGGGCCTGTATCTGAGTAGGCATGTACAGACCGCTTCTGGGACCCAAAAATATCGATTTTTTTGGTGTTTTGAGCCTGAATTTGTGATATAAACGGGTACAGAAGATGCATGCACATATTGACTTTGGGCACCTAAAATATCGAATTACAGCATGTTTTAGGCCTGAATCATGAAAATACTCTAACACGGAGTAGGCATGTACAGATCGCTTCTTGGACCCCAAAATATCGAATTTTCGGGTGTTTTAAGCCTGAATTTGAGATATAAACGGGTACTGAAGATTAATGCACATATCGACTTTTAAGCACCTAAAATATCGATTTTGAGTATGTTATTGGTCTATATCTTGAAAACATTCTAACTAGGAGTAGGCATGTACACATCGCTTCTAGGCCCCAAAAAATCCCAATTTTCGGATGTTTTGAGCATGAATTTGAGATATAAACGGGTACAGAAGATACATGCACATATCGACTTTGGACACTTAAAATATCGATTTTTATCATGTTTTGAGCTTGTATTTTGAAAACATTCTAGCACTGAGTAGGCTTGTACAGATCGCTTCTGGGACCCCAAAATATCGAATTTTCGGGTGTTTTGAGCCTGAATTTGAAATATAAACGGGTACAGAAGATGCATGCACATATCGACTTTTGGGAACCTAAAAGATCGATTTTCAGTATGTTTTGGGCTTGTATTTTGTAAATACTCTAACACGGAGTAGGCATGTACAGATCGCTTCTTGGACCCAAAAATATCGAATTTTCAAGGTGTTTTGAGCCTGAATTTGAAATTTAAACAGGTACAGAAGATGCATGCACAAAATTCACTTTTGCACCTAAAATATCGATTTTTTAGCATGTTTTGGTCCTGTATTTTGAAAATACTCTAACACGGAGTAGGCATGTACAGATCGCTTCTTGGACCCCAAAATATCGAATTTTCGGGTGTTTTGAGGTTGAATTTGAGATATAAACGGGTACTGAAGATGAATGCACATATCGACTTTTAGGCACCTAAAATATCGATTTTGAGTATGTTATGGGTCTGTATCTTGAAAACATTCTAACTAGGAGTAGGCATGTACACATCGCTCCTAGGCCCCAAAAAATCCCAATTTTCGGATGTTTTGAACATGAATTTGAGATATAAACGGGTACAGAAGTTACATGCACATATCGACTTTGGACACTTAAAATATCGATTTTTATCATGTTTTGAGCCTATATTTTGAAAACATTCTAGCACTGAGTAGGCTTGTACAGATCGCTTCTGGGACCCCAAAATATCGAATTTTCGGGTGTTTTGAGCCTGAATTTGAAATATAAACGGGTACAGAAGATCCATGCACATATCGACTTTTGGGAACCTAAAAGATCGATTTTCAGTATGTTTTGGGCCTGTATTTTGTAAATACTCTAACACGGAGTAGGCATGTACAGATTGCTTCTGGGACCCAAAAATATCGATTTTTCGGGTGTTTTGAGCATGAATTTGTGATATAAACGGGTAAAGAAGATGCATGCACAAAATTGACTTTTGCACCTAAAATATCGATTTTCAGCATGCCTTGGGCCTGTATTTTGAAAATACTCTAACACGGAGTAGGCATGTACAGATCGCTTCTTGGACCCCAAAATATCGAATTTTCGGGTGTTTTAAGCCTGAATTTGAGATATAAACGGGTACTGAAGATGCATGCACATATCGACTTTTAGGCACCTAAAATATCGATTTTCTGTATGTTTTGGGCCTGTATTTTGAAAATACTCTAACACGGAGTAGGCATGTACAGATCGCTTCTGGGACCCCAAAATATCGAATTTTCGGGTGTTTTGTGCCTGAATTTGAGATATCGACTTTGGGCACATAAAATATCGATTTTTAGCATGTTTTGAGCCTATATTTTGAAAATATTCTAGCACTGAGTAGGCATGTACAGATCGGTTCTGGGACCCAAAAATATCGAATTTTTGGGTGTTATAAGCCTGAATTTGAGATATAAACGCGTACAGAAGATGCATGCACATATTGACTTTGGACACTTAAAATATCGATTTTTTGCATGTTTTGAGCCTATATTTTGAAAACATTCTAGCACTGAGTAGGCATGTACACATCGCTTTTGGGACCCAAAAATATGGAATTTTCGGGTGTTTTGAGGTTGAATCTGGGATATAAACGGAAGCAGAAAATGCATACACATATTGACTTTGGGCACCTAAAATATCGATTTTCAGCATGTTTTGGGCCTGTATCTGAGTAGGCATGTACAGATCGCTTCTGGGACCCAAAAATATCGATTTTTTGGGTGTTTTGAGCCTGAATTTGTGATATAAACGGGTACAGAAGATGCATGCACATATTGACTTTGGGCACCTAAAATATCGATTTACAGCATGTTTTGGGCCTGAATCATGAAAATACTCTAACACGGAGTAGGCATGTACAGATCGCTTCTTGGACCCCAAAATATCGAATTTTCGGGTGTTTTAAGCCTGAATTTGAGATATAAACGGGTACTGAAGATGAATGCACATATCGACTTTTAGGCACCTAAAATATCGATTTTGAGTATGTTATGGGTCTGTATCTTGAAAACATTCTAACTAGGAGTAGGCATGTACACATCGCTTCTAGGCCCCAAAAAATCCCAATTTTCGGATGTTTTGAGCATGAATTTGAGATATAAACGGATACAGAAGATACATGCACATATCGACTTTGGACATTTAAAATATCGATTTCTATCATGTTTTGAGCCTGTATTTTGAAAACATTCTAGCACTGAGTAGGCTTGTACAGATCGCTTCTGGGACCCCAAAATATCGAATTTTCGGGTGTTTTGAGCCTGAATTTGAAATATAAACGGGTACAGAAGATGCATGCACATATCGACTTTTAGAAACCTAAAAGATCGATTTTCAGTATGTTTTGGGCCTGTATTTTGTAAATACTCTAACACGGAGTAGGCATGTACAGATCGCTTCTTGGACCCGAAAATATCGAATTTTCGGGTGTTTTAAGCCTGAATTTGAGAAATAAACGGGTACTGAAGATGCATGCACATATCGACTTTTAGGCACCTAAAATATCGATTTTCTGTATGTTTTGGGCCTGTATTTTGAAAATACTCTAACACGGAGTAGGCATGTACAGATCGCGTCTTTGACCCCAAAATATCGAATTTTCGGGTGTTTTGTGCCTGAATTTGAGATATCGACTTTGGGCACATAAAATATCGATTTTTAACATGTTTTGGGCCTATATTTTGAAAATATTCTAGCACTGAGTAGGCATGTACAGATCGGTTCTGGGACCCCAAAATATCGAATTTTCGGGTGTTATAAGCCTGAATTTGAGATATAAACGCGTACAGAAGATGCATGCACATATTGACTTTGGACACTTAAAATATCGATTTTTTGCATGTTTTGAGCCTATATTTTGAAAACATTCTAGCACTGAGTAGGCATGTACACATCGCTTCTGGGACCCAAAAATATCGAATTTTCGGTTGTTTTGAGGTTGAATTTGGGATATAAACGGGTGCAGAAAATGCATACACATATTGACTTTGGGCACCTAAAATATCGATTTTCAGCATGTTTTGGGCCTGTATCTGAGTAGGCATGTACAGATCGCTTCTGGGGCCCAAAAATATCGATTTTTTGGGTGTTTTGAGCCTGAATTTGTGATATAAACGGGTACAGAAGATGCATGCACATATTGACTTTGGGCACCTAAAATATCGATTTACAGCATGTTTTGGGCCTGAATCATGAAAATACTATAACATGGAGTAGGCATGTACAGATCGCTTCTTGGACCCCAAAATATCGAATTTTCGGGTGTTTTAAGCCTGAATTTGAGATATAAACGGGTACTGAAGATGAATGCACATATCGACTTTTAGGCACTTAAAATATCGATTTTGAGTATGTTATGGGTCTGTATCTTGAAAACATTCTAACTAGGAGTAGGCATGTACACATCGCTTCTAGGCCCCAAAAAATCCCAATTTTCGGATGTTTTGAGCATGAATTTGAGATATAAACGGATACAGAAGATACATGCACATATCGACTTTGGATATTTAAAATATCGATTTCTATCATGTTTTGAGCCTGTATTTTGAAAACATTCTAGCACTGAGTAGGCTTGTACAGATCGCTTCTGGGACCCCAAAATATCGAATTTTCGGGTGTTTTGAGCCTGAATTTGAAATATAAACGGGTACAGAAGATGCATGCACATATCGACTTTTAGAAACCTAAAAGATCGATTTTCAGTATGTTTTGGGCCTGTATTTTGTAAATACTCTAACACGGAGTAGGCATGTACAGATCGCTTCTTGGACCCTAAAATATCGAATTTTCGGGTGTTTTGAGCCTGAATTTGAAATATAAACGGGTACAGAAGATTTATGAACAAAATTGACTTTTGCACCTAAAATATCGATTTTCAGCATGTTTTGGGCCTGTATTTTGAAAATACTCTAACACGGAGTAGGCATGTACAGATCGCTTCTTGGACCCGAAAATATCGAATTTTCGGGTGTTTTAAGCCTGAATTTGAGAAATATACGGGTACTGAAGATGCATGCACATATCGACTTTTAGGCACCTAAAATATCGATTTTCTGTATGTTTTGGGCCTGTATTTTGAAAATACTCTAACACGGAGTAGGCATGTACAGATCGCGTCTTTGACCCCAAAATATCGAATTTTCGGGTGTTTTGTGCCTGAATTTGAGATATCGACTTTGGGCACATAAAATATCGATTTTTAACATGTTTTGGGCCTATATTTTGAAAATATTCTAGCACTGAGTAGGCATGTACAGATCGGTTCTGGGACCCCAAAATATCGAATTTTCGGGTGTTATAAGCCTGAATTTGAGATATAAACGCGTACAGAAGATGCATGCACATATTGACTTTGACACTTAAAATATCGATTTTTTGCATGTTTTGAGCCTATATTTTGAAAACATTCTAGCACTGAGTAGGCATGTACACATCGCTTCTGGGACCCAAAAATATGGAATTTTCGGGTGTTTTGAGGTTGAATTTGGGATATAAACGGGTGCAGAAAATGCATACACATATTGACTTTGGGCACCTAAAATATCGATTTTCAGCATGTTTTGGGCCTGTATCTGAGTAGGCATGTACAGATCGCTTCTGGGACCCAAAAATATCGATTTTTTGGGTGTTTTGAGCCTGAATTTGTGATATAAACGGGTACAGAAGATGCATGCACATATTGACTTTGGGCACCTAAAATATCGATTTACAGCATGTTTTGGGCCTGAATCATGAAAATACTATAACAAGGAGTAGGCATGTACAGATCGCTTCTTGGACCCCAAAATATCGAATTTTCGGGTGTTTTAAGCCTGAATTTAAGATATAAACGGGTACTGAAGATGAATGCACATATCGACTTTTAGGCACCTAAAATATCGATTTTGAGTATGTTATGGGTCTGTATCTTGAAAACATTCTAACTAGGAGTAGGCATGTACACATCGCTTCTAGGCCCCAAAAAATCCCAATTTTCGGATGTTTTGAGCATGAATTTGAGATATAAACGGGTACAGAAGATACATGCACATATCGACTTTGGACACTTAAAATATCGATTTTTATCATGTTTTGAGCCTGTATTTTGAAAACATTCTAGCACTGAGTAGGCTTTTACAGATCGCTTCTGGGACCCCAAAATATCGAATTTTCGGGTGTTTTGAGCCTGAATTTGAAATATAAACGGGTACAGAAGATCCATGCACATATCGACTTTTGGGAACCTAAAAGATCGATTTTCAGTATGTTTTGGGCCTGTATTTTGTAAATACTCTAACACGGAGTAGTCATGTACAGATTGCTTCTGGGACCCTAAAATATCTAATTTTCGGGTGTTTTGAGACTGAATTTGAAATATAAACGGGTACAGACGATGCATGCACAAAATTGAGTTTTGCACCTAAAATATCGATTTTCAGCATGTTTTGGGCCTGTATTTTGAAAATACTCTAACACGGAGTAGGCATGTACAGATCGCTTATTGGACCCCAAAATATCGAATTTTCGGGTGTTTTAAGCCTGAATTTGAGATATAAACGGGTACTGAAGATGCATGCACATATCGACTTTTAGGCACCTAAAATATCGATTTTCTGTATGTTTTGGGCCTGTATTTTGAAAATACTCTAACACGGAGTAGGCATGTACAGATCGCTTCTGGGACCCCAAAATATCGAATTTTCGGGTGTTTTGCGCCTGAATTTGAGATATCGACTTTGGGCACATAAAATATCGATTTTTAGCATGTTTTGGGCCTATATTTTGAAAATATTCTAGCACTGAGTAGGCATGTACAGATCGGTTCTGGGACCCCAAAATATCGAATTTTCGGGTGTTATAAGCATGAATTTGAGATATAAACGCGTACAGAATATGCATGCACATATTGACTTTGGACACTTAAAATATCGATTTTTTGCATGTTTTGAGCCTATATTTTGAAAACATTCTAGCACTAAGTAGGCATGTACACATCGCTTCTGGGACCCAAAAATATGGAATTTTCGGGTGTTTTGAGGTTGAATTTGGGATATAAACGGGTACAGAAGATGCATGCACATATTGACTTTGGGCACCTAAAATATCGATTTACAGCATGTTTTGGGCCTGAATCATGAAAATACTCTAACACGGAGTAGGCATGTACAGATCGCTTCTTGGACCCCAAAATATCGAATTTTCGGGTGTTTTAAGCCTGAATTTGAGATATAAACGGGTACTGAAGATGAATGCACATATCGACTTTTAGGCACCTAAAATATCGATTTTGAGTATGTTATGGGTCTGTATCTTGAAAACATTCTAACTAGGAGTAGGCATGTACACATCGCTTCTAGGCCCCAAAAAATCCCAATTTTCGGATGTTCTGAGCATGAATTTGAGATATAAACGGGTACAGAAGATACATGCACATATCGACTTTGGACACTTAAAATATCGATTTTTATCATGTTTTGAGCCTGTATTTTGAAAACATTCTAGCACTGAGTAGGCTTGTACAGATCGCTTCTGGGACCCCAAAATATCGAATTTTCGGGTGTTTTGAGCCTGAATTTGAAATATAAACGGGTACAGAAGATGCATGCACATATCGACTTTTGGGAACCTAAAAGATCGATTTACAGTATGTTTTGGGCCTGTATTTTGTAAATACTCTAACACGGAGTAGGCATGTACAGATTGCTTCTGGGACCCTAAAATATCGAATTTTCGGGTGTTTTGAGCCTGAATTTGAAATATAAACGGGTACAGAAGATGCATGCACAAAATTGACTATTGCACCTAAAATATCGATTTTCAGCATGTTTTGGGCCTGTATTTTGAAAATACTCTAACACGGAGTAGGCATGTACAGATCGCTTATTGGACCCCAAAATATCGAATTTTCGGGTGTTTTAAGCCTGAATTTGAGATATAAACGGGTAATGAAGATGCATGCACATATCGACTTTTAGGCACCTAAAATATCGATTTTCTGTATGTTTTGGGCCTGTATTTTGAAAATACTCTAACACGGAGTAGGCATGTACAGATCGCTTCTGGGACCCCAAAATATCGAATTTTCGGGTGTTTTGCGCCTGAATTTGAGATATCGACTTTGGGCACATAAAATATCGATTTTTAGCATGTTTTTGGCCTATATTTTGAAAATATTCTAGCACTGAGTAGGCATGTACAGATCGGTTCTGGGACCCCAAAATATCGAATTTTCGGGTGTTATAAGCCTGAATTTGAGATATAAACGCGTACAGAAGATGCATGCACATACTGACTTTGGACACTTAAAATATCGATTTTTTGCATGTTTTGAGCCTATATTTCGAAAACATTCTAGCACTAAGTAGGCATGTACACATCGGTTCTGGGACCCCAAAATATCGAATTTTCGGGTGTTTGGAGCCTGAATTTGAGATATAAACGGGTACAGAAGATGCATCCACATATCGACTTTTGGGCACCTAAAATATCGATTTTGAGCATGTTTTGGGTCTGTATCTTGAACACATTCTAACTAGGAGTAGGCATGTACAGATCGCTTCTGGGACCCAAAAATATCGAATTTTCGGGTGTTTTGAGGTTGAATTTGAGATATAAACAAGTACAGAAGATGCATGCACATATCGACTTTTGGGCACCTAAAAGATCGATTTTCAGTATGTTTTGGGCCTGTATTTTGAAAATACTCTAACACGGAGTAGGCATTTACAGTTCGCTTCTGGAACCCCAAAATATCGATGTTTCGGGTGTTTTGAGCCTGAATTTGAGATATAAACGGGTACAGAAGATGCATGCACATATCGACTTTGGACACTTAAAATATCGATTTTCAACATGTTTTGGGCCTGTATTTTGAAAATACTCTAACACGGAGTAGGCAAGTACAGATTCCTTCTCGGACCCCAAAATATCGAATTTTTGGGTGTTTGGAGCCTGAATTTGAGATATAAACGGGTACAGAAGATGCAAGCACATATCGACTTTTGGGCACCTAAAATATCGTTTTTGAGCATGTTTTGGGTCTGTATCTTAAACACATTCTAATTAGGAGTAGGCATGTACAGATCGCTTCTGGGACCCAAAAATATCGAATTTTCGGGTGTTTTGATGTTGAATTTGAGATATAAACAAGTACAGAAAATGCATGCACATATCGACTTTTGGGCACCTTAAATATCGATTTTAAGCATGTTTTAAGCCTATATTTTGAAAATATTCTAGCACTGACTAGGCATGTACAGATCGCTTCTGGGACCCAAAAAAATCTAATTTTCGGGTGTTTTGAGGTTGAATTTGGGATATAAACGGGTGCAGAAGATGCATACACATATTGACTTTGGTCACCTTAAATATCGATTTTCAGCATGTTTTGGGCCTGAATTTTGAAAATACTTTAACACGGAGTAGACAAGTACAGATCCCTTCTGGGACCCAAAAATATCGAATTTTCGGGTGTTTGGAGCCTGAATTTGAGATATAAACGGGTACAAAAGATGCATCCACATATCGACTTTAAGACACCTAAAAGATCGATTTTCAGTATTTTTTGGGCCTGTATATTGAAAATACTCTAACACGGAGTAAGCATGTACAGATCGCTTCTGGGACCTCAAAATATCGAATTTTCGGGTGTTTTGGGCCTGAATTTGAGATATCGACTTTGGGCACCTAAAATATCGATTTTAGCATGTTTTGGGCCTATATTTTGAAAATATTCTACCACTGAGTAGGCTTGTACAGATCGCTTCTGGGACCCCAAAATATCGAATTTTCGGGTGTTTGGAGCCTGAATTTGAGATATAAACGGGTACAGAAGATGCATCCACATATCGACTTTTGGGCACCTAAAAGATCGATTTTCAGTATGTTTCGGGCCTATATATTGAAAATACTCTAACACGGAGTAGGCATGTACAGATCGCTTCTGGGACCCCAAAATATCAAATTTTCGGGTGTTTTGAGCCTGAATCTGAGATATCGATTTTTAGCATGTTTTGGGCCTATATTTTGAAAATATTGTAGCACTGAGTAGGCATGTACAGATCGCTTCTGGGACCCCAAAATATCGAATTTTCGGGTGTTTTGAGCTTGAATTTGAGATATAAACGGGTACAGAAGATGCATGCACATATCGACTTTTGGGCACCTAAAATATTGATTTTGAGCATGTTTTGGGTCTGTATCTTGAAAACATTCTAACTAGGAGTAGGCATGTACAGATTGCTTCTAGGACCCAAAAATATCGAATTTTCGGGTGTTTTGAGGTTAAATTTGGGATAAAAACGGGTGCAGAAGATGCATACACATATTGACTTTGTGCACCTAAAATATTGATTTTCAGCATGTTTTGGGCCTGTATTTTGAAAATACTCTAACACGGAGTAAGCATGTACAGATCGCTTCTGGGACCCCAAAATATCGAATTTTCGGGTGTTTTGGGCCTGATTTTGAAATATCGACTTTGGGCACCTAAAATATCGATTTTTAGCATGTTTTGGGTCTGTATCTTGAAAATACTCTAACACGGAGTAGGCAAGTACAAATCGCTTCTGGGACCCCAAAATATCGAATTTTCGGGTGTTTGGAGCCTGAATTTGAGATATAAACGGGTACCGAAGATACATCCACATATCGACTTTTGGGCACCTAAAAGATCGATTTTCAGTATGTTTCGGGCCTGTATATTGAAAATACTCTAACACGTAGTAGGCATGTACAGATCGCTTCTGGGACCCAAAATATAGAATTTTCGGGTGTTTTGGGCCTGAATCTGAGATATCGATTTTGGGCAAATAAAATATCGATTTTTAGCATGTTTTGGGCCTATATTTTGAAAATATTCTAGAACTGAGTAGGCATGTACAGATCGCTTTTGGGACCGCAAAATATCGAATTTTCGGGTGTGTTGAGCCTGAATTTGAGATATAAACTGGTACAGAAGATGCAAGCACATATCGACTTTTGGTCACCTAAAATATCGATTTTGAGCATGTTTTGGGTCTGTATCTTGAACACATTCTAACTAGGAGTAGGCATGTACAGATCGCTTCTGGGACCCAAAAATATCGAATTTTCGGGTGTTTTGAGGTTGAATTTGAGATATAAACAAGTACAGAAGATGCATGCACATATCGACTTTTGGGCACCTAAAAGATCGATTTTCAGTATGTTTTGGGCCTGTATTTTGAAAATACTCTAACACGGAGTAGGCATGTACAGTTCGCTTCTGGAACCCCAAAATATCGATGTTTCGGGTGTTTTGAGCCTGAATTTGAGATATAAACGGGTACAGAAGATGCTTGCACATATCGACTTTGGACACTTAAAATATCGATTTTCAACATGTTTTGGGCCTGTATTTTGAAAATACTCTAACACGGAGTAGGCAAGTACAGATTCCTTTCGGACCCCAAAATATCGAATTTTCGGGTGTTTGGAGCCTGAATTTGAGATATAAACGGGTACAGAAGATGCAAGCACATATCGACTTTTGGGCACCTAAAATATCGTTTTTGAGCATGTTTTGGGTCTGTATCTTAAACACATTCTAACTAGGAGTAGGCATGTACAGATCGCTTCTGGGACCCAAAAATATCGAATTTTCGGGTGTTTTGAGGTTGAATTTGAGATATAAACAAGTACAGAAGATGCATGCAAATATCGACTTTTGGGCACCTAAAAGATCGATTTTCAGTATGTTTTGGGCCTGTATTTTGAAAATACTCTAACACGGAGTAGGCATGTACAGATCGCTTCTTGGACCCCAAAATATCGAATTTTCGGGGGTTTTGAGGTTGAATTTGAGATATAAACGGGTATAGAAGATGCATGCACATATCGACTTTGGACACTTAAAATATCGATTTTCAACATGTTTTGGGCCTGTATTTTGAAAATACTCTAACACGGAGTAGGCAAGTACAGATTCCTTCTCGGACCCCAAAATATCGAATTTTCGGGTGTTTAGAGTCTGAATTTGAGATATAAACGGGTACAGAAGATGCATCCACATATCGACTTTTGGGCACCTAAAAGATCGATTTTCAGTATGTTTCTGGCCTGTATATTGAAAATACTCTAACACGGAGTAGGCATGTACAGGTCGCTTCTGGGACCCAAAAATATAGAATTTTCGGGTGTTTTGAGGTTAAATTTGGGATATAAACGGGTGCCGAAGATGCATACACATATTGACTTTTGGCACCTAAAATATCGATTTTCAGCATGTTTTGGGCCTTTATCTAAGTAGGCATGTACAGATCGCTTCTGGGACTCCAAAATATCGAATTTTCGGGTGTTTTGAGCCTGAATATGTGATATAAACGGGTACAGAAGATGAATGCACATATCGACTTTGGACAATTAAAATATCGATTTTTAGCATGTTTTGAGCCTATATTTTGAAAACATTCTAGCACTGAGTAGTCATGTACAGATCGGTTCTGTGATCCAAAAATATCGAATTTTCGGGTGTTTTGAGGTTGAATTTGGCTTATAAACGGGTGCAGAAGATGCATACACATATTGACTTTGGTCACTTAAAATATCGATTTTCAGCATGTTTTGGGCCTGTATATTAAAAAATACTCTAACACGGAGTAGGCAAGTACAAATCGCTTCTGGGACCCAAAAATATCGAATTTTCGGGTGTTTGGAGCCTGAATTTGAGATATAAACGGGTACTGAATATGCATGCACATATCGACTTTTGGGCACCTAAAATATCGATTTTCAGCATGTTTTTTTGCCTGTATCTGAGTAGGCATGTACAGATCGCTTCTGGGACCTCAAAATATCGAATTTTCGTGTGTTTGGAGCCTGAATTTGAGATATAAAAGGGTACAGAAGATACATGCATATATCGACTTTGGGCACCTAAAATATCGATTTTCTGTATGTTTTGGGCCCGTATTTTGAAAATACTCTAACACGGAGTAGGCATGTACAGATCGCTTCTGGGACCACAAAATATAGAATTTTCGGGTGTTTTGGGCCTGAATTTGAGAAATCGACTTTGGGCACCTAAAATATCGATTTTTAGCATGTTTTGGGCCAATATTTTGAAAATATTCTAGCACTGAGTAGGCATGTACAGATCGCTTTTGGGACCCCAAAACATCGAATTTTCGGGTATTTTGAGATTGAATTTGAGATATAAACGGGTACAGAAAATGCATGCACATATTGACTTTGGGCACCTAAAATATCGATTTTTAGCATGTTTTGGGCCTTATTTTGAAAATACTCTAAAACGGAGTAGGCATGTATAGATCGTTTCTGGGACCCAAAAAATATCGATTTTTCGGGTGTTTGAACCCTGAATTTGAGATATAAACGAGTGCAGAAGATGCATACACATATTGACTTTGGGTACCTAAAATATCGATTTTCCGTATGTTTTGGGCATGTATCTGAGTAGGCATGTACAGATCGCTTCTGGGACCCCAAAATATTGAATTTTCGTGTGTTTTGAGCCTGATTTTGAGATATAAACAGGTACTGAAGATGCATCCACATATCGACTTTTGGGCACCTAAAAGATCGATTTTCAGTATGTTTTGGGCCTGTATATTGAAAATACTCTAACACGGAGTAGGCATGTACAGATCGCTTCTGGGACCCCAAAATATCGAATTTTCGGGTGTTTTGGGCCTGAATTTGAGATATCGACTGTGTGCACCTAAAATATCGATTTTTAGCATGTTTTGGGCCTATATTTTGAAAATATTCTAGCACTTAGTAGGCATGTACAGATCGCTTCTGGGACCCCAAAATATCGAATTTTCGGGTGTTTTGAGCCTGAATTTGATATATAAACGGGTACAGAAGATGCATGCACATATCGACTTTTGGGCACCTAAAATATCGATTTTGAGTATGTTTTGGGTCTGTATCTTGAAAACATTCTAACTAGGAG
The DNA here is from genome assembly GCA_033782935.1 of Petrolisthes cinctipes. Taxonomy (NCBI): domain Eukaryota; kingdom Metazoa; phylum Arthropoda; class Malacostraca; order Decapoda; family Porcellanidae; genus Petrolisthes; species Petrolisthes cinctipes. The sequence continues at coordinate 2,357,437 of JAWQEG010000015.1, forward strand.
TAGGCATGTACAGATCGCTTCTAGGGCCCGAAAATACCGAATTTTCGGGTCTTTTGAAACTGAATTTGAGATATAAACGGGTACAGAAGATGCACGCACATATCGACTTTGGACACTTAAAATATCGATTTTTAGCATGTTTTAAGCCTATATTTTGAAAATATTCTAGCACTGAGGAGGCATGTACAGATCGCTTCTGGAACCCAATAATATCAAATTTTCGGGTGTTTTGAGCCTGAATTTGAGATATAAACGGGTACAGAAGATGCATCCACATATCGACTTTTGGGCACCTAAAAGATCGATTTTCAGTATGTTTTGGGCCTGTATATTGAAAATACTCTAACACGGAGTAGGCATGTACAGATAGCTTCTGGGACCCCAAAATATCAATTTTTCGGGTGTTTTAGGCCTGAATTTGAGATATCGACTTTGGGCACCTAAAATATCGATTTTCAGCATGTTTTGGGCCTGTATCTAAGTAGGCATGTACAGATCGCTTCTGGAACCCAAAAATATCGAATTTTCGGGTGTTTGGAACCTGAATTTGAGATATAAACGGGTACAGAAGATGCATGGACATATCGACTTTGGACACTTAAAATATCGATTTTTAGCATGTTTTGGGCCTGTATTTTGAAAATACTCTAACACGGAGTAGGCAAGTACAAATCGCTTCAGGGACCCCAAAATATCGAATTTTCGGGTGTTTTGAGCCTGAATTTGAGATATAAACGGGTACAGAAAATGCATGCACATATTGACTTTGGGCACCTAAAATATCGATTTTCAGCATGTTTTGGGCCTGCATTTTATAAATACTCTAACACGGAGTAGGCATATACAGATCGCTTCAGGGACCCAAAAATATCGAATTTTCGGGTGTTTTGAGCCTGGATATGAGATATCGACTTTATGCACCTAAAATATCGATTTTTAGCATGTTTTGGGCCTAGATTTTGAAAATATTCTAGCACTGAGTAGGCATGTACAGATCGCTTCTGGGACCCCAAAATATCGAATTTTCGGGTGTTTTGAGGCTGAATTTGAGATATAAACGGGTACAGAAGATGCATGCACATATCGACTTTGGACACTTAAAATATCGATTTTTAGCATGTTTTGAGCCTGTATTTTGAAAATACTCTAACACGGAGTAGTCAAGTACAAATCGCTTCTGGGACCCAAAAATATCGAATTTTCGGGTGTTTGGAGTCTGAATTTGAGATATAAACGGATACAGAAGATGCATCCACATATCGAATTTTGAGCACCTAAAAGATCGATTTTCAGTATGTTTTGGGACTGTATATGGAAAATACTCTAACACGGAGTAGGCATGTACAGATCGCTTCTGGGACCCCAAAATATCGATTTTTCGGGTGTTTTGGGCCTTAATTTGAAATATCGACTTTGGGCACCTAAAATATCGATTTTTAGCATGTTTTGGGCATATATTTTGAAAATATTCTAGCACTGAGTAGGCATGTACAGATCGCTTCTGGGACCCCAAAATATCGAATTTTCTGGTGTTTTGAGCCTGAATTTGAGATATAAACGGGTACAGAAGATGCATGCACATATCGACTTTGGACACTTAAAATATCGATTTTTAGCATGTTTTGAGCCTGTATTTTGAAAATACTCTAACACGGAGTAGGCAAGTACAAATCGCTTCTGGGACCCCAAAATATCGAATTTTCGGGTGTTTGGAGCATGAATTTGAGATATAAACGGGTACAAAAGATGCATACACATATCGACTTTGGACACTTAAAATATTGATTTTTAGCATGTTTTAAGCCTATATTTATAAAACATTCTAGCACTGAGTAGGCATGTACGGATCTTCTCTGGGACCCAAAAATATCGATTTTTCGGGTGTTTTGAGGTTGAATTTGGGATATAAACGGGTGCAGAAGATGCATACACATATTGACTTTGGGCACCTAAAATATCGATTTTTTGTATGTTTTGAGCCTGTATTTTGAAAATACTCTAACACGGAGTAGGCATGTACAGATCGCTTCTGGGACCCCAAAATATCGATTTTTCGGGTGTTTTTGGCTTGAATTTGAGATATCGACTTTGGGCACCAAAAATATCGATTTTTAGCATGTTTTGGGCATATATTTTGAAAATATTCTAGCACTGAGTAGGCATGTACAGATCGCTTCTGGGACCCCAAAATATCGAATTTTCGGGTGTTTTGAGACAGAATTTGAGATATAAACGGGTACAGAAAATGCATGCACATATCGACTTTTGGGCACCTAAAATATCGATTTTGAGCATGTTTTGGGTCTGTATCTTCAACACATTCTAACTAGGAGTAGGCATGTATAGATCGATTCTGGGACCCAAAAATATCGAATTTTCGGGTGTTTTGAGGTTGAATTTGAGATATAAACAAGTACAGAAGATGCATGCACATATCGACTTTTGGGCACCTAAAATATCGATTTTGAGCATGTTTTGAGCCTATATTTTGTAAAACATTCTAGCACTGAGTAGGCATGTACAGATCGCTTCTGGGACCCAAAAATATCGAATTTTCGGGTGTTTTTAGGTTGAATTTGAGATATAAACAAGTGCAAAAGATGCATACACATATTGACTTTGGGCACCTAAAATATCGAGTTTCAGCATGTTTTGGGCCTGTATTTTGAAAATACTCTAACACGGAGTGGGCATGTACAGTTCGCTTCTGGGACCCCAAAATATCGAATTTTCGGGTGTTTTGGTCCTGAATTTGAAATATCGACTTTGGGCACCTAAAATATCGATTTTTAGCATGTTTTGGGCCTATATTTTGAAAATATTCTAGCACTGAGTAGGCATGTACAGATTGCTTCTGGGACCCAAAAATATCGAATTTTCGGGTGTTTTGAGGTTGAATTTGGGATATAAACGGGTGCAGAAGATGCATGCACATATCGACTTTGGACACTTAAAATATCGATTTTTAGCATATTTTGAGCCTATATTTTGAAAACATTCTGGCACTGAGTAGTCATGTACAGATCGCTTCTGGGATTCAAAAATGTTGAATTTTCGGGTGTTTTGAGGTTGAATTTGGCATATAAACGGGTGCAGAAGATGCATACACATATTGACTTTGGTCACTTAAAATATCGATTTTCAGCATGTTTTGGGCCTGTATTTTGAAAATACTCTAACACGGAGTAGGCAAGTACAAATCGCTTCTGGGACCCAAAAATATCGAATTTTCGGGTGTTTGGAGCCTGAATTTGAGATATAAACAGGTACAGAAGATGTATCCACATATCGACTTTTGGGTACCTAAAAGATCGATTTTCAGTATGTTTTGGGCCTGTATATTGAAAATACTCTAACACAGAGTAGGCATGTACAGATCGCTTCTGGGACCCCCAAATCTCTAATTTTCGGGTGTTTTGGGCCTGAATTTGAGATATCGACTTTGGGCACCTAAAATATCGATTTATAGCATGTTTTGGGCCTATATTTTGAAAATATTCTAGCACTGAGTAGGCATGTACAGATTGCTTCTGGGACCCCAAAATATCGAATTTTCGGGTGTTTTGAGGTTGAATTTGGGATATAAATGGGTTCAGAAGATGCATACACATATTAACTTTTGGCACCTAAAATATAGATTTTCAGCATGTTTTGGGCCTGTATCTAAGTAGGCATGTACAGATCGCTTCTGGGACTCCAAAATATCGAATTTTCGGGTGTTTTGAGCCTGAATATGAGATATAAACGGGTACAGAAGATGAATGCACATATCGACTTTGGACACTTAAAATATCGATTTTTAGCATGTTTTTAGCCTATATTTTGAAAACATTCTAGCACTGAGTAGTCATGTACAGATCGGTTCTGGGATCCAAAAATATCGAATTTTCGGGTGTTTTGAGGTTGAATTTGGCATATAAACGGGTGCAGAAGATGCATACACATATTGACTTTGGTCACTTAAAATATCGATTTTCAGCATGTTTTGGGCCTGTATTTTAAAAAATACTCTAACACGGAGTAGGCAAGTACAAATCGCTTCTGGGACCCAAAAATATCGAATTTTCGGGAGTTTGGAGCCTGAATTTGAGATATAAACGGGTACTGAATATGCATGCATATATCGACTTTTGGGCACCTAAAATATCGATTTCTAGCATGTTTTGGGCCTGTATCTAAGTAGGCATGTACCGATCGCTTCTTTGGTCTCCAAAATATCGAATTTTCGGGTGTTTTGAGCCTGAATTTGAGATATAAACGGGTACAGAATATGCATGCACATATCGACTTTTGGGCACCTAAAATATCGATTTTCAGCATGTTTTGGGTCTGTATCTTGAAAACATTCTAACTAGGAGTAGGCATGTACAGATCGCTTCTAGGACCCAAAATTACCGATTTTCGGGTGTTTTGAGCCTTAATTGGAGATATAAACGGGTAAAGAAGATGCATGCACATATCGACTTTGGACACTTAAAATATTGATTTTTAGAATGTTTTGAGCCTTTATTTTGAAAATATTCGAAATATAAACGGGTACAGAAGATGCATGTACATATGGACTTTGGTCACCTAAAATATCGATTTTTAGCATGTTTTGAGACTATAATTTGAAAATACTCTAACACGGAGTAGGCAAGTAAAGATTGCTTCTATGACCCCAAAATATCGAATTTTCGGGTGTTTGGAGCCTGAATTTGAGATATAAACGGGTACAGAAGATGCATCCACATATCGACTTTTGAGGACCTAAAAGATCGATTTTCAGTATGTTTTGGGCCTGTATATTGAAAATACTCTAACACGGATTAGGCATGTACAGATCGCTTCTGGGACCCCAAAATATCGAATTTTCGGGTGTTTTGGGCCTGAATTTGAGATATCAACTTTGGGCACCTAAAATATTGATTTTTAGCAGGTTTTGGGCCTATATTTTGAAAATATTCTAGCACTGAGTAGGCATGTATAGATCGCTTCTGGGACCCTAAAATATCGAATTTTCGGGTGTTTTGAGCCTGAATTTGAGATATAAACGGGTACAGAAGATTTATGCACATATTGACTTTGGGCACCTAAAATATCGATTTTCAGCATGTTTTTTTGCCTGTATCTGAGTAGGCATGTACAGATCACTTCTGGGACCTCAAAATATCGAATTTTCGTGTGTTTGGAGCCTGAATTTGATATATAAACGGGTACAGAAGATACATGCATATATCGACTTTGGGCACCTAAAATATCGATTTTCTGTATGTTTTGGGCCTGTATTTTGAAAATACTCTAACACGGAGTAGGCATGTACAGATCGCTTCTGGGACCCCAAAATATAGAATTTTCGGGTGTTTTGGGCCTGAATTTGAGAAATCGACTTTGGGCACCTAAAATATCGATTTTTAGCATGTTTTGGGCCAATATTTTGAAAATATTCTAGCACTGAGTAGGCATGTACAGATCGCTTTTGGGACCACAAAATATCGAATTTTCGGGTATTTTGAGATTGAATTTGAGATATAAACGGGTACAGAAAATGCATGCACATATTGACTTTGGGCACCTAAAATATCGATTTTTAGCATTTTTTGGGCCTTATTTTGAAAATACTCTAACACGGAGTAAGCATGTATAGATCGTTTCTGGGACCCAAAAAATATCGAATTTTCGGGTGTTTTGAGGTTGAATTTGAGATTTAAACGAGTGCAGAAGATGCATACACATATTGAATTTGGGCACGTAAAATATCGATTTTCCGTATGTTTCGGGCATGTATTTGAGTAGGCATGTACAGATCGCTTCTGGGACCCCAAAATATTGAATTTTCGGGTGTTTTGAGCCTGATTTTGAGATATAAACAGGTACTGAAGATGCATCCACATATCCAATTTTTAGCACCTAAAAGATCGATTATCAGTATCTTTTGGGACTGTATATTGAAAATAATCTAACACGGAGTAGGCATGTACAGATCGCTTCTGGGACCCCAAAATATCGAATTTTCGGGTGTTTTGGGCCTGAATTTGAGATATCGACTGTCTGCACCTAAAATATCGATTTTTAGCATGTTTTGGGCCTATATTTTGAAAATATTCTAGCACTTAGTAGGCATGTACAGATCGCTTCTGGGACCCCAAAATATCGAATTTTCGGGTGTTTTGAGCCTGAATTAGATATATAAACGGGTACAGAAGATGCATGCACATATCAACTTTTGGGCACCTAAAATATCGATTTTGAGCATGTTTTGGGCCTGTATCTGACTAGACATGTACAAATTGCTTCTGGGACCCCAAAATATCGAATTTTCTGGTGTTTGGCGCCTGAATTTGAGATATAAACGGGTACAGAAGATGCATGCACATATTGCTTTTTGGGCACCTAAAATATCGATTTTCAGCATGTTTTGGGCCTGTATTTTGAAAATACTCTAACACGGAGTAGTCAAGTACATATCGCTTCTGGGACCCCAAAATATCGAATTTTCCGGTGTTTGGAGCCTGAATTTGAAATATAAACGGGTACAGAAGATGCATCCACATATCGACTTTTGGGCACCTAAACGATCGATTTTCAGTATGTTTTGGGCCTGTATATTGAAAATACTCTAACACAGGGTAGGCATGTACAGATCGCTTCTGGGACCCCAAAATATCGAATTTTCGCGTGTTTTGGGCCTAAATTTGAGATATCAAATTTGGGCACCTAAAATATCGATTTTTAGCATGTTTTGGCCCTATACTTTTAAAATATTCTATCAGTAAGTAGGCATGTACAGATCACTTCTGGGACCCAAAAATATCGAATTTTCGGGTGTTTTGAGCCTGAATTTGGCATATAAACGGGTACAGAAGATGCATACACATATTGACTTTGGTTACTTAAAATATCGATTTTTAGCATGTTTTGGGCCTATATTTTGAAAATACTCTAACACGGAGTAGGCAAGTACAGATCGCTTCTGGGACCTATAAATATCGAATTTTTTGGGTGTTTTGAGCATTAATTTGAGATATAAACAGGTACTGAAGATGCATGCACATATCGACTTTTGGGCACCTAAAATATCGATATTGAGCATGTTTTGGGTCTGTATCTTGAAAACATTCTAACTAGGAATAGGCATGTACAGATAGCTTCTAGGACACAAAAATACCGAATTTTCGGGTGTTTTGAGCCTGAATTTGAGATATAAACGGGTACAGAAGATTCATGCACATATCGACTTTGGACACTTAAAATAACGATTTTTAACATGTTTTGAGCCTATATTTTGAAAACATTCTAGCACTGAGTAGGCATGTACAGATCGCTTCTGATTCCCCAAAATATCGTATTTTCGGATGTTTTGAGGTTAAATTTGAGATATAAACGAGTGCAGAAGAAGCATACATATATTGACTTTGGGCACCTAAAATATCGATTTTCAGCGTGTTTTGGGCCTGTATCTGAGTAGGCATGTACAGATTGCTTATGGGACCCCAAAATATCGAATTTTTGGGTGTTTGGAGCCTGAATTTGAGATATAATCGGGTACAGAAGATGCATTCACATATCGACTTTGGACACTTAAAATATCGATTTTTAGCATTTTTTAAGCCTTTATTTTGAAAACATTCTAGCACTAAGTAGGCATGTACAGATCGCTTCTGGGACCCCAAAATATCGAATTTTCGGGGGTTTGTAGCCTTAATTTGAGATAAAAACGGGTACAGAAGATGCATCCACATATCGACTTTTGGGCACCTAAATGATCGATTTTCAGTATGTTTTGGGTCTGTATTTTGAAAATACTCTAACACGGAGTAGGCATGTACAGATCGCTTCTGGGACCCAAAAATACCGAATTTTCGGGTGTTTGGAGCCTGAATTTGAGATATAAACAGGTACTGAAGATGCATGCACGTATAGACTTTTGGCCACCTAAAATATCGATTTTGAGCATGTTTTGGGCCTGTATCTTGAAAACATTCTAACTAGGAGTAGGCATGTACAGATGGCTTCTAGGACCCGAAAATACCGAATTTTCGGGTGTTTTGAGCCTGAATTTGAGATATAAACGGGTACAGAAGATGCATGCACATATCGACTTTGGACACTTAAAATATCGATTTTTAGCATGTTTTGAGCCTGTATTTTGAAAATACTCTAACACGGAGTAGTCAAGTACAAATCGCTTCTGGGACCCCAAAATATCGATTTTTCGGGTGTTTTGGGCCTGAATTTGAGATATCGACTTTGGGCACCTAAAATATCGATTTTTAGCATGTTTTGGGCATATATTTTGAAAATATTCTAGCACTGAGTAGACATGTACAGATCCCTTCTAGGACACCAAAATATCGAATTTTCGTGTGTTTTGAGCCTGAATTTGAGATATAACGTGTACAGAAGATGCATGCACTTATCGACTTTTATGCACCTTATATATAGATTTTGAGCATGTTTTGGGTCTGTATCTTGACAACATTCTAACTAGGAATAGGCATGTACAGATTGCTTCTAGGACCCAACAATACCGAGTTTTCGGGTGTTTTGAGCCTGAATTTAAGATATAAACAGGTACTAAAGATGCATGCACATATCGACTTTTGGGCACCTAAAATATCGATTTTCAGCATGTTTTGGGCCTGTATCTGACTAGGCATGTACAGATTGCTTCTGGGACCCCAAAATATCGAATTTTCGGGTGTTTGGAGCCTGAATTTGAGATATAAACGGGTACAGAAGATGCATGCACATATTGCTTTTTGGGCACCTAAAATATCGATTTTCAGCATGTTTTGGGCCTGTATTTTGAAAATACTCTAACACGGAGTAGGCAAGTACATATCGCTTCTGGGACCCCAAAATATCGAATTTTCCGGTGTTTGGAGCCTGAATTTGAGATATAAACGGGTACAGAAGATGCATCCACATATCGACTTTTGGGCACCTAAAATATCGATTTTCAGCATGTTTTGGGCCTGTATCTGACTAGGCATGTACAGATTGCTTCTGGGACCCCAAAATATCGAATTTCAGGGTGTTTGGAGCCTGAATTTGAGATATAAACGGGTACAGAAGATGCATGCACATATTGCTTTTTGGGCACCTAAAATATCGATTTTCAGCATGTTTTGGGCCTGTATTTTGAAAATACTCTAACACGGAGTAGGCAAGTACATATCGCTTCTGGGACCCCAAAATATCGAATTTTCCGGTGTTTGGAGCCTGAATTTGAGATATAAACGGGTACAGAAGATGCATCCACATATCGACTTTTGGGCACATAAACGATCGATTTTCAGTATGTTTTGGGCCTGTATATTGAAAATACTCTAACACAGGGTAGGCATGTACAGATCGCTTCTGGGACCCCAAAATATCGAATTTTCGGGTGTTTTGAGCCTGAATTTGGCATATAAACGGGTACAGAAGATACATACACATTTTGACTTTGGTCACCTAAAATATCGATTTTCAGCATGTTTTGAGCCTATATTTTGAAAATATTCTAGCACTGAGTAGGCATGTACAGATCGCTTCTGATTCCCCAAAATATCGTATTTTCGGATGTTTTGAGGTTAAATTTGAGATATAAACGAGTGCAGAAGAAGCATACATATATTGACTTTGGGCACCTAAAATATCGATTTTCAGCGTGTTTTGGGCCTGTATCTGAGTAGGCATGTACAGATTGCTTCTGGGACCCCAAAATATCGAATTTTTGGGTGTTTGGAGCCTGAATTTGATATATAATCGGGTACAGAAGATGCATTCACATATCGACTTTGGACACTTAAAATGTCGATTTTTAGCATGTTTTGGGCTTGTATCTTGAAAAAATTCTAACTAGGTGTATGCATGTACAGATCGCTTCTAGGACCCAAAAATATCGAATTTTAGGGTGTTTTGAGCCTGAATTTGAGATATAAACGGGTACAGTAGATGCATGCACATATCGACTTTTGGGCACCTAAAATATCGATTTTCAGCATGTTTTGGGCCTGTATTTGGAAATTACTCTAACACGGAGTAGGCATGTACAGATCGCTTCTCGGACCCCAAAATATCGAATTTTCGGGTGTTTTGGGCCTAAATTTGAGATATCGACTTTCGGCACCTAAAATATCGATTTTTAGCATATTTTGGGCCTATATTTTGAAAATATTCTAGCACTGAGTAGGCATGTGCAGGTCGCTTCTGGGACCCCTAAATATCGAATTTTCGGGTGTTTTGGGCCTGAATTTGAGATATCGACTTTGTGCACCTAAAATATCGATTTTTAGCATGTTTTGGGCCTAGATTTTGATAATATTCTAGCACTGAGTAGGCATTTACAGATCGCTTCTGGGACCCCAAAATATCGAATTTTCGGGTGTTTTGAAGCTGAATTTGAGATATAAACGGGTACAGAAGATGCATGCACATATCGACTTTTGGGCACCTAGAATATCGATCTTGAGCATGTTTTGGTCTGTATTTTTAAAACATTCTAACTAGGAGTAGGCATGTACAGATCACTTCTAGGTCCCAAAAATACCGAAGTTTCGGGTGTTTTGAGCCTGAATTTGAGATATAAACGGGTACAGAAGATGCATGCACATATCGACTTTGGACACTTAAAATATCGATTTTTAGAATGTTTTGAGGCTATATTTTGAAAATATTCTAGCACTTAGTAGGCATGTACAGATTGCTTCTGGGACCCAAAAAATATCGAATTTTCGGGTGTTTTTGGCCTGAATTTGAGATATCGACTTTAGGCATCTAAAATATAAATTTTTAGTATGTTTTGGCCTATATTTTGAAAATATTCTAGCACTGAGTAGGCATTTACAGATCGCTTCTGGGACCCCAAAATATCGAATTTTCGGGTGTTTGGAGCCTGAATTTGAGATATAAACGGGTACAGAAGATGCATGCACATATCGACTTTGGACACTTAAAATATCGATTTTTAGCGTGTTTTTAGCCTATATTTTGAAAACATTCTAGCACTGAGTAGGTATGTACAGATCGCTTATGGGACCCCAAAATATCGAATTTTCAGGTGTTTGAAGCCTGAATTTGAGATATAAACGTGTACAGAAGATGCATGCAAATATCGACTTTTGGGCACCTAAAAGATCGATTTTCAGTTTGTTTTGGTCCTGTATTTTGAAAAAGCTCTAACACGGAGTAGGCATGTACAGATCGCTTCTGGGACCCCAAAATATCGAATTTTCGGGTGTTTTGGGCCTAAATTTGAGATATCGACTTTCGTCACCTAAAATATCGATTTTTAGCATATTTTGGGCCTATATTTTGAAAATATTCTAGCACTGAGTAGGTATGTGCAGGTCGCTTCTGGGACCCCAAAGTATCGAATTTTCGGTTGTTTTGGGCCTGAATTTGAGATATCGACTAAAGGCACCTAAAATATCGATTTTTAGCATGTTTTGGACCTAGATTTTAATAATATTCTAGCACTGAGTAGGCATTTACAGATCGCTTCTGGGACCCAAAAATACCGAATTTTCGGGTGTTTTGAGCCTGAATTTGAGATATAAACGGGTACAGAAGATGCATGCACATATCGACTTTTGGGCACCTAGAATATCGATTTTGAGCATGTTTTGGTCTGTATTTTGAAAACATTCTAACTAGGAGTAGGCATGTACAGATCACTTCTAGGACCAAAAAATGCCGAAGTTTCGGGTGTTTTGAGCCTGAATTTGAGATATAAACGGGTACAGAAGGTGCATGCACATATCGACTTTGGACACTTAAAATATCGATTTTTAGAATGTTTTGAGGATATATTTTGAAAATATTCTAGCACTTAGTAGGCATGTACAGTTAGCTTCTGGGACCCAAAAAATATCGAATTTTCGGGTGCTTTTGGCCTGAATTTGAGATACCGACTTTAGGCATCTAAAATTTAAATTTTTAGTATGTTTTGGCCTATATTTTGAAAATATTCTAGCACTGAGTAGGCATTTACAGATCGCTCGTGTGACCAAAAAATATCGAATTTTCCGGTGTTTTGAGCCTGAATTTGAGATATAAACGGGTACAGAAGATGCATGCACATATCGACTTTGGACACTTAAAATATCGATTTTTAGAATGTTTTGAGCTTATATTTTGAAAATATTCGAGATATAAACGGGTACAGAAGATGCATGCACAAATCGACTTTGGACACTTAAAATATTGATTTTTAGCCTGTTTTGAGCCTATATTTTGAAAACATTCTAGCACTGAGTAGGCATGTACAGATCGCTTCTGGGACCCCAAAATATCGAATTTTCGGGTGTTTTGAGCCTGAATTTGAGATATCGATTTTGTGCACCTAAAATATCGATCTTTAGCATGTTTTGGGCCAATATTTTGAAATTACTCATCACGGAGTAGTCATGTACAGATCTCTTCTAAGACCCTAAAATATCGAATTTTCGGGTGTTATGAACATGAATTTGAAATATAAACGGGTACTGAAGATGCATTCACAAATCGACTTTTGGGCACCTAAAATATCGATTTTGAGCATGTTTTGGTCCGTATTTTGAAAATACTCTAACACGGAGTAGGCATGTATAGATCGCTTCTGGGACTTCAAAATATCGAATTTTCGGGTGTTTTGAGCCTGAATTTGAGATATAAACGGGTACAGAAGATGCATGCACATATCGACTTTTGGGCACCTAGAAGATCGATTTTCGGTATGTATTAGGCCTGTATTTTGAAAATACTCTAACACGGAGTAGGCATGTACAGATCGCTTCTGGGACCCCAAAATCTCGAGTTTTCGGGTGTTTTGGGCCTGAATTTGAGATATCGACTTATTGGCACCTATAATATCGATTTTTAGCATGTTTTGGGCAAATATTTTGAAAATATTCTAGCATTGAGTAGCCATGTACAGATCGCTTCTGGGACCCCAAAACATCGAATTTTAGGGTGTTTTGAGCCTGAATTTGAGATATAAACGGGTACAGAAGATGCATGCACGTATTGACTTTGGGCCCCAAAAAAATCGATTTTCAGCATGTTTTGGGCCTGTATTTTGAAAATACTCTAACACATAGTAGGCATGTACAGATAGCTTCTGGGACCCAAAAATATCGAATTTTTGGGTGTTTGTAGCCTGAATTTGAGATATAAACGGGTACAGAAGATGCATGCATATATCGACTTTTGGGCACCTAGAAGATCGATTTTCAGTATGTATTAGGCCTGTATTTTAAAAATACTCTAACACGGAGTAGGCATGTACAGATCGCTTCTGGGACCCCAAATTATCGAGTTTTCGGGTGTTTGGAGCCTGAATTTGAGATATAAACGGGTACACAAGATGCATGTACATATTGACTTTGGGAACCTAAAAGATCGATTTTCAGCATGTTTTTGGCCTGTATATTGAAAATTCTAACACGGAGTAGGCATGTATAGATCGCTTCTGGGACTTCAAAATATCGAATTTTCGGGTGTTTTGAGCCTGAATTTAATAATATAAACGGGTACAAAAGATGCATTCACATATTGACTTTTGAGCACCTAAAAGATCGATTTTCAGTATGTTTTGGGCCTGTATTTTGAAAATACTCTAACACGAAGTAGGCATGTGCAGATCGCTTCTGGGACCCCAAAATATCGCATTTTCGGGTGTTTGAACCCTGAATTTGAGATATAAACGGGTACACAAGATGCATGTAAATATTAACTTTGGGAACCTAAAAGATCGATTTTCAGCATGTTTTTGGCCTGTATATTGAAAATTCTAACACGGAGTAGGCATGTATAGATCGCTTCTGGGACTTCAAAATATCGAATTTTCGGTTGTTTTGAGCCTGAATTTGAGATATAAACGGTTTCTGAAAATGCATGCACATATCGACTTTTGGGCACCTAAAATATCGATTTTGAGCATGTTTTGGGTCTGAATCTTGAAAACATTCTAACTAGGAGTAATCATGTACAGATCGCTTCTAGGATCCAAAAATACCGAATTTTCGGGTGTTTTGACCCTGAATTTGAGATATAAACGGTTACTGAAGATGCATGCGCATATCGACTTTTGGACACCTAAAATATCGATTTTTCGTATGTTTTGAGCCTAAATTTTGAAAAAATTCTAGCAATGAGTAGGCATATACAGATCGCTTATGGGATCCAAAAATATTGAATTTCCGGGTGTTTTGAGGTTGAATTTGGGATATAATCGGGTGCAGAAGATGCATACACATATTGACTTTGGGCACCTAAAATATCGATTTTAAGCATGTTTTGGGCCTGTATTTTGAAAATACTCTAACACATAGTAGGCATGTACAGATTGCTTCTGGGACAACAAAATATCGAATTTTCGGGTGTTTGGAGCCTGAATTTGAGATATAAACGGGTACAGAAGATGCATGCACGTATTGACTTTGGGCCCCTAAAATATCGATTTTCAGCATGTTTTGGGCCTGTATTTTGAAAATACTCTAACACGGAGTAAGCATGTACAGATCGCTTCTGGGACCCCAAAATATCGAATTTTCGGGTATTAGGAGCCTGAATTTGAGATATAAACGGGTATACAAGATGCATGTACATATTGACTTTTGGCACCTAAAAGATCGATTTTCAGCATGTTTTGGGCCTGTATTTTTAAAATTCTCTAACACGGAGTAGGCATGTATAGATCGCTTCTGGGACTTCAAAATATCGAATTTTCGGGTGTTCTGAGCTTGAATTTGAGATATCGACTTTTGCCACCTATAATATCGATTTTTAGCATGTTTTTGGCCTATATTTTGAAAATATTCTAGCACTGAGTAGGCATGTACAGATCGCTTCTGGGACCCCAAAATATCGAATTTTCGGGTGTTTTGGGCCTGAATTTAAGATATCGACTATGGGCACCTATAATATCGATTTTTAGCATGTTTTGGCCCAATATTTTGAAAATATTCTAGCACTAAGTAGGCATGTACAGATCGCTTCTGGGACTCCAAAATATCGAATTTTCGGGTGTTTTCAGCCTAAATTTGAGATATAAACGGGTACAGAAGATGCATGCACGTATTGACTTTGGGCTCCTAAAATATCGATTTTCAGCATGTTTTGGGCCTGTATTTTGAAAATACTCTAACACGGAGTAGGCATGTACAGATCGCTTCTGGGACCCCAAAATATCGAATATTCGGATGTTTTGAGCCTGAATTTGAGATATAAACTGGTACAGAAGATGCATGCACATATCGAATTTTGGTTACCTAAGAGATCGATTTTCAATATGTTTTGGGCCTGTATTTTGAAAATACTCTAACACGGAGTTTTCATGTACCGATCGCTTTTGGGACCCCAAAATGTCGAATTTTTGGGTGTTTTTGGCCTGAATTTGAGATATCGACTTTGGGTACCTAAAATATCGATTTTTAGCACGTTTTGGGCCTATATTTTTAAAATATTCTAGCACTGAGTAGGCATGTACAGATCGCTTCTGGGAATCCAAAATATCGAATCTTCGGATGTTTTGAGAATAAATTTAAGATATAAACGGGTACAGAAGATGCATACACATATTGACTTTGGGCAGTTAAAAGATCGATTTTCAGCATGTTTTAAGCCTGTATTTTGAAAATACTCTAACACATAGTAGGCATGTACAGATAGCTTCTGGGACCCAAAAATATCGAATTTTTGGGTGTTTGTAGCCTGAATTTGAGATATAAACGGGTACAGAAGATGCATGCATATATCGACTTTTGGGCACCTAGAAGATCGATTTTCAGTATGTATTAGGCCTGTATTTTAAAAATACTCTAACACGGAGTAGGCATGTACAGATCGCTTCTGGGACCCCAAATTATCGAGTTTTCGGGTGTTTGGAGCCTGAATTTGAGATATAAACGGGTACACAAGATGCATGTACATATTGACTTTGGGAACCTAAAAGATCGATTTTCAGCATGTTTTTGGCCTGTATATTGAAAATTCTAACACGGAGTAGGCATGTATAGATCGCTTCTGGGACTTCAAAATATCGAATTTTCGGGTGTTTTGAGCCTGAATTTAATAATATAAACGGGTACAAAAGATGCATTCACATATTGACTTTTGAGCACCTAAAAGATCGATTTTCAGTATGTTTTGGGCCTGTATTTTGAAAATACTCTAACACGAAGTAGGCATGTGCAGATCGCTTCTGGGACCCCAAAATATCGCATTTTCGGGTGTTTGAATCCTGAATTTGAGATATAAACGGGTACACAAGATGCATGTAAATATTAACTTTGGGAACCTAAAAGATCGATTTTCAGCATGATTTGGGCCTGTATTTTGAAAATACTCTAACACGGAGTAGGCATGTATAGATCGCTTCTGGGACCCCAAAATATCGAATTTTCGGGTGTTTGGAGCCTGAATTTAAGATATAAACGGGTACTGAAGATGCATGCACATATCGACTTTTGGACACCTAAAATATCGATTTTTAGCATGTTTTGAGCCTATATTTTGAAAATACTCTAACACGGAGTAGGCATGTACAGATCGCTTCTGGGACCCCAAAATATCGAATTTTCGGGTGTTTTGGGCCTGAATTTGAGATATCGACTTTTGGCACCTATAATATCGATTTTTAGCATGTTTTGGGCCAATATTTTGAAAATATTCTAGCACTGAGTAGGCATGTACAGATCGCTTCTGGGACCCCAAAATATCGAATTTTCGGGTGTTTTGAGCCTGAATTTGAGATATAAACGGGTACAGAAGATGCATACACGTATTGACTTTGGGCCCCTAAAATATCGATTTTCAGCATGTTTTGGGCCTGTATTTTGAAAATACTCTAACACGGAGTAGGCATGTACAGATCGCTTCTGGGACCCCAAAATATCGAATTTTCGGGTGTTTGGAGCCTGAATTTGAGATATAAACGGGTACACAAGATGCATATACATATTGACTTTGGGCACCTAAAAGATCGATTTTCAGCATGTTTTTGGCCTGTATATTGAAAATTCTAACACGGAGTAGGCATGTATAGATCGCTTCTGGGACTTCAAAATATCGAATTTTCGGTTGTTTTGAGCCTGAATTTGAGATATAAACGGTTTCTGAAAATGCATGCACATATCGACTTTTGGGCACCTAAAATATCGATTTTGAGCATGTTTTGGGTCTGAATCTTGAAAACATTCTAACTAGGAGTAATCATGTACAGATCGCTTCTAGGATCCAAAAATACCGAATTTTCGGGTGTTTTGACCCTGAATTTGAGATATAAACGGTTACTGAAGATGCATGCGCATATCGACTTTTGGACACCTAAAATATCGATTTTTCGTATGTTTTGAGCCTAAATTTTGAAAAAATTCTAGCAATGAGTAGGCATATACAGATCGCTTATGGGATCCAAAAATATTGAATTTCCGGGTGTTTTGAGGTTGAATTTGGGATATAATCGGGTGCAGAAGATGCATACACATATTGACTTTGGGCACCTAAAATATCGATTTTAAGCATGTTTTGGGCCTGTATTTTGAAAATACTCTAACACCTAGTAGGCATGTACAGATTGCTTCTGGGACAACAAAATATCGAATTTTCGGGTGTTTGGAGCCTGAATTTGAGATATAAACGGGTACAGAAGATGCATGCACGTATTGACTTTGGGCCCCTAAAATATCGATTTTCAGCATGTTTTGGGCCTGTATTTTGAAAATACTCTAACACGGAGTAAGCATGTACAGATCGCTTCTGGGACCCCAAAATATCGAATTTTCGGGTATTAGGAGCCTGAATTTGAGATATAAACGGGTATACAAGATGCATGTACATATTGACTTTTGGCACCTAAAAGATCGATTTTCAGCATGTTTTGGGCCTGTATTTTTAAAATTCTCTAACACGGAGTAGGCATGTATAGATCGCTTCTGGGACTTCAAAATATCGAATTTTCGGGTGTTCTGAGCTTGAATTTGAGATATCGACTTTTGCCACCTATAATATCGATTTTTAGCATGTTTTTGGCCTATATTTTGAAAATATTCTAGCACTGAGTAGGCATGTACAGATCGCTTCTGGGACCCCAAAATATCGAATTTTCGGGTGTTTTGGGCCTGAATTTAAGATATCGACTATGGGCACCTATAATATCGATTTTTAGCATGTTTTGGCCCAATATTTTGAAAATATTCTAGCACTAAGTAGGCATGTACAGATCGCTTCTGGGACTCCAAAATATCGAATTTTCGGGTGTTTTCAGCCTAAATTTGAGATATAAACGGGTACAGAAGATGCATGCACGTATTGACTTTGGGCCCCTAAAATATCGATTTTCAGCATGTTTTGGGCCTGTATTTTGAAAATACTCTAACACGGAGTAGGCATGTACAGATCGCTTCTGGGACCCCAAAATATCGAATATTCGGGTGTTTTGAGCCTGAATTTGAGATATAAACTGGTACAGAAGATGCATGCACATATCGAATTTTGGTTACCTAAGAGATCGATTTTCAATATGTTTTGGGCCTGTATTTTGAAAATACTCTAACACGGAGTTTTCATGTACCGATCGCTTTTGGGACCCCAAAATGTCGAATTTTTGGGTGTTTTTGGACTGAATTTGAGATATCGACTTTGGGTACCTAAAATATCGATTTTTAGCACGTTTTGGGCCTATATTTTTAAAATATTCTAGCACTGAGTAGGCATGTACAGATCGCTTCTGGGAATCCAAAATATCGAATCTTCGGATGTTTTGAGAATAAATTTAAGATATAAACGGGTACAGAAGATGCATACACATATTGACTTTGGGCAGTTAAAAGATCGATTTTCAGCATGTTTTAAGCCTGTATTTTGAAAATACTCTAACACATAGTAGGCATGTACAGATCGCTTCTGGGACCCCGAAATATAGAATTTTTGGGTGTTTTGAGCCTGAATTTGAGATATAAACGGGTACAGAAGATGCATGCACGTATTGACTTTGGGCCCCTAAAATATCGATTTTCAGCATGTTTTGGACCTGTATTTTAAAAATACTCTAACACGGAGAAGGCATGTGCAGATCGCTTCTGGGACCCCAAAATATCGCATTTTTGGGTGTTTGGACCCTGAATTTGAGATATAAACGGGTACACAAGATGCATGAACATATTGACTTTGGGCACCTAAAAGATCGATTTTCAGCATGATTTGGGCCTGTATTTTGAAAATACTCTAACACGGAGTAGGCATGTATAGATCGCTTCTGGGACTTCAAAATATCGAATTTTCGGGTGTTTTGAGTCTGAATTTGAGATATAAACGGGTACTGAAAATGCATGCACATATTGACTTTTGGACACCTAAAATATCGATTTTTAGCATGTTTTGAGCCTATATTTTGATAAAATTCTAGCAATGAGTAGGCATATACAGATCGCTTATGGGATCCAAAAATATTGAATTTCCGGGTGTATTGAGGTTGAATTTGGGATATAAACGGGTGCAGAAGATGCATACACATACTGACTTTGGGCACCTAAAATATCGATTTTAAGCATGTTTTGAGCCTGTATTTTGAAAATACTCTAACACATAGTAGGCATGTACAGATCGCTTCTGGGACCCCAAAATTTCGAATTTTCGGTTGTTTGGAGCCTGAATTTGAGATAGAAACGGGTACAGAAGATGCAAGCACGTATTGACTTTGGGCCCCTAAAATATCGATTTTCAGCATGTTTTGGGCCTGTATTTTGAAAATACTCTACCACGGAGTAAGCATGTACAGATCGCTTCTGGGACCCCAAAATATCGAATTTTCGGGTGTTTGGAGCCTGAATTTGAGATATAAACGGGTACACAAGATGCATGCATATATTGACTTTGGGCACCTAAAAGATCGATTTTCAGCATGTTTTGGGCCTGTATTTTGAAAATTCTCTAACACGGAGTAGGCATGTATAAATCGCTTCTGGGACTTCAAAATATCAAATTTTCGGGTGTTTTGGGCCTGAATTTGAGATATCGACTTTTGGCACCTATAATATCGATTTTTAGCATGTTTTGGGCCTATATTTTGAAAATATTCTAGCACTGAGTAGGCATGTACAGATCGCTTCTGGGACCCCAAAATATCGAATTTTCGGGTGTTTTGAGCCTGAATTTGAGATATAAACGGGTACAGAAGATGCATGCACGTATTGACTTTGGGCACCTAAAATATCGATTTTCAGCATGTTTTGGGCCTATATTTTGAAAATACTCTAACACGGAGTAATCATGTACAGATCGCTTCTGGGACCCCAAAATATCGAATTTTCGGGTGTTTTGGGCCTGAATTTGAGATATCGACTTTGGGTACCTATAATCTCGATTTTTAGCATGTTTTGGGCCAATATTTTGAAAATATTCTAGCACTGAGTAGGCATGTACAGATCGCTTCTGGGACCCCAAAATATCGAATTTTCGGGTGTTTTGAGCCTGAATTTGAGATATAAACGGGTACACAAGATGCATGCATGTATTGACTTTGGGCCCCTAAAATATCGATTTTCAGCATGTTTTGGGCCTTAATTATGAAAATTCTCTAACACGGAGTAGGCATGTATAGATCGCTTCTGGGACTTCAAAATATCGAATTTACGGGTGTTTTGAGCCTGAATTTGAGATATAAACGGGTACTGAAGATGCATTCACATATCAACTTTTGGGCACCTAAAATATCGATTTTTTGCATGTTTTGAGCCTTTATTTTGAAAAAATTCCAGCAATGAGTAGGCATATACAGATCGCTTCTGGGACCCCAAAATATCGAATTTTCGGGTGTTTTGAGGCTGAATTTAGGATATAAACGGGTACAGAAGATGCATACACATATTGACTTTGGGCACCAAAAATATCGTTTTTCAGCATGTTTTGGGCCTGTATTTTGAAAATACTCTAACACATAGTAGGCATGTACAGATCGCTTCTGGGATCCCAAAATATCGAATTTTCGAGTGTTTTGGGCCTGAATTTGAGATATCGACTTTGGGTACCTATAATATCGATTTTTAGCATGTTTTGTGCCAATATTTTGAAAATATTCTAGCACTGAGTAGGCATGTACAGTTCGCTTCTGGGACCCCAAAATATCGAATTTTCGGGTGTTTTGAGCCTGAATATGAGATATAAACGGGTACAGAAGATGCATGCACGTATTGACTTTGGGCCCCTAAAATATCGATTTTCAGCATGTTTTGGGCCTGTATTTTGAAAATACTCTAACACGGAGTAGGCATGTACAGATCACTTTTGGAACCCCAAAATATCGAATATGCGGATGTTTTGAGCCTGAATTTGGGATATAAAATAGTACAGAAGATGCATGCACATATCGACTTTTGGTTACCTAAGAGATCGATTTTCAGTATGTTTTGGGCCTGTATTTTGAAAATACTCTAACACGGAGTAGGCATGTACCGATCGCTTTTGGGACCCCAAAATGTCGAATTTTCGTGTGTTTTGGGCCTGAATTTGAGATATCGACATAGGGCACCTAAAATATCGATTTTTAGCACGTTTTGGGCCTATATTTTGAAAATATTCTAGCACTGAGTAGGCATGTACAGATCGCTTCTGGGACCCCAAAATATCAAATTTTCGGGTGTTTTGAGAATGAATTTGAGATATAAACGGGTACAGAAGATGCATGCACATATTGACTTTGGGCACCTAAAAGATCGATTTTTAGCATGTTTTGAGCCTGTATTTTGAAAATACTCTAACACGGAGTAGGCATGTACAGATCGCTTCTGGGACCCCAAAATATCGAATTTTCGGGTGTTTTGAGCCTGAATTTGAGATATAAACGGGTACAGAACATGCATGCACGTATTGACTTTGGGCCCCTAAAATATCGATTTTCAGCATGTTTTGGGTCTGAATCTTGAAAACATTCTAACTAGGAGTACGCATGTACAGATCACTTCTAGGATCCAAAAATACAGAATTTACGGTTGTTTTGAGCCTGAATTTGAGATATAAAAGGTTACAGAAGATGCATGCACATATCGACTTTTGGTTACCTAAAAGATCGATTTTCAGTATGTTTTTTGCCTGTATTTTGAAAATACTCTAACACAGAGTAGGCATGTACCGATCGCTTTTGGGACCTCAAAATGTCGAATTTTCGGGTGTTTTGGGCCTGAATTTGAGATATAAACGGGTGCAGAAGATGAATACACATATTGACTTTCGGCACCTAAAATATCGATTTTCAGCATGTTTTGGGCCTGTATTTTGAAAATACTCTAACACATAGTAGGCATGTACAGATCGCTTCTGGGACCCCAAAATATCGAATTTTCGGGTGTTTTGAGCCTGAATTTGAGATATAAACGGGTACAGAAGATGCATGCACGTATTGACTTTGGGCCCCTAAAATATCGATTTTCAGCATGTTTTGGGCCTGTATTTTGAAAATGATCTAACACGAAGTAAGCATGTACAGATCGCTTCTGGGACCCTAAAATGTCGAATTTTCGGGTGTTTGGAGCCTGAATTTGAGATATAAACGGGTACACAAGATGCATCTACATATTGACTTTGGGCACCTAAAAGATCGATTTTCAGCATGTTTTGGGCCTTAATTATGAAAATTCTCTAACACGGAGTAGGCATGTATAGATCGCTTCTGGGACTTCAAAATATCGAATTTTCGGGTGTTTTGAGCCTGAATTTGAGATATAAACGGGTACTGAAGATGCATTCACATATCAACTTTTGGGCACCTAAAATATCGATTTTTTGCATGTTTTGAGCCTTTATTTAAAAAAAAAATCTAGCAATGAGTAGGCATATACAGATCGTTTCTGGGACCCCAAAATATCGAATTTTCGTGTTTTGAGGCTGAATTTAGGATATAAACGGGTGCAGAAGATGCATACACATATTGACTTTGGGCACCAAAAATATCGATTTTCAGCATGTTTTGGGCCTGTATTTTGAAAATACTCTAACACATAGTAGGCATGTACAGATCGCTTCTGGGACCCCAAAATATCGAATTTTCGAGTGTTTTGGGCCTGAATTTGAGATATCGACTTTGGGTACCTATAATATCGATTTTTAGCATGTTTTGTGCCAATATTTTGAAAATATTCTCGCACTGAGTAGGCATGTACAGTTCGCTTCTGGGATCCCAAAATATCGAATTTTCGGGTGTTTTGAGCCTGAATTTGAGATATAAACGGGTACAGAAGATGCATGCACGTATTGACTTTGGGCCCCGAAAATATCGATTTTCAGCATGTTTTGGGCCTGTATTTTGAAAATACTCTAACACGGAGTAGGCATGTACAGATCACTTTTGGAACCCCAAAATATCGAATATGCGGATGTTTTGAGCCTGAATTTGGGATATAAAATAGTACAGAAGATGCATGCACATATCGACTTTTGGTTACCTAAGAGATCGATTTTCAGTATGTTTTGGGCCTGTATTTTGAAAATACTCTAACACGGAGTAGGCATGTACCGATCGCTTTTGGGACCCCAAAATGTCGAATTTTCGTGTGTTTTGGGCCTAAATTTGAGATATAAACGGGTACAGAAGATGCATGCACATATTGACTTTGGGCACCTAAAAGATCGATTTTTAGCATGTTTTGAGCCTGTATTTTGAAAATACTCTAACACGGAGTAGGCATGTACAGATCGCTTCTGGGACCCCAAAATATCGAATTTTCGGGTGTTTTGAGCCTGAATTTGAGATATAATCGGGTACAGAACATGCATGCACGTATTGACTTTGGGACCCTAAAATATCGATTTTATGCATGTTTTGGGTCTGAATCTTGAAAACATTCTAACTAGGAGTACGCATGTACAGATCGCTTCTAGGATCCAAAAATACCGAATTTTCGGTTGTTTAGTGCCTGAATTTGAGATATAAAAGGTTACAGAAGATGCATGCACATATCGACTTTTGGTTACCTAAAAGATCGATTTTCAGTATGTTTTTGGCCTGTATTTTGAAAATACTCTAACACAGAGTAGGTATGTACCGATCGCTTTTGGGACCCCAAAATGTCGAATTTTCGGGTGTTTTGGGCCTGAATTTGAGATATAAACGGGTGCAGAAGATGAATACACATATTGACTTTGGGCACCTAAAATATCGATTTTCAGCATGTTTTGGGCCTGTATTTTGAAAATACTCTAACACATAGTAGGCATGTACAGATCGCTTCTGGGACCCCAAAATATCGAATTTTCGGGTGTTTTGGGCCTGAATTTGAGATATCGACTTTGAGTACCTATAATATCGATTTTTAGCATGTTTTGGGCCAATATTTTGAAAATATTCTAGCACTGAGTAGGCATGTACAGATCGCTTCTGGGACCCCAAAATATCGAATTTTCGATATTTTTGAGCCTGAATTTAAGATATATACGGGTACAGAAGATGCATTCACGTATTGACTTTGGGCCCCTAAAATATCGATTTTCAGCATGTTTTGGGCCTGTATTTTGAAAATACTCTAACACGGAGTAGGCATGTACAGATCACTTTTGGGACCCCAAAATATCGAATATTCGGGTGTTTTGAGCCTGAATTTGAGATATAAAATGGTACAGAACATGCATGCATGTATTGACTTTGGGCCCCTAAAATATCGATTTTCAGCATGTTTTGGGTCTGAATCTTGAAAACATTCTAACTAGGAGTACGCATGTACAGATCGCTTCTAGGATCCAAAAATACCGAACTTTCGGTTGTTTTGAGCCTGAATTTGAGATATAAAAGGTTACAGAAGATGCATGCACATATCGACTTTTGGTTACCTAAAAGATCGATTTTCAGTATGTTTTTGGCCTGTATTTTGAAAATACTCTAACACAGAGTAGGCATGTACCGATCGCTTTTGGGACCCCAAAATATAGAATTTTCGGGTGTTTGGAGCCTGAATTTTAGATATAAACGGGTACACAAGATGCATGTACATATTGACTTTGGGCATCTAAAAGATCGATTTTCAGCATGTTTTGGGCCTGTATTTTGAAAATACTCTAACACGGAGTAGGCATGTATAGATCGCTTCTGGGACTTCAAAATATCGAATTTTCGGGTGTTTTGAGCCTGAATTTGAGATATAAACGGGTACTGAAGATGCATGCACATATCAACTTTTTGGCACCTAAAATATCGATTTTTTGCATGTTTTGAGCCTTTATTTTGAAAAAATTCTAGCAATGAGTAGGCATATACAGATCGCTTCTGAGACCCCAAAATATCGAATTTTCGTGTGCTTTGAGGCTGAATTAGGGATATAAACGGGTGCAAAAGATGCATACACATATCGACTTTTGGGCACCTAAAATATCGATTTTTAGCATGTTTTAAGCCTATATTTTGAAAAAATTCTAGCAATCAGTAGGCATATGCAGATCGCTTCTGGGATTAAAAAATATTGAATTTTCGGGTGTTTTGAGGTTAAATTTGTGATATAAACGGGTACAGAAAATGCATGCACATATCGACTTTTGGGCACCTAGAAGATTGATTTTCAGTATGTATTAGGCCTGTGTTTTGAAAATACTCTAACACGGAGTAGGCATGTACAGATCGCTTCTGGGACCCCAAAATATCGAATTTTCGGGTGTTTTGGGCCTGAATTTGAGATATCGACTTTAGGCACCTATAATAACGATTTTTAGCATGTTTTGGGCCAATATTTTGAAAATATTCTAGCACTGAGTAGGCATGTACAGATCGCTTCTGGGACCCCAAAATATCGTATTTTCGGGAGTTTTGAGCCTGAATTTAAGATATAAACGGGCACAGAAGATGCATGCACGTATTGACTTTGGGCACCTAAAATATCGATTTTCAGCATGTTTTGGGCCTGTATTTTGAAAATACTCTAACACGGAGTAGGCATGTACAGATCGCATCTGGGACCCCAAAATATCGAATATTCGGGTGTTTTAAGCCTGAATTTGAGATATAAAACGGTAGAGAAGATGCATACACATATCGACTTTTGGTAACCTAAAAGATCGATTTTCAGTTTGTTTTGGGCCTGTATTTTGAAAATACTCTAACACGGAGTAGGCATGTACCGATCGCTTTTGGGACCCCAAAATGTCGAATTTTCGGTTGTTTTGGGCCTGAATTTGAGATATCGACTTTGGGCACCTAAAATATCGATTTTTAGCACGATTTGGGCCTATATTTTGAAAATATTCTAGCACTGAGTAGGCATGTACAGATCGCTTCTTGGACCCCAAAATATCGAATTTTCGGGTGTTTTGAGAATGAATTTGAGATATAAACGGGTACTGAAGATGCATGCACATATCGACTTTTGGGCACCTAAAATATCGATTTTGAGCATGTTTTGGGTCTGAATCTTGAAAATACTCTAACACGGAGTAGGCATGTACAGATCGCTTCTGGGACCCCAAAATATCAAATATTCGGGTGTTTTGAGCCTGAATTTGAGATATAAACGGGTACTGAAGATGCTTGCACATATCGACTTTTGGGCACCTAAAATATCGATTTTTAGCATGTTTTGGGCCTGTATTTTGAAAATACTCTATCACGGAGTAGGCATGTACAGATCGCATCTGGGACCCCAAAATATCGAATATTCGGGTGTTTTGAGCCTGAATTTGAGATATAATACGGTAAAGAAATTGCATGAACATATCGACTTTTGGTTACCTAAAAGATCGATTTTCAGTATGTTTTGGGCCTGTATTTTGAAAATACTCTAACACGGAGTAGGCATGCACCGATCGCTTTTGGGACACCAAAATATCGAATTTTCGGGTGTTTTGGGCCTGAATTTGAGATATCGACTTTGGGCACCTAAAATATAGATTTTTAGCACGTTTTGAGCCTATATTTTGAAAATATTCTAGCACTGAGTAGGCATGTACAGATCGCTTCTGGGACCCCAAAATATCGAATTTTCGGGTGTTTTGAGCATGAATTTGAGGTATAAACGGGTACAGAAGATGCATGTACATATTGACTTTGGGCACCTAAAAGATCGATTTTCAGTATGTTTTGGGCCTGTGTTTTGAAATTACTCTAATGCTGAGTAGGCATGTACAGATCGCTTCTGGGACCCCAAATTATCGAATTTTCGGGAGTTTTGGGCCTGAATTTGAGATATCGACTTTGCGCACCTAAAATATCAATATTTAGCATGTTTTGGACCTATATTTTCAAAATATTCTAGAACTGAGTAGGCTTGAACAGATCGCTTCTGGGACCCAAAAATATCGAATTTTCGGGTGTTTTGAGCCAGGATTTGAGATATAAACGGGTACAGAAGATGCATACACATATTAAGTTTGGGCACCTAAAATATCGATTTTCAGCATGTTTTGGACCTGTATTTTAAAAAAAATACTCTATCACGGAGTAGGCATGTACAGATCGCTTCAGGGACCCCAAAATATCGAATTTTCGGGTGTTTTGAGCCTGAATTTGAGATATAAACGGGTACTGAAGATGCATGCACATATCGACTTTTGGGAACCGAAAATATCGATTTTGAGCATGTTTTGGGTCTGTATCTTGAAAACATTCTAACTAGGAGTAGTCATGTACAGATCACTTCAAGGACCCAAAAATACCGAATTTTCTGGTGTTTTGAGCTTGAATTTGAGATATAAACGAGTACAAAAGATGCATGCACATATCGACTTTGGACATTTAAAATATCGATTTTTATTATGTTTTGAGCCTATATTTTGAAAACATTCTAGTACTGAGTAGGCATGTACAGATCGCTTCTAGACCCAAAAATATCGAATTTTCGGGTGTTTTGAGCCTGAATTTGAGATATCGACTTTGGGCCCCTAAAATATCTTTTTTTAGCATGTTTTGGACCTATATTTTGAAAATATTCTAGCACTGAGTAGGCATGTACAGATAACTTCTGGGACCCAAAAATATCGAATTTTTGGGTGTTTTGAGCCTGAGTTTGAGATATAAACGGGTACAGATGTATACACATATTGAATTTGGGCAAATAAAATCTCGATTTTCAGCATGTTTTGGGCCTGTATTTTGAAAATACTCTAACACGGAGTAGGCATATACAGATCGCTTTTGGGATCCAAAAATATTGACTTTTCGGGTGTTTTGAGGTTGAATTTGGGATATAAACGAGTGCAGAAGATGCATACACATATTGACTTGGGCACCTAAAATATAGATTTTCAGCATGTTTTGGGTCTGAATCTTGAAAATACTCTAACACGGAGTAGGCATGTACAGATCGCTTCTGGGACCCCAAAATATCAAATATTCGGGTGTTTTGAGCCTGAATTTGAGATATAAACGGGTACTGAAGATGCTTGCACATATCGACTTTTGGGCACCTAAAATATCGATTTTTAGCATGTTTTGGGCCTGTATTTTGAAAATACTCTAACACGGAGTAGGCATGTACAGATCGCATCTGGGACCCCAAAATATCGAATATTCGGGTGTTTTGAGCCTGAATTTGAGATATAAAACGGTAAAGAAATTGCATGAACATATCGACTTTTGGTTACCTAAAAGATCGATTTTCAGTATGTTTTGGGCCTGTATTTTGAAAATACTCTAACACGGAGTAGGCATGCACCGATCGCTTTTGGGACACCAAAATATCGAATTTTCGGGTGTTTTGGGCCTGAATTTGAGATATCGACTTTGGGCACCTAAAATATAGATTTTTAGCACGTTTTGAGCCTATATTTTGAAAATATTCTAGCACTGAGTAGGCATGTACAGATCGCTTCTGGGACCCCAAAATATCGAATTTTCGGGTGTTTTGAGCATGAATTTGAGATATAAACGGGTACAGAAGATGCATGTACATATTGACTTTGGGCACCTAAAAGATCGATTTTCAGTATGTTTTGGGCCTGTGTTTTGAAATTACTCTAATGCTGAGTAGGCATGTACAGATCGCTTCTGGGACCCCAAATTATCGAATTTTCGGGAGTTTTGGGCCTGAATTTGAGATATCGACTTTGCGCACCTAAAATATCAATATTTAGCATGTTTTGGACCTATATTTTCAAAATATTCTAGAACTGAGTAGGCATGAACAGATCGCTTCTGGGACCCAAAAATATCGAATTTTCGGGTGTTTTGAGCCAGGATTTGAGATATAAACGGGTACAGAAGATGCATACACATATTAAGTTTGGGCACCTAAAATATCGATTTTCAGCATGTTTTGGACCTGTATTTTAAAAAAAATACTCTATCACGGAGTAGGCATGTACAGATCGCTTCAGGGACCCCAAAATATCGAATTTTCGGGTGTTTTGAGCTTGAATTTGAGATATAAACGAGTACAAAAGATGCATGCACATATCGACTTTGGACATTTAAAATATCGATTTTTATTATGTTTTGAGCCTATATTTTGAAAACATTCTAGTACTGAGTAGGCATGTACAGATCGCTTCTAGAACCAAAAATATCGAATTTTCGGGTGTTTTGAGCCAGAATTTGAGATATCGACTTTGGGCCCCTAAAATATCTTTTTTTAGCATGTTTTGGACCTATATTTTGAAAATATTCTAGCACTGAGTAGGCATGTACAGATAACTTCTGGGACCCAAAAATATCGAATTTTTGGGTGTTTTGAGCCTGAGTTTGAGATATAAACGGGTACAGATGTATACACATATTGAATTTGGGCAAATAAAATCTCGATTTTCAGCATGTTTTGGGCCTGTATTTTGAAAATACTCTAACACGGAGTAGGCATATACAGATCGCTTTTGGGATCCAAAAATATTGACTTTTCGGGTGTTTTGAGGTTGAATTTAGGATATAAACGAGTGCAGAAGATGCATACACATATTGACTTGGGCACCTAAAATATAGATTTTCAGCATGTTTTGGGCCTGTATTTTGAAAATACTCTAACACATAGTAGGCATGTACAGATCGCTTCTGGGACCCCAAGATATCGAATTTTCGGGTGTTTAGAGCATGAATTTGAGATATAAAAGGGTACAGAAGATGCATGTACATATTGACTTTGGGCACCTAGAAGATCGATTTTCAGTATGTATTAGGCCTGTATTTTGAAAATACTCTAACACGGAGTAGGCATGTACAGATCGCTTCTGGGACCCCAAAATATCGAATTTTCGGGAGTTTTGGGCCTGAATTTGAGATATCGACTATGGGCACCTAAATTATCGATTTTCAGCATGTTTTGGGCCTGAATTTTGAAAATACTCTAACACGAAGTAGGCATGTACAGATCGCTTCTGGGATCCCAAAATATCGAATATTCGGGTGTTATCAGCCTGAATTTGAGATATAAAACGGTACAGAAATTGCATACACATATAGACTTTTGGTTACGTAATAGATCGATTTTCAGTATGTTTTGGGCCTGTATTTTGAAAATACTCTAACACGGAGTAGGCATGCACCGATCGCTTTTGGGACCCCAAAATGTCGAATTTTCGGGTGTTTTGAGCCTGAATTTGAGATATCGACTTTGGGCACCTAAAATATAGATTTTTAGCACGTTTTGGGCCTAAAATTATGTAAATATTCTAGCACTGAGTAGGCATGTACAGATCGCTTCTGGGACCCCAAATTATCGAATTTTCGGGTGTTTTGAGCATGAATTTGAGATATAAACGGGTACAGAAGATGCATGTATATATTGACTTTGGGCACCTAAAAGATCGATTTTCAGTATGTTGTGGGCCTGTGTTTTGAAATTACTCTAACGCGGAGTAGGCATGTACAGATCGCTTCTGGGACCCCAAAATATCGAATTTTCGGGAGTTTTGGGCCTGAATTTTAGATATCGACTTTGGGCACCTAAAATATCGATTTTTAGCACGTTTTGGGCCTATATTTTGAAAATATTCTAGTACTGAGTAGGCATGTACAGATCGCTTCTTGGACCCCAAAATATCGAATTTTCGGGTGTTTTGAGAATGAATTTGAGATATAAACGGGTACAGAAGATGCATGCATATATTGACTTTGGGCACCTAAAGTATCGATTTTGAGCATGTTTTGGGTCTGAATTTTGAAAATACTCTAACACGGAGTAGGCATGTACAGATCGCTTCTGGGACCCCAAAATATCGTATATTAGGGTGTTTTGGGCCTGAATTTGAGATATAAACGGGTACTGAAGATGCATGCACATATCAACTTTTGGGCACCTAAAATATCGATTTTTAGCATGTTTTGGGCCTGTATTTTGAAAATACTCTCACACGGAGTAGGCATGTACAGATCGCATCTGGGACCCCAAAATATCGAATATTCGGGTGTTTTGAGCCTGAATTTGAGATATAAAACGGTAAAGAAATTGCATGAACATATCGACTTTTGGTTACCTAAAAGATCGATTTTCAGTATGTTTTGGGCCTGTATTTTGAAAATACTCTAACACGGAGTAGGCATGCACCGATCGCTTTTGGGACACCAAAATGTCGAATTTTCGGGTGTTTTGGGCCTGAATTTGAGATATCGATTTTGGGCACCTAAAATATAGATTTTTAGCACGTTTTGGGCCTATATTTTGAAAATATTCTAGCACTGAGTAGGCATGTACAGATCGCTTCTGGGACCCCAAAATATCGAATTTTCGGGTGTTTTGAGCATGAATTTGAGATATAAACGGGTACAGAAGATCCATGTACATATTGACTTTGGGCACCTAAAAGATCGATTTTCAGTATGTTTTGGGCCTGTGTTTTGAAATTACACTAACACGGAGTAGGCATGTACAGATCGCTTCTGGGACCCCAAAATATCGAATTTTCGGGAGTTTTGGGCCTGAATTTGAGATATCGACTTTGGGCACCTAAAATATCAATATTTAGCATGTTTTGGACCTATATTTTCAAAATATTCTAGAACAGCGTAGGCATGAACAGATCGCTTCTGGGACCCAAAAATATCGAATTTTCGTGTGTTTTGAGCCTGGATTTGAGATATAAACGGGTACAGAAGATGCATACACATATTGAGTTTGGGCACCTAAAATATCGATTTTCAGCATGTTTTGGACCTGTATTTTGAAAATACTCTATCACGGAGTAGGCATGTACAGATCGCTTCAGGGACCCCAAAATATCGAATTTTCGGGTGTTTTGAGCCTGAATTTGAGATATAAACGGGTACTGAAGATTCATGTACATATCGACTTTTGGGAACCGAAAATATCGATTTTGAGCATGTTTTGGGTCTGTATCTTGAAAACATTCTAACTAGGAGTAGTCATGTACAGATCACTTCAAGGACCCAAAAATACCGAATTTTCTTGTGTTTTGAGCTTGAATTTGAGATATAAACGGGTACAGAAGATGCATGCACATATCGACTTTGGACATTTAAAATATCGATTTTTATTATGTTTTGAGCCTATATTTTGAAAACATTCTAGTACTGAGTAGGCATGTACAGATCGCTTCTAGACCCAAAAATATCGAATTTTCGGGTGTTTTGCGCCTGAATTTGAGATATCGACTTTGGGCCCCTAAAATATCGATTTTTAGCATGTTTTGGACCTATATTTTGAAAATATTCTAGCACTGAGTAGGCATGTACAGATAACTTCTGGGACCCAAAAATATCGAATTTTTGGGTGTTTTGAGCCAGAGTTTGAGATATAAACGGGTACAGAAGATGTATACACATATTGACTTAGGGCAAATAAAATATCGATTTTCAGCATGTTTTGGGCCTGTATTTTGAAAATACTCTAACACATAGTAGGCATGTACAGATCGCTTCTGGGACCCCAAGATATCGAATTTTCGGGTGTTTGGAGCATGAATTTGAGATATAAAAGGGTACAGAAGATGCATGTACATATTGACTTTGGGCACCTAAAAGATCGATTTTCAGTATGTTTTGGGCCTGTGTTTTGAAATTACTCTAACGCGGAGTAGGCATGTACAGATCGCTTCTGGGACCCCAAAATATCGAATTTTCAGGAGTTTTGGGCCTGAATTTGAGATATCGACTTTGGGCACCTAAAATATCAATATTTAGCATGTTTTGGACATATATTTTGAAAATATTCTAGAACTGAGTAGGCATGAACAGATCGCTTCTGGGACACAAAAATATCGAATTTTCGGGTGTTTTCAGCCTAGATTTGAGATATAAACGGGTACAGAAGATGCATACACATATTGAGTTTGGGCCCCTAAAATATCGATTTTCAGCATGTTTTGGACCTGTATTTTGAAAATACTCTATCATGCAGTAGGCATGTACAGATCGCTTCTGGGACCCCAAAATATCGAATTTTCGGGTGTTTTGAGCCTGAATTTGAGATATAAACGGGTACTGAAGATGCATGCACATATCGACTTTTGGGAACCGAAAATATCGATTTTGAGCATGTTTTGGGTCTGTATCTTGAAAACATTCTAACTAGGAGTAGTCATGTACAGATCGCTTCAAGGACCCAAAAATACCGAATTTTCTGGTGTTTTGTGCTTGAATTTGAGATATAAACGGGTACAGAAGATGCATGCACATATCGACTTTGGACATTTAAATTATCGATTTTTATTATGTTTTGAGCCTATTATTTGAAAACATTCTAGTACTGAGTAGGCATGAACAGAACGCTTCTAGACCCAAAAATATCGAATTTTCGTGTGTTTTGCGCCTGAATTTGAGATATCGACTCTGGGCCCCTAAAATATCGATTTTTAGCATGTTTTGGACCTATATTTTGAAAATATTCTAGCACTGAGTAGGCATGTACAGATAACTTCTGGGACCCAAAAATATCGAATTTTTGGGTGTTTTGAGCCTGAGTTTGAGATATAAACGGGTACAGAAGATGTATACACATATTGACTTTGGGCAAATAAAATATAGATTTTTAGCATGTTTTGGGCCTGTATTTTGAAAATACTCTAACGCATAGTAGGCATGTACAGATCGCTTCTGGGACCCCAAGATATCGAATTTTCGGGTGTTTGGAGCCTGAATTTGAGATATACACGGGTACGGAAGATGCATGCACATATCGACTTTTGGGCGCCTAGAAGATCGATTTTCAGTATGTATTAGGCCTGTAGTTTGAAAATACTCTAACACGGAGTAGGCATGTACAGATCGCTTCTGGGACCCCAAAATATCGAATTTTCGGGTGTTTTGGGCCTGAATTTGAGATATCGACTATAGGCACCTAAAATATCGATTTTCAGCATGTTTTGGGCCTGAATTTTGAAAATACTCTAACACGGAGTAGGCATGTACAGATCGCTTCTGGGACCCCAAAATATCGAATATTCGGGTGTTTTGAGCCTGAATTTGAGATATAAAACGGTACAGAAATTGCATGCACATATAGACTTTTGGTTACCTAAAAGATCGATTTTCAGTATGTTTTGGGCCTGTATTTTGAAAATACTCTAACACGGAGTAGGCATGCACCGATCGCTTTAGGGACCCCAAAATGTCGAATTTTCGGGTGTTTTGGGCCTGAATTTGAGATATCAACTTTGGGCACCTAAAATATAGATTTTTAGCACGTTTTGGGCCTAAAATTTTGTAAATATTCTAGCACTGAGTAGGCACGTACAGATCGCTTCTGGGACCCCAAATTATCGAATTTTCGGGTGTTTTGAGCATGAATTTGAGATATAAACGGGTACAGAAGATGCATGTACATATTGACTTTGGGCACCTAAAATATCGATTTCAACATGTTTTGGGCCTGTATTTTGAAAATACTCTAACACGGAGTAGGCATGTACAGATCGCTTCAGGGACCCCAAAATATCGAATTTTCGGGTGTTTTGAGCCTGAATTTGAGATATAAACGGTTACTGAAGATGCATGCGCATATCGACTTTTGGGCACAGAAAATATCGATTTTGAGCATGTTTTGGGTCTGTATCTTGAAAACATTCTAACTAGGAGTAGTCATGTACAGATCGCTACCAGGACCCAAAAATACCGAATTTTCGGGTGTTTTGAGCTATAATTTGAGATCTAAACGGGTACAGAAGATGCATGCACATATCGACTTTGGACATTTAAAATATCGATTTTTATTATGTTTTGTGCCTATATTTTGAAAACATTCTAGCACTGAGTAGACATGTACAGATCGCTTCAAGACCCAAATATATCGAATTTTTGGGTGTTTTGCGCCTGAATTTGAGATATCGACTTTGGGCACCTAAAATATCGATTTTTAGCATGTTTTAGACCTATATTTTGAAAATATTCTAGCACTGAGTAGGCATGTACGGATTACTTCTGGGACCCAAAAATATC
This sequence comes from Petrolisthes cinctipes, assembly GCA_033782935.1. NCBI lineage: Eukaryota > Metazoa > Arthropoda > Malacostraca > Decapoda > Porcellanidae > Petrolisthes > Petrolisthes cinctipes. The sequence continues at coordinate 2,392,673 of JAWQEG010000015.1, forward strand.
AAATTTTCGGGTCTTTTGAGCCTGAATTTGAGATATAAACGGGTACAGAAGATATATACACATATTGACTTTGGGCACCTAAAATATCGATTTTTAGCATGTTTTGGACATATATTTTGAAAATATTCTAGCACTGAGCAGGCATGTACAGATCGCTTCAGGGACCCCAAAATATCGAATTTTCGGGTGTTTTGAGCCTCAATTTGAGATATAAACGGGTACTGAAGATGCAAGCACATATCGACTTTGGACACTTAAAATATCGATTTTTAGCATGTTTTGAGCCTATATTTTGAAAACATTCTAGCACTCAGTAGACATGTACAGATCGCTTCAAGACCCAAATATATCGAATTTTTGGGTGTTTTGCGCCTGAATTTGAGATATCGACTTTGGGCACCTAAAATATCGATTTTTAGCATGTTTTAGACCTATATTTTGAAAATATTCTAGCACTGAGTAGGCATGTACGGATTACTTCTGGGACCCAAAAATATCAAATTTTCGGGTCTTTTGAGCCTGAATTTGAGATATAAACGGGTACAGAAGATATATACACATATTGACTTTGGGCACCTAAAATATCGATTTTTAGCATGTTTTGGACATATATTTTGAAAATATTCTAGCACTGAGCAGGCATGTACAGATCGCTTCAGGGACCCCAAAATATCGAATTTTCGGGTGTTTTGAGCCTCAATTTGAGATATAAACGGGTACTGAAGATGCAAGCACATATCGACTTTGGACACTTAAAATATCGATTTTTAGCATGTTTTGAGCCTATATTTTGAAAACATTCTAGCACTGAGTAGACATGTACAGATCGCTTCAAGACCCAAATATATCGAATTTTTGGGTGTTTTGCGCCTGAATTTGAGATATCGACTTTGGGCACCTAAAATATCGATTTTTAGCATGTTTTAGACCTATATTTTGAAAACATTCTAGCACTGAGTAGGCATGTGCAGATCGCTTCTTCGACCCCAAAATATCGAATTTTCGGGTGTTTGGAGCCTGAATTTGAGATATAAACGGGTACAGAAGATGCATGCACATATCGACTTTTGGCACCTAAAATATCGATTTTCAGTATGTTTTGGGCCTGTATTTTGAAAATACTCTAACACGGAGTAGGCATGTACAGATCGCTTCAGGGACCCCAAAATATCGAATTTTCGGGTGTTTTAAGCCTGAATTTGAGATATAAACGGGTACTGAAGATGCATGCACATATCGACTTTGGACACTTAAAATATCGATTTTTAGCATGTTTTGAGCCTATATTTTGAAAATATTCTAGCACTAAGTAGGCATGTACAGATCGCTTCTGGGACCCCAAAATATCGAATTTTCGGGTGTTTTGAGCCTGAATTTGAGATATAAACGGGTACAGAAGATGCATGCACATATCGACCTTTGGGCACCTAAAAGATCGATTTTAAGTATGTTTTGGGCCTGTGTTTTGAAATTACTCTAACACGGAGTAGGCATGTACAGATCGCTTATGGGACCCCAAAATATCGAATTTTCGGGAGTTTTGGGCCTGAATCTGAGATAGCGACTTTGGGCACCTAAAATATCGATATTTAGCATGTTTTGGACCTATATTTTGAAAATATTCTAGAACTGAGTAGGCATGAACAGATCGCTTCTGGGACCCCAAAATGTCGAATTTTCGGGTGTTTGGAGCCTGAATTTGAGATATAAACGGGTACACAAGATGCATGTACATATTGACATTGGGCACCTAAAAGATCGATTTTCAGCATGTTTTGGGCCTTAATTATGAAAATTCTCTAACACGGAGTAGGCATGTATAGATCGCTTCTGGGACTTCAAAATATCGAATTTTTGGGTGTTTTGAGCCTGAATTTGAGATATAAACGGGTACTGAAGATGCATTCACATATCAACTTTTGGGCACCTAAAATATCGATTTTTTGCATGTTTTGACCCTTTATTTTGAAAAAATTCTAGCAATGAGTAGGCATATACAGATCGTTTCTGGGACCCCAAAATATCGAATTTTCGGGTGTTTTGAGCGTAAATTTGAGATATAAACGGGTACTGAAGATGCATGCACATATCGACTTTGGACACTTAAAATATCGATTTTTAACATGTTTTGAGCCTATATTTTGAAAATATTCTAGCACTGAGTAGGCATGTACAGATCGCTTCAGGGACCCACAAATATCGAATTTTCGGGTGTTTTGACGTTGATTTTGGGATAAAAACGGGTGTAGAAGATGCATACACATATTGACTTTGGGCACCTAAAATATCGATTTTTAGCATGTTATGGGCCTGTATCTGAGTAGGCATGTACAGATCGCTTCTGGGACCCCAAAATATCGAATTTTCGGGTGTTTTGGGCTTGAATTTGAGATATCGACTTTGGGCACCTAAAATATCGATTTTCAGCATGTTTTAGGCCTGTATTTTTAAAATACTCTAACACGGAGTAGGCATGTACAGATCGCTTCAGGGACCCCAAAATATCGAACCTTCAGGTGTTTTCAGCCTGAATTTGAGATATAAACGTGTACTGAAGATGCATCCACATATCGACTTTTGGGCACCGAAAATATCGATTTTGAGCATGTTTTGGGTCAGTATCTTGAAAACATTCTAACTAGGAGTAGGCATGTACAGATCGCTTCCAGGACCCAAAAATCCCGAATTTTCGGGTGTTTTGAGCCTGAATTTTAGATGTAAACGGGTACAGAAGATACATGCACATATCGACTTTGGACACTTAAAATATCGATTTTTAGCATGTTTTGAGCCTATATTTTGAAAACATTCTAGCACTGCGTTGGCATGTACAGATCGCTTCTAGTCCCAAAAATATCGAATTTTCGGGTGTTTTGGGCCTGAATTTGAGTAATTGACTTTGGGCACCTAAAATATCGATTTTGAGCATGTTTTGGGTCTGTATCTTGAAAACATTCTAACTAGGAGTAGGAATGTACAGATCGCTTCTAGGACCCAAAAATACCGAATTTTCGGGAGATTTGAGACCTAATTTTTTATATAAACGGGTACAGAAGATGCATGCACATATCGACTTTGGACACTTAAAATATCGATTTTTAGCATGTTTTGAGCCTATATTTTGAAAACATTCTAAAACTGAGTTAGATGTACAGATCGCTTCTGGTACCCAAAAATATCGAATTTTCGGGTGTTTTGAGGTTGAATTTGGGATATAAACGTGTGCAGAATATGAATACACATATTGATTTTGGGCACCTAAAATATCGATTTTCAGCATGTTTTGGGCCTGTATATGAGTAGGCATGTACAGATCGCTTCTGGGACCCCAAAATATCGAACTTTCGGGTGTTTGGAGCCTGAATTTGAGATATAAACGGGTACTGAAGATTCATGCACATATCGACTTTTGGGCACCTAAAATATCGATTTTGAGCATGTTTTGGGTCTGTATCTTGAAAACATTCTAACTAGGAGTAGGCATGTACAGATCGCTTCTAGGACCCAAAAATACCGAATTTTCGGGAGTTTTGAGACTTAATTTGAGTTATAAACGGGTACAGAAGTTGCATGCACATATTGACTTGGGGCACCTAAAATATCGATTTTCAGCATGTTTTGGGTCTGTATTTCGAAAATACTCTAATACGGAGTAGGCAAGTACAGATCGCTTCAGAGACCGCAAAATATCGAATTTTCGGGAGTTTTGAGCCTGAATTTGAGATATAAACGGGTACTCAAGATGAATGCACCTATCGACTTTTGGGCACAGAAAATATCGATTTTGAGTATGTTTTGGGTCTGTATCTTGAAAACATTCTAACTAGGAGTAGTCATGTACAGATCGCTACCAGGACCCAAAAATACCGAATTTTCGGGTGTTTTGAGCTTGAATTTGAGATCTAAACGGGTACAGAAGATGCATGCACATATCGACTTTGGACATTTAAAATATCGATTTTTATTATGTTTTGAGCCTATATTTTGAAAACATTCTAGCACTGAGTAGGCATGTACAGATCGCTTCTAGACCCAAATATATCGAATTTTCGGGTGTTTTGCGCCTGAATTTGAGATATCGACTTTGGGCACCTAAAATATCGATTTTTAGCATGTTTTGGACCTATATTTTGAAAATATTCTAGCACTGAGTAGGCATGTACAGATTACTTCTGGGACCCAAAAATATCGAATTTTTGGGTGTTTTGAGCCTGAATTTGAGATATAAACGGGTACAAAAGATGTATACACATATTGACTTTGGGCACCTAAAAAATCGATTTTTAGCATGTTTTGGACCTATATCTTGAAATTATTCTAGCACTGAGTAGGCATGTACAGATCGCTTCCGGGACCCCAACATATCGAATTTTCGGGTGTTTTGAGCCTCAATTTGAGATATAAACGGGTACTGAAGATGCATACACATATCGACTTTGGACACTTAAAATATCGATTTTTAGCATGTTTTGAGCCTGTATTTTGAAAATACTCTAACACGGAGTAGGCATGTACAGATCGCTTCTGGGACCCCAAAATATCGAATTTTCGGGTGTTTTGAGCCTGAATTTGAGATATAAGCGGGTACTGAAGATGCATGCACATATCGACTTTGGACACTTAAAATATCGATTTTTAACATGTTTTGAGCCTATATTTTGAAAATATTCTAGCACTGAGTAGGCATGTACAGATCGCTTCAGGAACCCAAAAAAATTTAATTTTCGGGTGTTTTGAGGTTGATTTTGGGATAAAAACGGGTGCAGAAGATGCATACACATATTGACTTTGGGCACCTAAAATATCGATTTTTAGCATGTTATGGGCCTGTATCTGAGTAGGCATGTACAGATCCCTTCTGGGACCCCAAAATATCGAATTTTCGGGTGTTTTGTGCTTGAATTTGAGATATCGACTGTGGGCACCTAAAATATCGATTTTCAGTATGTTTTGGGCCTGTATTTTGAAAATACTCTAACACGGAGTAGGCATGTACAGATCGCTTCAGGGACCCCAAAATATCGAACTTTCAGGTGTTTTGAGCCTGAATTTGAGATATAAACGTGTACTGAAGATGCATGCACATATCGACTTTTGGGCACCGAAAATATCGATTTTGAGCATGTTTTGGGTCTGTATCTTGAAAACATTCTAACTAGGAGTAGGCATGTACAGATCGCTTCCCGGACCCAAAAATACCGAATTTTCGGGTGTTTTGAGCCTGAATTTTAGATGTAAACGGGTACAGAAGATGCATGCACATATCGACTTTGGACACTTAAAATATCGATTTTTAGCATGTTTTGAGCCTATATTTTGAAAACATTCTAGCACTGAGTTGGCATGTACAGATCGCTTCTAGTCCCAAAAATATCGAATTTTCGGGTGTTTTGGGCCTGAATTTGAGTAATTGACTTTGGGCACCTAAAATATCGATTTTGATCATGTTTTGGGTCTGTATCTTGAAAACATTCTAACTAGGAGTAGGAATGTACAGATCGCTTCTAGGACCCAAAAATACCGAATTTTCGGGAGTTTTGAGACCTAATTTTAGATATAAACGGGTACAGAAGTTGTATGCACATTTCGATTTTGGACACTTAAAATATCGATTTTTAGCATGTTTTGAGCCTATATTTTGAAAATACTCTAAAACGGAGTAGGCATGTACAGATCGCTTTCAGGAACCAAAAATACCGAATTTTCGGGTATTTTGAGCCTGAGTTTGAGATATAAACGGGTACAGAAGATGCATGCACATATCGACTTTGGACACTTAAAATATCGATTTTTAGCATGTTTTGAGCCTATATTTTGAAAACATTCTAAAACTGAGTTAGATGTACAGATCGCTTCTGGTACCCAAAAATATCGAATTTTCGGGTGTTTTGAGGTTTAATTTGGGATATAAACGGGTGCAGAAGATGAATACACATATTGACACTTGGGCTCCTAAAATATCAATTTTCAGCATGTTTTGGGCCTGTATCTGAGTAGGCATGTACAGATCTCTTCTGGGACCCCAAAATATCGAACTTTCGGGTGTTTGGAGCCTGAATTTGAGATATAAACGGGTACTGAATATGCATGCACATATCGAATTTTGAGCACCTAAAATATCGATTTTGAGCATGTTTTGGGTCTGTATCTTGAAAACATTCTACCTATGAGTAGGCATGTACAGATCGCTTCTAGGACACAAAAATACCAAAGTTTCGGGTGTATTGAGCCTGAATTTGAGATATAAACGGGTATAGAAGATGCATGCACATATCGACTTTGGACACTTAAAATATCGATTTTCAGCATGTTTTGGGCCTGTATCTGAGTAGACATGTACAGATCGCTTATGGGAACCCAAAATATCGAATTTTCGGGTGTTTGGAGCCTGAATTTGATATATAAACGGGTACAGAAGATGCACGCACATATCGACCTTTGGGTACCTAAAAGATCGATTTTCAGTATGTTTTGGGCCTGTAATTTGAAAATACTCTAACACGTAGTAGGCATGTCAGATCGCATCTGGGACCCCAAAATATCGAATTTTCGGGTGTTTTGGACCTGAATTTGAGATGTCGACTTTGGGTACCTAAAATATCGATTTTTAACATGTTTTGGGCCTATATTTTGAAAATATTCTAGCAATGAGTAGGTATGTACAGATTGCTTCTGAGACCCCAAAATATCAAATTTTCGGGTGTTTTCAGCCTGAATTTGAGATATAAACGGGTACAGAAGATGCATGCGCATATTGACTTTGGGCACATAAAATATCGATTTTCAGCATGTTTTGGGCCTGTATTTTGAAAATACTCTAACACGGAGTAAGCTTGTACAGATCGCTTCTGGGAGCCCAAAATATCGGTTTTTCGGGTGTTTTGAGGCTGCATTAGAGATATAAACGGGTACTGAAGATGCATGCACATATCGACTTTTTGGCAACTAAAAGATCGATTTTCAGTATGTTTTTGGCCTGTATTTTGAAAATACTCTAACACGGAGTAGGCATGTACAGATCGCTTCTGGGACCCCAAAATATCGAATTTTCGGGTGTTTTGGGCCTGAATTTCAGATATATCGAATTTGGGCACCTAAAATATCGATTTTTAGCATGTTTTGGTCCTATATTATGAAAATATTTTAGCACGGAGTAGGCATGTACAGATCGCTCCAGGGACCCAAAAATATCGAATTTTCGGGTGTTTTGAGGTTGAATTTGGGATATAAACGGGTGCAGAAGATGCATACACATATTGACTTTGGGCACCTAAAATATCGATTTTCAGCATGTTTTGGGCCTGTATCTGAGTAGGCATGTACAGATCGCTTCTTCGACCCCAAAATATCGAATTTTCGTTTGTTTGAAGCCTGAATTTGAGAAATAAACGGGTACAGAAGATGCATGCACATATCGACTTTTGCGCACCTAAAAGATCGATTTTCAGTATGTTTTGGGCCTTTTTTTTGAAAATACTCTAACACGGAGTAGGCATGTACAGATCGCTTCTGGGACCTCAAAATATCGAATTTTCGGGTGTTTGGAGCCTGAATTTGAGATATAAACGGGTACAGAAGATGCATCCACATATTGACTTTGGACACTTAAAATATCGATTTTGAGCATGTTTTGGGTCTGTATCTTGAAAACATTCTAACTAGGAGTAGGCATGTACATATCGCTTCCAGGACCCAAAAAATACCGAATTTTCGGGTGTTTTGACCCTGAATTTGAGATATAAACGGGTACAGAAGATGCATGCACATATCGACTTTGGACACTTAAAATATCGATTTTTAGCATGTTTTGAACCTATATTTTGAAAACATTCAAGCACTGAGTAGGCATGTACAGATCGCTTTTAGACCCAAAAATATCGAATTTTTGGGTGTTTTGGGCCTGAATTTGAATAATCGACTTTGGGCAACTAAAATATCGATTTTTAGCATGTTTTGGACCTATATTTTGAAAATATTCTAGCACTGAGTAGGCATGTTCAGATCGCTTCTGGGACCCAAAAACATCGAATTTTCGGGTGTTTTGAGCCAGAATTTGAGATATAAACGGGTACAGAAGATACATGCACATATTGACTTTGGGCACCTAAAATATCGATTTTCAGCATGTTTTGGGCCTGTATTTTGAAAATACTCTAACACGGATTAGGCATGTACAGATCGCTTCAGGGACCCCAAAATATAGAATTTTCGGGTGTTTTGAGCCTGAATTTGAGATATAAACGGGTACTGAAGATGAATGCACATATCGACTTTTGGGCACCAAAAAATATCGATTTTCAGTATGTTTTGGGCCTGTATTTTGAAAATACTCTAACACGGAATAGGCATGTACTGATCGCTTCTGGGACCCCAAAATATCGAATTTTCTGGTGTTTTGGACCTGAATTTGAGATATCGACTTTGGGCACCTAAAATATCGATTTTCAGTATGTTTTGGGCCTGTATTTTGAAAATACTCTAACACGGAGTAGGCATGTACAGATCGCTTCTGGGACCCCAAAATATCGAGTTTTCGGGTGTTTTGACCCTGAATTTGAGATATAAACGGGTACTGAAGATACATGCACATATTGACTTTTGGGCACCTAAATTATCGATTTCCAGCATGTTTTGGGTCTGTATCTTGAAAACATTCTAACTAGGAGTAGGTATGTACAGATCGCTTCTAGGACCCAAAAAAAACGATTTTTCGGGTGTTTTGAGCCTGAATTCGAGATGTAAACTGGTTCAGAAGATACATGCACTTATCGACCTTGGACATTTAAAATATCGATTTTTAGCATATTTTGAGCCTATATATTTAAAAATTTCTAGCATTGAGTAGGCATGTACTGATCGCTTCTGGGACCCAAAAATATCGAATTTTCGGATGTTTTAAGGTTGAATTTGGGATATAAACAGATGCAGAAGATGCATACACATATTGACTTTGGGCACCTAAAATATCGATTTTCAGTATGTTTTGGGCCTGAATCTGAGTAGGCATGTACAGTTTGCTTCTTCAACCCTAAAATTATCGACTTTTTGGGGTGTTTGGAGCCTGAATTTGAGATATAAACGGGTACAGAAGATGCATGCACATATCGACTTTTGGGCACCTAAAAGATCGATTTTCAGTATGTTTTGGGCCTGTATTTTGAAAATACTCTAACACGGAGTAGGCATGTACAGATCGCTTCTCGGACCCCAAAATATCGAATTCTCGGGTGTTTTGGACCTGAATTTGAGATATCGACTTTGGGCACCTAAAATATCGATTTTCAGCATGTTTTGGGCCTGTATCTGAGTAGGCATGTACAAATCGCTTATGGGAACCCAAAATATTGAATGTTCGCGTGTTTGGAGCAAGAATTTCGGATATAAACTGGTGCAGAAGATGCATACACATATTGACTTTGGGCACCTAAAATATCGATTTTCAGCTTGTTTTGGGCCTGTATCTGAGTATGCATGTACAGATCGCTTCTAGGACCCCAAAATACCGATCTTTCGGGTGTTTTGACCCTCAATTTGAGATGTAAACGGGTACAGAACGTAACAGAAGATGCATGCACATATCGACTTTTTGGCACCAAAAAGATCGATTTTTAGTATGTTTTGGGCCTGTATTTTGAAAATACTCTAACACGGAGTAGGCATGTACAGATCGCTTCTGGGACCCCAAAATATCGAATTTTCGGGTGTTTTGGGCCTGAATTTGTGATATCGACTTTGGGCACCTAATATATCGATTTTTAGCATGTTTTGGACCTATATTTTGAAAATATTCCAGCACGGAGTAGGCATGTACAGATCGCTTCTGGGACCTAAAAATATCGAATTTTGTGATGTTCTGAGGTTGAATTTGGGGTATAAACGGGTGCAGAAGATGCATACACATATTAACCTTGGGCACCTAAAATATCGATTTTCAGCATGTTTTGGGCCTGTATCTGACAAGGCATGTACAGATCGCTTCTTCGACCCCAAAATATCGAATTTTCGTGTGTTTGGAGCTAGAATTTGAGATATAAACGGGTACAGAAAATGCATGCACATATCGACTTTTGGGCACCTAAAATATCGATTTTTAGCATGTTTGGACCTATATTTTGAAAATATTCTAGCACTAAATAGGCTTGTACAGATCGCTTCTGGGACCCAAAAATACCGAATTTTCGGGTGTTTTGAGCCTGAATTTGAGATATAAACCGGTACAGAAAATGCATGCACATACTGACTTTGGACACTTAAAATATCGATTTATAGCATGTTTTGAGCCTAAATTTTGCGAACATTCTAGCACTTTGTAGGCATGTACAAATCGCTTCTGGGACCCAAAAATATCGAATTTTCGGGTGTTTTGGGCCTGAATTTGAGATATCGACTTTGGGCACCTAAAATATCGATTTTGAGCATGATTTGTGTCTGTATCTTGAAAACATTCTAACTAGGAGTAGGCATGTACAGATCGCTTCTAGGACCCACTAATACCGAATTTTCGGGTGTTTTGAGGCTGAATTTGGGATATAAACGGGTGCAGAAGATGCATACACATATTGACTTTGAGCACCTAAAATATCGATTTTTAGCATGTTTTGGGCCTGTATCTGAGTAGGCATGTACAAATCGCTTATGGAAACCCAAAATATTGAATTTTCGGGGGTTTGGAGCTTGAATTTCGGATATAAACTGGTGCAGAAGATGCATACACATATTGACTTTGTGCACTTAAAATATCGATTTTCAGCTTGTTTTGGGCCTGTATCTGAGTATGCATGTACAGATCGCTTCTAGGACCCCAAAATACCGATCTTTCGGGTGTTTCGACTCTCAATTTGAGATATAAACGGGTACAGAACGTAACAGAAGATGCATGCACATATCAACTTTTTGGCACCTAAAAGATCGATTTTCAGTATGGTTTGGGCCTGTATTTTGAAGATACTCTAACAAGGAGTAGGCATGTACAGATCGCTTCTGGGACCCCAAAATATCGAATTTTCGGGTGTTTTGGGCCTGAATTTGTGATATCGACTTTGGGCACCTAATATATCGATTTTTAGCATGTTTTGGACCTATATTTTGAAAATATTCCAGCACGGAGTAGGCATGTACAGATCGCTTCTGGGACCTAAAAATATCGAATTTTGTGGTGTTTTGAGGTTGAATTTGGGGTATAAACGGGTGCAGAAGATGCATACACATATTAACCTTTGGCACCTAAAATATCGATTTTCAGCATGTTTTGGGCCTGTATCTGACAAGGCATGTACAGATCGCTTCTTCGACTCCAAAATATCGAATTTTCGGGTGTTTGGAGCCTGAATTTGAGATATAAACGGGTACAGAAGATGCATGCACATATCGACTTTTGCACACCTAAAAGATCGATTTTCAGTATGTTTTGGACCTGTATTTTGAAAATACTCTAACACGGAGTAGGCATGTACAGATTGCTTCTGGGACCCCAAAATATCGAATTTTTTGGTGTTTGGAGCTTGAATTTGAGATATAAACGGGTACAGAAGATGCATGCACATATCGACTTTTGGGCACCTAAAAGATCGATTTTCAGTATGTTTTGGGCCTGTAATTTGAAAATACTCTAACACGGAGTAGGCATGTACAGATCGCTTCTGGGACCTAAAAATATCGAATTTTGGGGTGTTTTGAGGTTGAATTTCGGGTATAAACGGGTGCAGAAGATGCATACACATATTAACCTTGGGCACCTAAAATATCGATTTTCAGCATGTTTTGGGCCTGTATCTGACAAGGCATGTACAGATCGCTTCTTCGACCCCAAAATATCGAATTTTCGGGTGTTTGGAGCCTGAATTTGAGATATAAACGAGTACAGAAGATGCATGCACATATCGACTTTTGCACACCTAAAAGATCGATTTTCAGTATGTTTTGGACCTGTATTTTGAAAATACTCTAACACGGAGTAGGCATGTACAGATCGCTTCTGGGACCCCAAAATATTGAATTTTCGGGTGTTTTGGGCCTGAATAACAGATATCGACTTTGGGCACCTAAAATATCGATTTTTAGCATGTTTTGGACCTATATTTTGAAAATATTCTAGCACTAAATAGGCTTGTACAGATCGCTTCTGGGACCCAAAAATACCGAATTTTCGGGTGTTTTGAGCCTGAATTTGAGATATAAACCGGTACAGAAAATGCATGCATATATTGACTTTGGACACTTAAAATATCGATTTATAGCATGTTTTGAGCCTATATTTTGAAAACATTCTTGAACTGAGTAGGCATGTTCAGATCGCTTCTGGGACCCAAAAATATCGAATTTTCGGGTGTTTTGGGCCTGAATTTGAGATATCAACTTTGGGCACCTAAAATATCGATTTTTAGCATGTTTTGGACCTATATTTTGAAATTATTCTAGCAATGAGTAGGTATGTACAGATCGCTTCCAGGACCCAAAAATACCGAACTTTCGGGTGTTTTGATCCTGAATTTGAGAAATAAACGGGTACACAAGATGCATGCACATATCGACTTTGAACACTTAAAATATCGATTTCTAGAATGTTTTGAGCCTAAATTTTGCGAACATTCTAGCACTTTGTAGGCATGTACTGATCGCTTCTGGGACCCAAAAATATCGAATTTTCGGGTGTTTTGGGCCTGAATTTGAGATATCGACTTTGGGCACCTAAAATATCGATTTTGAGCATGATTTGTGTCTGTATCTTGAAAACATTCTTACTAGGAGTAGGCATGTACAGATCGCTTCTAGGACCCACTAATACCGAATTTTCGGGTGTTTTGAGCCTCAATTTGAGTTATAAACGGGTACAGAAGATGCATGCACATATCGATATTTGCACACCTAAAAGATCGATTTTCAGTATGTTTTGGACCTGTATTTTGAAAATACTCTAACACGGAGTAGGCATGTACAGATCGCTTCTGGGACCCCAAAATATCGAATTTTCAGGTGTTTGGAGCTAGAATTTGAGATATAAACGGGTACAGAAAATGCATGCACATATCGACTTTTGGGCACCTATAATATCGATTTTTAGCATGTTTGGACCTATATTTTGAAAATATTCTAGCACTAAATAGGCTTGTACAGATCGCTTCTGGGACCCAAAAATACCGAATTTTCGGGTGTTTTGAGCCTGAATTTGAGATATAAACCGGTACAGAAAATGCATGCACATATTGACTTTGGACACTTAAAATATCGATTTATAGCATGTTTTGAGCCTAAATTTTGCGAACATTCTAGCACTTTGTAGGCATGTACTGATCGCTTCTGGGACCCAAAAATATCGAATTTTCGGGTGTTTTGGGCCTGAATTTGAGATATCGACTTTGGGCACCTAAAATATCGATTTTTAGCATGTTTTAGACCTATATTTTGAAATTATTCTAGCAATGAGTAGGTATGTACAGATCGCTTCCAGAACCCAAAAATACCGAACTTTCGGGTGTTTTGAGCCTGAATTTGAGAAATAAACGGGTACACAAGATGCATGCACATATCGACTTTGAACACTTAAAATATCGATTTCTAGAATGTTTTGAGCCTAAATTTTGCGAACATTCTAGCACTTTGTAGGCATGTACTGATCGCTTCTGGGACCCAAAAATATCGAATTTTCGGGTGTTTTGGGCCTGAATTTGAGATATCGACTTTGGGCACCTAAAATATCGATTTTGAGCATGATTTGTGTCTGTATCTTGAAAACATTCTAACTAGGAGTAGGCATGTACAGATCGCTTCTAGGACCCACTAATACCGAATTTTCGGGTGTTTTGAGGCTGAATTTGGGATATAAACGGGTGCAGAAGATGCATACACATATTGACTTTGAGCACCTAAAATATCGATTTTCAGCATGTTTTGGGCCTGTATCCGAGTAGGCATGTACAAATCGCTTATGGAAACCCAAAATATTGAATTTTCGGGTGTTTGGAGCTTGAATTTCGGATATAAACTGGTGCAGAAGATGCATACACATATTGACTTTGTGCACCTAACATATCGATTTTCAGCTTGTTTTGGGCCTGTATCTGAGTATGCATGTACAGATCGCTTCTAGGACCCCAAAATACCGATCTTTCGGGTGTTTCGACCCTCAATTTGAGATATAAACGGGTACAGAACGTAACAGAAGATGCATGCACATATCAACTTTTTGGCACCTAAAAGATCGATTTTCAGTATGGTTTGGGCTTGTATTTTGAAAATACTCTAACAAGGAGTAGGCATGTACAGATCGCTTCTGGGACCTAAAAATATCGAATTTTGTGGTGTTTTGAGGTTGAATTTGGGGTATAAACGGGTGCAGAAGATGCATGCACATATCGACTTTTGCACACCTAAAAGATCGATTTTCAGTATGTTTTGGACCTGTATTTTGAAAATACTCTAACACGGAGTAGGCATGTACAGATTGCTTCTGGGACCCCAAAATATCGAATTTTCGGGTGTTTGGAGCTTGAATTTGAGATATAAACGGGTACAGAAGATGCATGCACATATCGACTTTTGGGCACCTAAAAGATCGATTTTCAGTATGTTTTGGGCCTGTAATTTGAAAATACTCTAACACGGAGTAGGCATGTACAGATCGCTTCTGGGACCTAAAAATATCGAATTTTGGGGTGTTTTGAGGTTGAATTTCGGGTATAAACGGGTGCAGAAGATGCATACACATATTAACCTTGGGCACCTAAAATATCGATTTTCAGCATGTTTTGGGCCTGTATCTGACAAGGCATGTACAGATCGCTTCTTCGACCCCAAAATATCGAATTTTCGGGTGTTTGGAGCCTGAATTTGAGATATAAACGGGTACAGAAGATGCATGCACATATCGACTTTTGCACACCTAAAAGATCGATTTTCAGTATGTTTTGGACCTGTATTTTGAAAATACTCTAACACGGAGTAGGCATGTACAGATCGCTTCTGGGACCCCAAAATATTGAATTTTCGGGTGTTTTGGGCCTGAATTTCAGATATCGACTTTGGGCACCTAAAATATCGATTTTTAGCATGTTTTGGACTTATATTTTGAAAATATTCTAGCACTAAATAGGCTTGTACAGATCGCTTCAGGGACCCAAAAATACCGAATTTTCGGGTGTTTTGAGCCTGAATTTGAGATATAAACCGGTACAGAAAATGCATGCATATATTGACTTTGGACACTTAAAATATCGATTTATAGCATGTTTTAAGCCTATATTTTGAAAACATTCTTGAACTGAGTAGGCATGTTCAGATCGCTTCTGGGACCCAAAAATATCGAATTTTCGGTTGTTTTGGGCCTGAATTTGAGATATCGACTTTGGGCACCTAAAATATCGATTTTTAGCATGTTTTGGACCTATATTTTGAAATTATTCTAGCAATGAGTAGGTATGTACAGATCGCTTCCAGGACCCAAAAATACCGAACTTTCGGGTGTTTTGATCCTGAATTTGAGAAATAAACGGGTACACAAGATGCATGCACATATCGACTTTAAACACTTAAAATATCGATTTCTAGAATGTTTTGAGCCTAAATTTTGCGAACATTCTAGCACTTTGTAGGCATGTACTGATCGCTTCTGGGACCCAAAAATATCGAATTTTCGGGTTTTTTGGGCCTGAATTTGAGATATCGACTTTGGGCACCTAAAATATCGATTTTGAGCATGATTTGTGTCTGTATCTTGAAAACATTCTAACTAGGAGTAGGCATGTACAGATCGCTTCTAGGACCCACTAATACCGAATTTTCGGGTGTTTTGAGCCTCAATTTGAGATATAAACCGGTACAGAAAATGCATGCATATATTGACTTTGGACACTTAAAATATCGATTTATAGCATGTTTTGAGCCTATATTTTGAAAACATTCTTGAACTGAGTAGGCATGTTCAGATCGCTTCTGGGACCCAAAAATATCGAATTTTCGGGTGTTTTGGGCCTGAATTTGAGATATCAACTTTGGGCACCTAAAATATCGATTTTTAGCATGTTTTGGACCTATATTTTGAAATTATTCTAGCAATGAGTAGGTATGTACAGATCGCTTCCAGGACCCAAAAATACCGAACTTTCGGGTGTTTTGATCCTGAATTTGAGAAATAAACGGGTACACAAGATGCATGCACATATCGACTTTGAACACTTAAAATATCGATTTCTAGAATGTTTTGAGCCTAAATTTTGCGAACATTCTAGCACTTTGTAGGCATGTACTGATCGCTTCTGGGACCCAAAAATATCGAATTTTCGGGTGTTTTGGGCCTGAATTTGAGATATCGACTTTGGGCACCTAAAATATCGATTTTGAGCATGATTTGTGTCTGTATCTTGAAAACATTCTTACTAGGAGTAGGCATGTACAGATCGCTTCTAGGACCCACTAATACCGAATTTTCGGGTGTTTTGAGCCTCAATTTGAGTTATAAACGGGTACAGAAGATGCATGCACATATCGATATTTGCACACCTAAAAGATCGATTTTCAGTATGTTTTGGACCTGTATTTTGAAAATACTCTAACACGGAGTAGGCATGTACAGATCGCTTCTGGGACCCCAAAATATCGAATTTTCAGGTGTTTGGAGCTAGAATTTGAGATATAAACGGGTACAGAAAATGCATGCACATATCGACTTTTGGGCACCTATAATATCGATTTTTAGCATGTTTGGACCTATATTTTGAAAATATTCTAGCACTAAATAGGCTTGTACAGATCGCTTCTGGGACCCAAAAATACCGAATTTTCGGGTGTTTTGAGCCTGAATTTGAGATATAAACCGGTACAGAAAATGCATGCACATATTGACTTTGGACACTTAAAATATCGATTTATAGCATGTTTTGAGCCTAAATTTTGCGAACATTCTAGCACTTTGTAGGCATGTACTGATCGCTTCTGGGACCCAAAAATATCGAATTTTCGGGTGTTTTGGGCCTGAATTTGAGATATCGACTTTGGGCACCTAAAATATCGATTTTTAGCATGTTTTAGACCTATATTTTGAAATTATTCTAGCAATGAGTAGGTATGTACAGATCGCTTCCAGAACCCAAAAATACCGAACTTTCGGGTGTTTTGAGCCTGAATTTGAGAAATAAACGGGTACACAAGATGCATGCACATATCGACTTTGAACACTTAAAATATCGATTTCTAGAATGTTTTGAGCCTAAATTTTGCGAACATTCTAGCACTTTGTAGGCATGTACTGATCGCTTCTGGGACCCAAAAATATCGAATTTTCGGGTGTTTTGGGCCTGAATTTGAGATATCGACTTTGGGCACCTAAAATATCGATTTTGAGCATGATTTGTGTCTGTATCTTGAAAACATTCTAACTAGGAGTAGGCATGTACAGATCGCTTCTAGGACCCACTAATACCGAATTTTCGGGTGTTTTGAGGCTGAATTTGGGATATAAACGGGTGCAGAAGATGCATACACATATTGACTTTGAGCACCTAAAATATCGATTTTCAGCATGTTTTGGGCCTGTATCCGAGTAGGCATGTACAAATCGCTTATGGAAACCCAAAATATTGAATTTTCGGGTGTTTGGAGCTTGAATTTCGGATATAAACTGGTGCAGAAGATGCATACACATATTGACTTTGTGCACCTAACATATCGATTTTCAGCTTGTTTTGGGCCTGTATCTGAGTATGCATGTACAGATCGCTTCTAGGACCCCAAAATACCGATCTTTCGGGTGTTTCGACCCTCAATTTGAGATATAAACGGGTACAGAACGTAACAGAAGATGCATGCACATATCAACTTTTTGGCACCTAAAAGATCGATTTTCAGTATGGTTTGGGCTTGTATTTTGAAAATACTCTAACAAGGAGTAGGCATGTACAGATCGCTTCTGGGACCTAAAAATATCGAATTTTGTGGTGTTTTGAGGTTGAATTTGGGGTATAAACGGGTGCAGAAGATGCATGCACATATCGACTTTTGCACACCTAAAAGATCGATTTTCAGTATGTTTTGGACCTGTATTTTGAAAATACTCTAACACGGAGTAGGCATGTACAGATTGCTTCTGGGACCCCAAAATATCGAATTTTCGGGTGTTTGGAGCTTGAATTTGAGATATAAACGGGTACAGAAGATGCATGCACATATCGACTTTTGGGCACCTAAAAGATCGATTTTCAGTATGTTTTGGGCCTGTAATTTGAAAATACTCTAACACGGAGTAGGCATGTACAGATCGCTTCTGGGACCTAAAAATATCGAATTTTGGGGTGTTTTGAGGTTGAATTTCGGGTATAAACGGGTGCAGAAGATGCATACACATATTAACCTTGGGCACCTAAAATATCGATTTTCAGCATGTTTTGGGCCTGTATCTGACAAGGCATGTACAGATCGCTTCTTCGACCCCAAAATATCGAATTTTCGGGTGTTTGGAGCCTGAATTTGAGATATAAACGGGTACAGAAGATGCATGCACATATCGACTTTTGCACACCTAAAAGATCGATTTTCAGTATGTTTTGGACCTGTATTTTGAAAATACTCTAACACGGAGTAGGCATGTACAGATCGCTTCTGGGACCCCAAAATATTGAATTTTCGGGTGTTTTGGGCCTGAATTTCAGATATCGACTTTGGGCACCTAAAATATCGATTTTTAGCATGTTTTGGACTTATATTTTGAAAATATTCTAGCACTAAATAGGCTTGTACAGATCGCTTCAGGGACCCAAAAATACCGAATTTTCGGGTGTTTTGAGCCTGAATTTGAGATATAAACCGGTACAGAAAATGCATGCATATATTGACTTTGGACACTTAAAATATCGATTTATAGCATGTTTTAAGCCTATATTTTGAAAACATTCTTGAACTGAGTAGGCATGTTCAGATCGCTTCTGGGACCCAAAAATATCGAATTTTCGGTTGTTTTGGGCCTGAATTTGAGATATCGACTTTGGGCACCTAAAATATCGATTTTTAGCATGTTTTGGACCTATATTTTGAAATTATTCTAGCAATGAGTAGGTATGTACAGATCGCTTCCAGGACCCAAAAATACCGAACTTTCGGGTGTTTTGATCCTGAATTTGAGAAATAAACGGGTACACAAGATGCATGCACATATCGACTTTAAACACTTAAAATATCGATTTCTAGAATGTTTTGAGCCTAAATTTTGCGAACATTCTAGCACTTTGTAGGCATGTACTGATCGCTTCTGGGACCCAAAAATATCGAATTTTCGGGTTTTTTGGGCCTGAATTTGAGATATCGACTTTGGGCACCTAAAATATCGATTTTGAGCATGATTTGTGTCTGTATCTTGAAAACATTCTAACTAGGAGTAGGCATGTACAGATCGCTTCTAGGACCCACTAATACCGAATTTTCGGGTGTTTTGAGCCTCAATTTGAGATATAAACGGGTACAGAAGATGCATGCACATATCGATATTTGCACACCTAAAAGATCGATTTTCAGTATGTTTTGGACCTGTATTTTGAAAATACTCTAACACGGAGTAGGCATGTACAGATCGCTTCTGGGACCCCAAAATATCGAATTTTCGGGTGTTTTGGGCCTGAATTTCAGATATCGACTTTGGGCACCTAAAATATCGATTTTTAGCATGTTTTGGACCTATATTTTGAAAATATTCTAGCACTAAATAGGCTTGTACAGATCGCTTCTGTGACCCAAAAATACCGAATTTTCGGGTGTTTTGAGCCTGAATTTGAGATATAAACCGGTACAGAAGATGCATGCACATATTGACTTTGGACACTTAAAATATCGATTTATAGCATGTTTTGAGCCTATGTTTTGAAAACATTCTTGAACTGAGTAGGCATGTTCAGATCGCTTCTGGGACCCCAAAATATCGAATTTTCGGGTGTTTTGGGCCTGAATTTGAGATATCGACTTTGGGCACCTAAAATATCGATTTTTAGCATGTTTTGGACCTATATTTTGAAATTATTTTAGCAATGAGTAGGTATGTACAGATCGCATCCAGGTCCCAAAAATACCGAACTTTTGGGTGTTTTGAGCCTGAATTTGAGAAATAAACGGGTACAGAAGATGCATGCACATATCGACTTTGAACACTTAAAATATCGATTTTTAGAATGTTTTGAGCCTATATTTTGAGAACATTCTAGCACTTTGTAGGCATGTACAGATCGCTTCTGGGACCCAAAAATATCGAATTTTCGGGTGTTTTGGGCCTGAATTTGAGATATCGACTTTGGGCACCTAAAATATCGATTTTGAGCATGTTTTGTGTCTGTATCTTGAAAACATTCTAACTAGGAGTAGGCATGTACAGATCGCTTCTAGGACCCACAAATACCGAATTTTCGGGTGTTTTGAGCCTCAATTTGAGATTTAAACGGGTACAGAAGATGTATGCACATATCGACTTTGGACACTTAAAATAACGATTTTAACATCTTTTTGAGCCTATTTTTGAAAACATTCTAGCACTGAGTAGGCATGTACAGATCGCTTCTTGGACCCAAAAATATCGAATTTTCGGGTGTATTGAGCTGTACTGAGGATGTCTCAGTATCTCTTTTCAGTTAAGGTCGACCCTTAAAAGCCCGGGTTCGATTCCCGACACGGGAATCATGTATTGAGAATCTCTCAGTATCTCCTCTACACAGTTTCTGTAAACCTTTTATTTTTATGATTAGTATTTGTGATAAATTGGGGTTATATGTATGAATTTCTGATATATTTGTGTATTGCTTCTGTTAAAGAATATTGTTATTGTTAAACGATAATTTTGTATAATGTGTGACGTATAGGTGTAGAGTGGATCTTGTCGATCCCACCAACTCAAGGTAGTGGCAGCCGTTTGCCTTTACCCTCAGTCAGACGTAGACCTTGAATACGTACGCTCGCCAGCGGTGATGGTTTAAGTGGGAATTTATAGGAATTTGGTGATAATTTTGCATGTTTGTGGGAGCAACATTTCGGGTAAGTTAGTGTTCGCTGTTTGCAGTGAAGTGTTGTGACGACAGTGTTTATTAGTGATAAATTGTGTTTTGATGTCAGTATCTCATGATCTATAGAAATTAATTACGATAATTATTATTTTTATAGTTGTACTACCTATGTGGATTCGTGTGGTATTGTCTTGTCTATAATAACCATTAATTTAGGTATTGCGTTGCAGTGCTTGTGCAACCTGAGGGTCATGGATTTGATGATTGCTGTTCGAGCAGGCAGTATGGCTGGCGCATTTCACCAGTGCGATGTAGTGGAGGCACTGTGTGAGTTTTTTGGTGTTTGTGATAATGCATATAGTATGTTTAGTGATATATTTATATGAATAGTTCATTAAATATCGATTATTAGCTCCATGTATTATTCTGTACGATTGTTCACAGGTTGGACCTTACAATAAAGAGTGTTACTGCCAGTGCTATCTTCCATCACCTGGTGAAACAGTCCAACACAAGCCCCAGTCAAAATGGACCAGGATCTGAAGGACAGCCGTGCTGTTGCCAAGCGCAAGTTTACGCGGAAAGTAAACCTGCTGAGGGAGGCACATTCGCAGAATGATCTAATGGCAGTATTGCAAGATATTTACAGTGATATTTTAGTGCAGTTCAAAGTGATGGAAGAGATCAATGAAAAGTTGGTAAAGTCTCTTAATTCCAGTGATGAGAACTATGACAAGATGATTGATGAACTTGAGATTTACATTACGGACGTTGAAAGAGTGAAAAACGATGCACATGCAATGATTTCTAAACCTGTAAGTGATTTGCCTAAACTTAGGGTGCTGAGATGAACACGGTCACGATGGTTAGCCACATAGAAAAACTCCTTCCTGCCGTTCAGAAAAGGGAATGGGTGAACATTTTACAAGCTATTACGAATAAAGATAAGTTATTCAGTGAGCTACTACAATATTTGTTGAAAGAAAAGCAGGCACTAGAGTACATGAATTCTGATGTGAGAGTAACTGACAATGCTAGTAAAGCGCGAGTGCATGCCACGAGTTTTGACAGTGAACCTGAATCCTTGACTACTGCAGTAACTAAACTTCAGGGGAAACAAGAGAAAATAGAGGAGTGCATGATTAATCTAACTAAACAAATGTCAACTTTAGCTGAAAATATCCAGAGGACTGAAACTGGAGTGAAGAATTCTAGCGAATGTTGGTACCATGGCACAAATGCTCACGACATCACAAAGTGCTCAGGGTTTCAAAGGCTTGCCAACAATGATAAAATGGATGCTGTGCGGCAAATGGGAGCATGTTTCCGCTGTTTACGTTTAGGACATGTAGGACGTCAGTGCACTCGAAGTGTATCATGTAGTGAATGTGGTAGAAATCACCACTGGATGATCCACAGTTGCCTTTCAAAGCCAGAAGCGCACGCTAGTAGTAATGTACTGTCCTGGAGCAAGGCACTTTTGATGATAAGTTCTGTTTACAGTAATGCCTATCCGATAACAACACTGTGGGACCCGGGTAGTGATATGAATCTAATTACTAATCGCATGGCTAAGCATTTAGGCTTAAAAGGAAGAAGTATAAGTCTGGAGGTCACTAGAGTTGGAAAGGTATGCAGCAAGTTTGAAACATTAGAATATAACGTACCACTTAATGATTGTCATGGTAATATACACAACGTCAGAGCGTGTGGTATTTCTGAAATCACATCAGAAGCGAGTCCAGTAGACACAACCAGCGTGGCAGCTCTTTGGGGAATCCAGGACAAGGACATCGCACGCCCACATGGTAAAATTGATCTATTGATAGGTACAGATTATTGCAAGTTATTCCCATCAGTTCTGCAAACCGTAGGTGACCTCCAACTTATGCAAGGTCCTTTTGGGTACTGTATTAGAGGTTCACACCCCTTGTTAAATGTCGATTCTGTTAACAATAGTTATGTATATGTAAGGGTGAATCATTTGGCCGGTGTATCCCATGTTAACGATTTACATGTAGAGCCAAAGGAAAGTGTGACAAAAAGACTGCAGGCTTTCTTCGATGTCGAGAGTCTAGGAATCCATTTTAACCCTAAATGTGGTAACTGCAAGTGTGGGAAGTGCCCACTTGGTAGCAACAAGTATAGTGTCAAAGAGGAAAGAGAGTTGGCGCTCATCACAAAGGGACTAAGTCACGACCCAGAAAAAAATCGTTGGATTGCAATTTACCCGTGGATCAAATCTCCGGAAACCTTGCCCAACAACTTATCAGTTTCTCTGGCCAGGTTGCGCTCCACTGAGAAGAGACTTTCCAAAAGAGGAGCAAAATATGCAAAAGCATATAGCGATCAAATGCAGGATATGGTTGCACGTGGAGTGGCTAGGAAACTAACTGACGAGGAGATGAGAAATTATGAAGGCCCTGTACATTACATCCCCCATCATGAGGTGCTGAGACCTGAATCGAAGTCCACTCCCATAAGAATAGTGTTCAACTCATCTGCATCCTACATGGGTCATGTGCTCAATGACTATTATGCCAAGGGTCCTGACGTGCTGAACGACCTATTCGGTATCCTACTTAGATTTCGTGAGAAACCAGTAGCAATAGTAGGGGATATAAGCAAGATGTACAATTCGGTATTAATTTCAGAATTAGACCAAATGACACACAGATTCCTGTGGCGAAACATGAACCCTGACAAAAATCCCGACCATTACTGCCTTCAAACAGTCACCTTCGGGGATAGACCTAGCGGCATAATTGCAATGACAGCCTTGCATAAGACAGCGGAAATGTTGGAGTCAGAATATCCTGAAGCTGCAGCCATGCTTATCCATGACTCGTATGTTGACGACGTCATTCATTCATGTGATACTGTATCAGAAGCCCTTAGAAAACTAACGGACACGGGCGAGATCCTGAAAGTGGGCGGCTTTCAGATAAAGCAATGGGTTATATCTGGCGATCACGATAAAGTATATGATAAAAAACTGGTAGACACTGAAATGGAAAAGGTTTTAGGAATGAGATGGGAACCAAAGAAGGATCAGTTTATATTTAAAGTAAGCATTAACTTTTCCAAGAAGTACAAGAAAGTTCACACCGAGCCGAACCTCACTGTCGATGATATCATCAAGAAAGCACCAAATTCTCTGACTAAGAGGATGATCCTGAGCCAAGTAGCCTCTCTATACGACCCTCTTGGTCTAGCTACGCCTTTCACAATGCGGTGTAAGTTATTACTGACACAACTGATCACACTGAAAAATGAAAATGATGGAGTTGAGTTGGGCTGGGACGACCCAATTCCTTATCAGATGTATAATCAATGGATTTATTTATTCACAGAAATGTATGAGCTGGAAAAAGTGAAGTTCAAAAGATGCGTTAGACCAGATACTGCAGTTGGAAATCCAATTCTTGTTATGTACTCTGATGCCAGTAATGCTGCTTACGCGACGTGTGCATACGTTCGCTTCAAGTTACAGAGTTGTACATACTCATCCCAGCTTCTTGCGGCCAAAAGTAGGGTAGCACCGGTACGACAGATAACTATCCCTAGGCTCGAACTATGTGCTGCAGCGCTTTCCGCTAGAATGCGGAAAGTAATTGAGAAAGAAAGTCGTTTTGAGTTTGAAGAAGTGTTACATCTAACTGATTCAATGATCGTACGATCACAAATCCAAAAGGAGTCCCACGGATTTGGGACATTTGTAGCAACCAGAATCGTAGAGATTCAAGCCCTCACAAACACTGATGAATGGTGGTGGACAACCTCTACTGATAATGCTGCCGACTTTGCTACACGACCACAACATCCCTCGAAGATGGGCTCTGATTCTCTGTGGCAGACTGGTCCAAAGTATTTGACACTTTCTAAGGAACAATGGCCAATCAGTCAACCTTGTATACAGGAATTACCCGACAGGAGCTGTATCACACTTACATGCGATGTTAAAATTAACCATGGGCAAGAAGCATCCATAATAGATATCAAATGTTTCAGCTCTTATGAAAGGATGATTAATACTACTGCTATGATTTTGCTTCTTTGTAAACGGAAGTCGTTTAAAGGCCTATTACATAACCTTACATCTGCAGATCTGAAACAAGCAGAAAATTATTGGATAAAAATAGTTCAAAGAGAATTTGCAGGAGATTGGGAAAAGAGATTTAATAGGTCGGGACCCTGTGTAAATGAAAATGGCATCATCACAGTAGGAGAGAGGATAAGCAAATGGTTAAAAGATGACTGGAACCAAGACAAGTTCATACTACTATCAAGATCAAACCCATTCACCATACTATACATACAACACCTACACAACAACGACCATGGAGGGGTGGACTTAACGTTGGCTAAACTTCAAAGAAAATTTTGGGTACCAGGAGCACGTAAAGTGATCAAATTAATTAAAGAGAAGTGTGTAATATGTAAAAAAATAGACAAACCTAGAATGGAACAGCAAATGGGACAGCTTCCCGACAAAAGACTGAAACCTTCCCCTGCATTCTACAACACCGCCTTAGATCTATTTGGCCCTATACTCATTCGGGATACTGTCAAGCGGAGATCAAGAGCAAAAGTCTATGGAGTGATATTTACATGCTTCACTTGTCGAGCTGTCTACCTCGATCTGACGGAAGGTTATGACACAGACAGTTTCTTGAGCACATTTCGTCGTTTCGTCTCGATACGAGGGTACCCTCAAACCATTCATTCTGACATGGGCACTCAGCTGACGGCAGCCAGTAAAGAAATAAGGAATATGATGGGAAAATGGAACACTTCTCAAATCTCTACGTTCAGCTTGAATCAAGGAACGACATGGTCTTTTAATAAATCTGCTAATGCGCCATGGCAAAATGGAATTTGTGAGGCTCTAATAAAGAGATTGTTGGTGATAGCTGTTGGGGAGTGCGTGTTAAGCTTTGGCGAGCTTCAGACAGTACTGTTTGAAGTAGCGAACTTATTGAATGAGAGGCCCATTGGATTAAAGCCAGGATATGATATCGATATGGGGGCATACTTATGCCCTAATGATCTGTTGCTTGGAAGATCCAGTAACAAAGTCCCTAGCGGACCCATGGGGAATGAGCCTGATGTTAGAAAACGATTCACTATCATTCAAACCATTGTAACTACATTTTGGAAGCGGTGGATGCGGGACTATTTCCCAACACTATTGGTGAGACACAAGTGGCATACTGAACGAAGGAATTTGCAAAAAGGTGACATCGTACTGGTTCAAGACAATGATTTGGTCAGAGGTAATTGGAGACTAGCGCAGGTATTCCAAGCTAATGCAGGTAAAGATGGGAAAGTCAGAGACGTAGTGCTAAGATACAAGCCTTTATGCAGTAGTGATGAATATAAAGGAAGAAAAGACAGATTGGTGAATAGGTCAGTACATCGACTCGTGTTACTCCTACCCATCGAAGATCAGTAGTGGAAATTACCTGTACCTTGGCAATGTTCGAGGGGGGAGTGTACTGAGAATGTCTCAGTATCTCTTTTCAGTTAAGGTCGACCCTCAAAGCCCGGGTTCGATTCCCGACACGGGAATCATGTATTTAGAATCTCTCAGTATCTCCTCTACACAGTTTCTGTAAACCTTTTAATTTTATGATTAGTATTTGTGATAAATTGGGGTGATATGTATGAATTTCTGATATATTTGTGTATTGCTTCTGTTAAAGAATATTGTTATTGTTAAACGATAATTTTGTATAATGTGTGACGTGTAGGTGTAGAGTGGATCTTGTCGATCCCACCAACTCAAGGTAGTGGCAGCCGTTTGCCTTTACCCTCAGTCAGACGTAGACCTTGAATACGTACGCTCGCCAGCGGTGATGGTTTAAGTGGGAATTTATAGGAATTTGGTGATAATTTTGCATGTTTGTGGGAGCAACATTTCGGGTAAGTTAGTGTTCGCTGTTTGCAGTGAAGTGTTGTGACGACAGTGTTTATTAGTGATAAATTGTGTTTTGATGTCAGTATCTCATGATCTATAGAAATTAATTACGTTAATTATTATTTTTATAGTTGTACTATCTATGTGGATTCGTGTGGTATAGTCTTTTCTATAATAACCATTAATTTAGGTATTGCGCTGCAGTGCTTGTGCAACCTGAGGGTCATGGATTTGATGATTGCTGTTCGAGCAGGCAGTATGGCTGGCGCATTTCACCAGTGCGATGTAGTGGAGTCACTGTGTGAGTTTTGTGGTGTTTGTGATAATGCATATAGTATGTTTAGTAATATATATATATGAATAGTTCATTGAATATCGATTATTAGCTCAATGTATTATTTTGTACGATTGTTCACAGGTTGGACCTTACAATAAAGAGTGTTACTGCCAGTGCTATCTTCCATCACTTGGTGAAACATGAGCCTGAATTTGAGATATAAACGGGTGCAGAAGATGCATACACATATTGACTTTGGGAACATAAAATATCGATTTTCAGCATGTTTTGGGCCTGTATCTGAGTAGGCATGTACAGATCGCTTCTGGGACCCCAAAATATCGAATTTTCGGGTGTTTGGAGCCAGAATTTGATATATAAACGGGTACAGAAGATGCATGAACATATCGACTTTTGGGCACCTAAAAGATCGATTTTCAGTATGTTTTGGGCCTGTATTTTGAAAATACTCTAACACGGAGTAGGCATGTACAGATCGCTTCTGGGACCCCAAAACATCGAATTTTCGGGTGTTTTGGGCCTGATTTGGAGATATCGACTTTGGGCACCTAAAATATCGATTTTTAGCATGTTTTGGGCCTACATTTTGAAAATATTCAAGCACTGAGTAAGCATGTACAGTTCGCTTCTGGGACCCAAAAATATTAAATTTTCGGGTGTTTTAAGCATGAATTTGAGATATAAACGGGTCCAGAAGATGCATGCACATATTGACTTTGGGCACCTAAAATATCGATTTTCAGTATGTTTTGGGCCTGTATTTTGAAAATACTTTAACACGGAGTAGGCATGTACAGATCGCTTCTGGGACCCCAAAATATCGAATATTCGGGTGTTTTGAGCCTGAATTTGAGATATCAAACGGGTACAGAAGATGCATGCACGTATTGACTTTGGGCACCTAAAATATCGATTTTCAGCATGTTTTGGGCCTGTATAGATCGCTTCTGGGACCCCAAAATATCGAAATTTCGGTTGTTTGGAGCCTGAATTTGAGATATCAAACGGGTGCAGAAGATACATACACATATTGACTTTGGGCACCTAAAATATCGATTTTCAACATGTTTTGGGCCTGTACCTGAGTAGGCATGTACAGATCGTTTCTGGGACCCCAAAATATCGAATTTTCGGGTGTTTGGAGCCTGAATTTGAGATATAAACGAGTACAGAAGATGCATGCACATATCGACTTTTGGGCACGAAAAATATCGATTTTCTGTATGTTTTGGGCCTGTATTTTCAAGATACTCTAACACGGGGTAGGCATGTACAGATCGCTTCTGGGACCCCAAAATATCAAATTTTCGAGTGTTTTGGGCCTGAATTTGAGATATCGACTTTGGGCACCTAAAATATCGATTATTAGAATGTTTTGGGCCTATATTTTGAAAATAGTCTAGCACTGAGTATGCATGTACAGATCGCTTCTGGGACCCTAAAATATCGAATTTTCGGGTATTTTGTGCCTGAATTTGAGATATAAACGTGTACAGAAGATGCATGCAACATATTGACTTTGGGCAACTAAAATATCGATTTTCAGCATGTTTTGGGCCTGTATTTTGAAAATACTCTAACACGGAGTAGGCATGTACAGATTGCTTCTGGGACCACCAAATTTCGAATTTTCGGGTGTTTTGAGCCTGAATTTGAGATTTAAACGGGTACAGAAGATGCATGCACATATTGACTTTTGGACAGCTAAAACATCGATTTTTAGTATGTTTTGGGCCTATATTTTGAAAATTTTCTGGCACTGAGTAGGCATGTACAGATCGCTTCCGTAACCCCAAAATATTTAATTTTCGGGTGTTTTGAACCTGAATTTGAGAAATAAACGGGTACAGAAGATACATGCACATATTGACTTTGGGCACCTAAAATATCGATTTTCAGAATGTTTTGAGCCTTTATTTTGAAAACATTCTAGCACTGAGTAGGCATGTACAGATCGCTTCTGGGACCCAAAAATATCGAATTTTCGTGTGTTTTGAGGTTTAATTTCGGATATATACGGGTGCAGAAGATGCATACACATATTGACTTTGG
The DNA here is from genome assembly GCA_033782935.1 of Petrolisthes cinctipes. Classification (NCBI taxonomy): domain Eukaryota; kingdom Metazoa; phylum Arthropoda; class Malacostraca; order Decapoda; family Porcellanidae; genus Petrolisthes; species Petrolisthes cinctipes. The sequence goes on from JAWQEG010000015.1 coordinate 2,421,909, forward strand.
GCACCTAAAATATCGATTTTCAGCATGTTTTGGGCCTATATCTGAGTAGGCATGTACAGATCGCTTCTGGGATCCCAAAATATCGATTTTTCGGGTGTTTGGAGCCTGAATTTGAGATATAAACGTGTACAGAAGATGCATGCACATATTGACTTTGAGCACCTAAAATATCGATTTTCAGCATTTTTTGGGCCTGTATTTTGAAAATACTCTAACACGGAGTAGGCATGTACAGATTGCTTCTGGGACCCCAAAATATCGAATTTTCGGGTGTTTTGAACCTGAATTTGAGATTTAAACGGGTACAGAAGATGAATGCACATATCGACTTTTGGACCGCTAAAATATCGATTTTTAGTATGTTTTGGGCCTATATTTTGAAAATTTTCAAGCACTGAGTAGGCATGTACAGATCGCTTCCGTGACCCCAAAATATCTAATTTTCGGGTGTTTTGAGCCTGAATTTGAGATATAAACGGGTACAGAAGATGCATTCACATATTGACTTTGGGCACCTAAAATAACGATTTTCAGCATGTTTTGAGCCTTTATTTTGAAAACATTCTAGCACTGAGTAGGCATGTACAGATCGCTTCAGGGACCCAAAATTATCGAATTTTCGTGTGTTGTGAGGTTTAATTTGGGATATAAACGGGTGCAGAAAATGCATACACATATTGACTTTGGGCACCTAAAATATCGATTTTCAGCATGTTTTGGGCCTGCATCTAAGTAGGCATGTACAGATCGCTTCTGGGACCCTAAAATATCGAATTTTCGGGTTCTTCGAGCCTGAATTTGATATATAAACGGTACAGAAGATGCATGCACATATTGACTTTGGGCACCTAAAATATCGATTTTCTGCATGTTTTGGGCCGGTATTTGAAAATATTCTAACACGTAGTAGGCATGTACAGATCGCTTCTGAGACCCCAAAATATCGATTTTTCGGGTGTTTTGAGCCTGAATTTGAGATATAAACGGGTACTGAATATGCATGCACATATCGACTTTTGGGCACCTAAAATATCGATTTTAAGCATGTTTTGGGTCTGTATCTTAAAAACATTCTAACTAGGAGTAGGCATGTACAGATCGGTTCTAGGACCCAAAAATACCGAATTTTCGGGTGTTTTGAGTCTCAATTTGAGATATAAACGGGTACAGAAGATGCATGCACATCTCGACTTTGGACACTTAAAATATCGATTTTTAGCATGTTTTGAGCCTATATTTTGAAAACATTCTATCACAGAGTAGGCATATACAGACCGCTTCTGGGACCCAAAAATATCGAATTTTCGAGGTTCAATTTGGAATATTAACGGGTGCATAAGATGCATACACATATTGACTTTGGGCACCTCAAATATCGATTTTCAGCATGTTTTGGGCCTGTATCTGAGTAGGCATGTACAGATCGCTTCTAGGACCCAAAAATAGCGAATTTTCGGGTGTTTTGAGCCTGAATTTCAGATATAAACGGGTACAGAAGATTCATGCACATATCGACATTTGGACAGCTAAAACATCGATTTTTAGTATGTTTTGGGCCTATATTTTAAAAATTTCTAGCACTGAGTAGGCATGTACAGATCGTTTCCGTGATCCCAAAATATCTAATTTTCGGGTGTTTTGAGGTTTAATTTGGGATATAAACGGGTGCAAAAGATGCATACACATATTGACTTTGGGCACCTAAAATATCGATTTTCAGCATGATTTGGGCCTTTATTTTGAAAACATTCTAACACTGAGTAGGCATGTACAGATCGCTCCAGGGACCAAAAATTATCGAATTTTGGTGTGTTTTGAGGTTTAATTTGGGTTATAAATGGGTGCAGAAGATGAATCCACATATTGACTTTGGGCACCTAAAATATCAATTTTCAGCATGTTTTGGTCCTGTATCTGAGTAGGCATGTACAGATCGCTTCTGGGACCCCAAAATATCGAATTTTCTGGTTTTTGAAGCCTGAATTTGAGATATAAACGGGTACAGAAGATGCATGCACATATCGACTTTTGGGCACCTAAAAGATAGATTTTCATTATGTTTTGGGCCTGTATTTTGAAAATACTCTAACACGGAGTAGGCATGTACAGATTGCTTCTGGAACCCCAAAATATCGAATTTTCGGGTGTTTTGAGCCTGAATTTGAGATTTAAACGGGTACTGAAGATGCATGCACATTTCAACTTTGGACACTTAAAATATCGATTTTTAGTATGTTTTGAGCCTATATTTTGAAAAAAATTCTAGCACTAAGTAGGCATGTACAGATCACTTCTGGCACCCAAAAATATCGAATTTTCGGGTGTTTTGAGGTTGAATTTGGGATATAAACGGGTGCAGAAGATGCATATACATATTGACTTTGGGCACCTAAAATATCGATTTTCAGCATGTTTTGATCCTGTATCTGAGTAGGCATGTACAGATCGCTTCTGGGACCCTAAAATTTCGAATTTTTGGATGTTTCGAGCATGAATTTGAGATATAAACGGGTACAAAAGATGCATGCACATATCGACTTTGGACACTTAAAATATCGATTTTTAGCATATTTTATGCCTATATTTTGAAAAAATTCTAGCACTGAGTAGGCATGTACATCCCGCTTCTGGGACCCAAAAATATCGAATTTTCGGGTGTTTTGAGGTTGAATGTGGGATATATACAGGTGTAAAAGATCCATACACATATTGACTTTGGACACCAAAAATATAGATTTTCAGCATGTTTTGGGCCTGTATTTTGAAAACACTAACACGGAGTAGGCATGTACGGATCGCTTCTGGAACCCCAAAATATCGAATTTCCGGGTGTTTGGAGCCTGAATTTGAGATATAAACGGGTACAGAAGATGCATGCACATATCGACTTTTGGGCAACTAAAAGATCGATTTTGAGCATGTTTTGGGTCTGTATCGTGAATACATTTTAACTAGGAGTAGGCATGTACAGATCGCTTCCAGGACCCAAAAATACCGAATTTTTGGGTGTTATGAGCCTGAATTTGAGATATAAATGGGTACAGAAAATGCATGCACATCTCGACTTTGGACACTTAAAATATCGATTTTTAGCATGTTTTAAGCCTATATTTTGAAAATATTCTAGCACTGAGTAGGCATGTACAGATCGCTTCTGGGACCACAAAATATCGAATTTTAGGGTGTTTTGGGCCTGAATTTGAGATATCGACTTTGGGCACCTAAAATATCGATTTTTAGCATGTTTTTTGGCCTATATTTTGAAAATATTCTAGCACTGAGTAGGCATGTACAGATCGCTTCTGGAACCCCAAAATATCGAATTTTCGGGTATTTTGAGCCTGAATTTGAGATATAAACGTGTACAGAAGATGCATGCTCATATTGACTTTTGGACAGCTAAAATATCGATTTTTAGTATGTTTTGGGCCTATATCTTGAAAATTTTCTTGCACTGAGTAGGCATGTACAGATCGCTTCCGTGACCCCAAAATATCTAATTTTCGGGTGTTTTGAGCCTGAATTTGAGATATAAACGGGTACAGAAGATGCATGCACATATTGACTTTGGGCACCTAAAATATCGATTTTCAGCATGTTTTGAGCCTTTATTTTGAAAACATTCTAGCACTGAGTAGGCATGTACAGATCGCTTCTGGGACCCAAAAATATCGAATTTTCGGGTGATTTGAGGTTGAATTTGGGATATAAACGTGTGCAGAAGATGCATGCACACATCGACTTTTTGGCACCTAAAATATCGATTTTCTGTATGTTTTGGGCCTGTAATTTGAAAATACTCTAACACATTGTAGGCAAGTACAGATCGCTTCTGGGACCCCAAAATATCGAATTTTCGAGTGTCTTAGGCCTGAATTTGAGAAATCGACTTTGGGCACATAAAATATCGATTTTTAGCATGTTTTGGGCCTATATTATGAAAATATTCTAGCACTGAGTAGGCATGTACAGATCGCTTCAGGGACCCCAAAATATCGAATTTTCGGGTGTTTTGAGCCTGAATTTGAGATATAAAAGGGTACAGAAGATGCATGCACATATCGACTTTGGACACTTAAAATATCGATTTTTAGCATGTTTTGAGCCTACATTTTGAGAACATGCTAGCACTGAGTAGGCATGTACAGATCGCTTCAGGGACCCAAAAATATCGACTTTTCGGGTGATTTGAGGTTGAATTTGGGATATAGACGGGTGCAGAAGATGCATACACATATTGACTTTGGTCACCTAAAATATTGATTTTCAGCATGTTTTGGGCCTGTATATTGAAAATACTCTAACACGGAGTAGGCAAGTACAGATCGCTTCTGGGACCCCAAAATATCGATTTTTCGGGTGTTTTGGGCCTGAATTCAGGATCAAAACACCCGAAAATTCGGTATTTTTGGGTCCTAGAAGCGATCTGTAAATGCCTACTCCTAGTTAGAATGTTTTCAAGATACAGACCCAAAACATACTGAAAATCAATATTTTAGGTGACCAAAGTCAATATGTGTATGCATCTTCTGCACCCGTCTATATCCCAAATTCAACCTCAAATCACCCGAAAAGTCGATATTTTTGGGTCCCAGAAGCGATCTGTACATGCCTACTCAGTGCTAGCATGTTCTCAAAATATAGGCTCAAAACATGCTAAAAATCGATATTTTAAGTGTCCAAAGTCGATATGTGCATGCATCTTCTGTTCCCGTTTATATCTCAAATTCAGGCTCCAAACAACCGAAAAATCGATATTTTGCTGTCCCAGAAGCGATCTGTACATGCCTACTCAGTGCTAGAATATTTTCAAAATATAGGCCCAAAACATGCTAAAAATCGATATTTTAGTTGCCCAAAGTCGTTATCTCAAATTCAGGCCCAAAACACCCTTAAATTTGATATTTTGGGGTCCCAGAAGCGATCTGTACATGCCTACTCCGTGTTAGAGTATTTTCAAAATTCAGGCCTAAAACATACTAAAAATCAATCTTTTAGGTGCCCAAAAGTCGATATATTCATGCATCTTCTTTACCTGTTTATATCTCAAATTCAGGCTCCAAACACCAGAAAATTTGATATTTTGGGGTCCCAGAAGCGATCTGTACATGCCTACTCAGATACAGGCCGAAAACATGCTGAAAATCGATATTTTAGATGCCCAAAGTCAATATGTGCAGGCATCTTCTGTACCCGTTTATATCTCAAATTCAGTCTCAAAACACCCGAAAAAAAGATATTTTGAGATCCCAGAATCGATCTGTGCATGCCTACTCCGTGCTAGAGTATTTTCAAAATGCAGGCCCAAAACATACTGAAAATCGATCTTTTAGGTGCCCAAAAGTCGATATGTGCATGCATCTTCTGTACCCGTTTATACCTCAGATTCAGGCTCCAAAAACCAAAAAAATCGATATTTTTGGGTCCCAAAAGCGATCTGTACATGTCTACTCTTAGTTAGAATGTTTTCAAGATACAGACCTAAAACATGTTAAAAATCGATATGGTATGTGCCCAAAAGTCGATATGTGCATGCATCTTCAGTACCCGTTTATATCTCAAATTCAGGCTCCAAACACCCGAAAATTCGATATTTTGGGGTCCCAGAAGCGATCTGTACATGCCTTCTCGGTGCTAGAATATTTTCAAAATATAGGTCCAAAAAATGCTAAAATCAATATTTTAGGTGCCCAAAGTCGATATCTCAAATTCAGGCTCCAAACACCCGAAAACTCGATATTTTGGGGTCCCAGAAGCGATCTGTACATGCCTACTCAGATTCAGGTCCAAAACATGCTGAAAATCGATATTTTAGGTGCCCAAAGTCAATATGTGCATGTATCATCTGTACCCGTTTGTATCTCAAATTCAGGCTCAAAACACCCGAGAATTCAATATTTTGGGGTCCCAGAAGCGATCTGTACATGCCTACTCCGTGTTAGAGTATTTTCAAAATGCATGCCCAAAACATGCTATAAATCGATATTTTAGGTGCCCAAAGTCAATATGTGCATGTATCTTCTGTACCCGTTTATATCTCAAATTCAGGCTCAAAACACCCGAAAATTCGAAATTTTGGGGTTCCAGAAGCGATCTGTACATGCCTACTCGGTGCTAGAATATTTTCAAAATATAGGCCCAAAACATGCTAAAAATCGATATTTTAGATACTTAAAGTCGATATCTCAAATTCAGCCTCCAAACACCCGAAAATTCGATATTTTGGGGTCCCATAAGCGATCTGTACATGCTTACTCCGTGTTAGAGTATTTTCAAAATACAGGCCCAAAACATACTGAAAATTGATCTTTTAGGTGCCTAAAGTCAATATGTGTATGCCTCTTCTGCACCCGTTTATATCCCAAATTCAGTCTCCAAACACACGAAAATTCGATATTTTGGGGTCCCAGAAGCGATCTCTACATGCCTACTCAGATACAGGCCCAAACATGCTGAAAATCGATATTTTAGGTGCCCAAAGTAAATATGAGTATGCATCTTCTGCACCCGTTTAAATCTCAAATGCAGGCTCCAAATACCAGAAAACTCGATATTTTGGAGTCCCAGAAGCGATCTGTACATGCCTACTCACTGCTAGAATATTTTCAAAATATATGCCCAAAGCATGCTAAAAATTGATATTTCAGGTGCCCAAAGTCGATATCTCAAATTCGGGCCCAAAACACCCGAAAAATTCGATATTTTGGGGTCCTAGAAGCGATCTGTACATGCCTACTCCATGTTAGAGTATTTTCAAAATACAGGCCAAAAACATCCTGATAATCGATATTTTACGTGCCCAAAGTCAATATGTGCATGCATCTTCTGTACCCGTTTATATCTCAAATTCAGGTTAAAAACACCCGAAAATTCGAAATTTTGGAGTCCCATAAGCGATCTGTACATGCCTACTCAGTGCTAGAATATTTTCAAAATATATGCCCAAAACATGCTAAAAATAGAAATTTTAGGTGCCCAAAGTCGATATCTCAAATTCAGGCCCAAAACACACGAAAATTCGATATTTTGGGGTCCCAAAAGCGATCTGTACATGCCTACTCCGTGTTAGAGTATTTTCAAATTACAGGCCCAAAACATAATGAAAATCGATCTTTTAGGTGCCCAAAAGTCGATATGTGCATGTATCTTCTGTACCCGTTTTTATCTCAAATTCAGGCTACAAACACCAAAAAATTCGATATTTTGGGGTCCCAAAAGCGATCTGTACATTCCCTACTCGGTGCTAGAATATTTTCAAAATAAAGATCCAAAACATGCTAAAAATCAATATTTTAAGTGCCCAAAGTCGATATCTCAAATTCAGGCTCCAAACACCCGAAAATTCGATATTTTGGGGTCCCAGAAGCGATCTGTACATGCCTACTCAGATACAGGCCCAAAACATGCTGAAAATCGATATTTTAGGTGCCCAAAGTCAATATGTGCATGTATCTTCTGTACCCGTTTATATCTCAAATTCAGGCTCAAAACACCTGAGAATTCAATATTTTGGGGTCCCAGAAGCGATCTGTACATGCATACTCCGTGTTAGAGTATTTACAAAATGCATGCCCAAAACATGCTATAAATCGATATTTTAGGTGCCCAAAGTCAATTGTGCATGTATCTTCTGTACCCGTTTATATCTCAAATTCAGGCTCAAAACACCCGAAAATTCGAAATTTTGGGGTTCCAGAAGCGATCTGTACATGCCTACTCGGTGCTAGAATATTTTCAAAATATAGGCCCAAAACATGCTAAAAATCGATATTTTAGATACTTAAAGTCGATATCTCAAATTCAGCCTCCAAACACCCGAAAATTCGATATTTTGGGGTCCCATAAGCGATCTGTACATGCTTACTCCGTGTTAGAGTATTTTCAAAATACAGGCCCAAAACATACTGAAAATTGATCTTTTAGGTGCCTAAAGTCAATATGTGTATGCCTCCTCTGCACCCGTTTATATCCCAAATTCAGGCTCCAAACACACGAAAATTCGATATTTTGGGGTCCCAGAAGCGATCTCTACATGCCTACTCAGATACAGGCCAAAACATGCTGAAAATCGATATTTTAGGTGCCCAAAGTAAATATGAGTATGCATCTTCTGCACCCGTTTAAATCTCAAATGCAGGCTCCAAATACCAGAAAACTCGATATTTTGGAGTCCCAGAAGCGATCTGTACATGCCTACTCACTGCTAGAATATTTTCAAAATATATGCCCAAAGCATGCTAAAAATTGATATTTCAGGTGCCCAAAGTCGATATCTCAAATTCGGGCCCAAAACACCCGAAAAATTCGATATTTTGGGGTCCTAGAAGCGATCTGTACATGCCTACTCCATGTTAGAGTATTTTCAAAATACAGGCCAAAAACATCCTGATAATCGATATTTTACGTGCCCAAAGTCAATATGTGCATGCATCTTCTGTACCCGTTTATATCTCAAATTCAGGTTAAAAACACCCGAAAATTCGAAATTTTGGAGTCCCATAAGCGATCTGTACATGCCTACTCAGTGGTAGAATATTTTCAAAATATATGCCCAAAACATGCTAAAAATAGAAATTTTAGGTGCCCAAAGTCGATATCTCAAATTCAGGCCCAAAACACACGAAAATTCGATATTTTGGGGTCCCAAAAGCGATCTGTACATGCCTACTCCGTGTTAGAGTATTTTCAAATTACAGGCTCAAAACATAATGAAAATCGATCTTTTAGGTGCCCAAAAGTCGATATGTGCATGTATCTTCTGTACCCGTTTTTATCTCAAATTCAGGCTACAAACACCCAAAAATTCGATATTTTGGGGTCCCAAAAGCGATCTGTACATTCCCTACTCGGTGCTAGAATATTTTCAAAATAAAGATCCAAAACATGCTAAAAATCAATATTTTAAGTGCCCAAAGTCGATATCTCAAATTCAGGCTCCAAACACCCGAAAATTCGATATTTTGGGGTCCCAGAAGCGATCTGTACATGCCTACTCAGATACAGGCCCAAAACATGCTGAAAATCGATATTTTAGGTGCCCAAAGTCAATATGTGCATGTATCTTCTGTACCCGTTTATATTTCAAATTCAGGCTCAAAACACCCGAGAATTCAATATTTTGGGGTCCCAGAAGCGATCTGTACATGCATACTCCGTGTTAGAGTATTTACAAAATGCATGCCCAAAACATGCTAAAAATCGATATTTTAGGTGCCCAAAGTCAATATGTGCATGTATCTTCTGTACCCGTTTATATCTCAAATTCAGGCTCAAAACACCCGAGAATTCGATATTTTGGGGTCCCAGAAGCGATCTGTACATGCCTACTCGGTGCTAGAATATTTTCAAAATATAGGCCCAAAACATGCTAAAAATCCATATTTAAGGTGCTCAAAAAAGTCGAAATCTCAAATTCAGGCTCCAAACACCCGAAAATTCGATATTTTGGGGTCCCAGAAATGACCTGTACATGCTTACTCCGTGTTAGAGTATTTTCAAAATACAGGCCCAAAACATACTGAAAATCGATCTTGTAGGTGCTTAAAGTCAATATGTGTATGTCTCTTCTGCACCCGTTTATATCCCAAATTCAGGCTCCAAACACACGAAAATTCGATATTTTGGGGTCCCAGAAGCGATCTCTACATGCCTACTCAGATACAGGCCAAAACATGCTGAAAATCGATATTTTAGGTGCCCAAAGTGAATATGAGTATGCATCTTCTGCACCCGTTTATATCTCAAATGCAGGTTCCAAACACCATAAAACTCGATATTTTGGAGTCCCAGAAGCGATCTGTACATGCCTACTCACTGCTAGAAAATTTTCAAAATATATGCACAAAGCATGCTAGAAATTGATATTTTAGGTGCCCAAAGTCGATATTTCAAATTCAGGCCCAAAACACCCGAAAAATTCGATATTTTGGGGTCCTAGAAGCGATCCGTACATGCCTACTCCATGTTAGAGTGTTTTCAAAATACAGGCCCAAAACATCCTGATAATCGATATTTTACGTGCCCAAAGTCAATATGTGCATGCATCTTCTGTACCCGTTTATATCTCAAAATTCAGGCTCAAAACTCCCGAAAATTCGATATTTTGGAGTCCCAGAAGCGATCTGTACATGCCTACTCAGTGCTAGAATATTTTCAAAATATATGCCCAAAACATGTTAAAAATAGAAATTTTAGGTGCCCAAAGTCGATATCTCAAATTCAGGCCCAAAACACACGAAAATTCGATATTTTGGGGTCCCAAAAGCGATCTGTACATTCCTTCTCGGTGCTAGAATATTTTCAAAATATAGGTCCAAAACATGCTAAAAATCAATATTTTAAGTGCCCAAAGTCGATATCTCAAAATCAGGCTCCAAACACCCGAAAATTCGATATTTTGGGGTCCCAGAAGCGAACTGTACATGCTTACTCCGTGTTAGAGTATTTTCAAAATACAGGCCCAAAACATACTGAAAATCGTTCTTTTAGGTGCCCAAAAGTCGATATGTGCATGTATCTTCTGTACTCGTTTTTATCTCAAATTCAGGCTCCAAACACCAGAAAATTCAATATTTTGGGGTCCCAGAAGCGATCTGTACATGCCTATTCAGATACAGGTCCAAAACTTGCTGAAAATCGATATTTTAGGTGCCCAAAGTCAATATGTGCAGGTATCTTCTGTACCCGTTTATATCTCAAATTCAGGCTCAAAACACCCGAGAATTCAATATTTTGGGGTCCCAGAAGCGATCTGTACATGCCTACTCCGTGTTAGAGTATTTTCAAAATGCATGCCAAAACATGCTAAAAATCGATATTTTAGGTGCCCAAAGTCAATATGTGAATGCATATTCTGTACCCGTTTATATCTCAAAATCAGGCTCAAAACACCAGAGAATTCGATATTTTGGGGTCCCAGAAGCGATTTGTACATGCCTACTCAGATACAGGCCCAAAACTTGCTGAAAATCAATATTTTAGGTGCCCAAAGTTAATATGTGCATGTATCTTCTGTACCCGTTTATATCTCAAATTCAGGCTCAAAACACCCGAGAATTCAATATTTTTGGGTCCCAGAAGCGATCTGTACATGCCTACTCCGTGTTAGAGTATTTTCAAAATGCATGCCCAAAACATGCTAAAAATCGATATTTTAGGTGCCCAAAGTCAATATGTGCATGCATCTTTTGTACCCGTTTATATCTCAAATTCAGGCTCAAAACACCCGAAAATTCGATATTTTGGTGTCCCAGAAGCGATCTGTACATGCCTACTCCGTGTTAGAGTATTTTCAAAATGCATGCCCAAAACATGCTAAAAATCGATATTTTAGGTGCCCAAAGTCAATATGTGCATGCATCTTCTGTACCCGTTTATATCTCAAATTCAGGCTCAAAACACCCGAGAATTCGATATTTTGGGGTCCCAGAAGCGATCTGTACATTCCTACTCGGTGCTAGAATATTTTTAAAATATAGGTCCAAAACATTATAAAAATCAATATTTTAGGTGCCCAAGGTCGATATCTCAAGTTCAGGCTCCAAACACCCGAAAATTCGATATTTTGGGGTCCCAGAAGCGATTTGTACATGCCTACTCAGATACAGGCCCAAAACTTGCTGAAAATCGATTTTTTAGGTGCCCAAAGTTAATATGTGCATGTATCTTCTGTACCCGTTTATATCTCAAATTCAGGCTCAAAACACCCGAGAATTCAATATTTTGGGGTCCCAGAAGCGATCTGTACATGCCTACTCCGTGTTAGAGTATTTTCAAAATGCATGCCCAAAACATGCTAAAAATCGATATTTTAGGTGCCGAAAGTCAATATGTGCATGTATATTCTGTACCCGTTTATATCTCAAATTCAGGCTCAAAACACCCGAGAATTCGATATTTTGGGGTCCCAGAAGCGATCTGTACATGCCTACTAGGTGCTAGAATATTTTCAAAATATAGGCCCAAAACATGCTAAAAATCGATATTTTAGTTGCTTAAAGTCGAAATCTCTAATTCAGGCTCGAAACACCCGAAAATTCGATATTTTGGGGTCCCAGAAGCGATCTGTACATGCTTACTCCGTGTTAGAGTATTTTCAAAATACAGGCCCAAAACATACTGAAAATCGATCTTGTAGGTGCCTAAAGTCAATATGTGTATGCCTCTTCTGCACCCGTTTATATCCCAAATTCAGGCTCCAAACACACGAAAATTCGATATTTTGGGGTCCCAGAAGCGATCTCTACATGCCTACTCAGATACAGGCCCAAACATGCTGAAAATCGATATTTTAGGTGCCCAAAGTGAATATGAGTATTCATCTTCTGCACACGTTTATATCTCAAATGCAGGCTCCAAACACCAGAAAACTCGATATTATGGAGTCCCAGAAGCGATCTGTACATGCCTACTCCGTGTTAGAGTATTTTTAAAATAAATACAGGCCCAAAACATGCTAAAAATCGATATTTTAAGAGCCCAAAGTCGATATCTCAAATTCAGGCCCAAAACACACGAAAACTCGATATTTTGGGGTCCCAAGACGATCTGTACATGCATACTCAGATACAGGCCCAAAACATGCTGAAAATCGATCTTTTAGGTGCCCAAAGTCAATATGTGCATGTATCTTCTGTACCCGTTTATATCTCAAATTATGGATCAAAACACCCGAAAATTCGATATTTTGGGGTGTCAGAAGCGATCTGTACATGCCTACTCAGTGCTAGAATATTTTCAAAATATAGGCACAAAACATGCTAAAAATCGATATTTTAGGTGCCCAAAATCGATATCTCAAATTCAGGCCCAAAACACCCGAAAATTCGATGTTTTGGGGTCCCAGAAACGATCTGTACATGCCTACTCCGTGTTAGAGTATATTCAAAATACAGGCCCAAAACATACTGAAAATCGATCTTTTAGGTGCCAAAAAGTCGATATGTGCATGCATCTTCTCTACCCGTTTATTTCTCAAATTCAGGCTCCAAACACACGAAAATTTGATATTTTGGGGTCCCAGAAGCGATCTGTATATGTCTACTCAGATACAGGCCCAAACATGCTGAAAATCGATATTTTAGGTGCCCAAAGTCAATATGAGTATGCATCTTCTGCACCCGTTTATATCTCAAATGCAGGTTCCAAACACCAGAAAACTCGATATTTTGGGGTCCTAGAAGCGATCTGTACATGCCTACTCAGATACAGGCCCAAAACATGCTGAAAATCGATATTTTAGGTACCCAAAGTCAATATGTGCATGTATCTTCTGTACAAGTTTATATCTCAAATATAGGCTCAAAACACCCGAGAAATCAATATTTTGGGGTCCCAGAAGCGATCTGTACATGCCTACTCCGTGTTAGAGTATTTTCAAAATACAGGCCCAAAACATGCTTAAAATCGATATTTAATGTGCCCAAAGTCAATATGTGCATGTATCTTCTGTACCCGTTTATATCTCAAATTCAGGCTCAAAACACCTGAGAATTCGATGTTTTGGGGTCTCAGAAGCGATCTGTACATGCCTAGTCAGTGCTAGAATATTTTCAAAATATAGGCACAAAACATGCTACAAATCGATATTTTAGGTGCCCAAAGTCGATATCTCAAATTCAGGCCCAAAACACCCGAAAATTCGATATTTTGGGGTCCCAGAAACGATCTGTACATGCCTACTCCGTGTTAGAGTATTTTCAAAATACAGGCCCAAAACATACGGAAAATCGATCTTTTTAATGCCCAAATGTCGATATGTGAATGCATCTTCTGAACCCGTTTATATCTCAAATGCAGGCTCCAAACACCAGAAAACTCAATATTTTGTGGTCCCAGAAGCGATCTGTACATGCCTACTCAGATACAGGCCCAATTTATGCTGAAAATCGATATTTTAGGTGCCCAAAGTCAATATGTGCATGTATCTTCTGTACCCGTTTATATCTCAAATTCAGGCTCAAAACACCCGAGAATTCAATATTTTAGGGTCCCAGAAGCGATCTGTTAATGCCTACTCAGTGCTAGAATATTTTCAAAATATAATCCCAAAACATGCTAAATATCAAAATTTTAGGTTACCAAAGTCGATATCTCAAATTCAGGCCCAAAACACCCGAAAATTCGATATTTTGGGGTCCCAGAAGCGATCTGTACATGCCTACTCCTAGTTAGAATGTTTTCAAGATACAGACCTAAAACATGCTCAAAATCAATATTTTAGGTGCCCAAAGTCAATATGTGCATGCATCTTCTGTACCCGTTTATATCTCAAATTCAGGGTCAAAAAACCCGTAAATTCGATATTTTTGGGTCCCAAAAGCGATCTGTACATGCTTACTCCGTGCTAGAATGTTTTCAAAATATAGACTCAAAACATGCTAAAAATCGATATTTTAAGTGTCCGAAGTCGATATGTGCATGCACTTTCTGTACCCGTTTATATCTCAAATTCAGGCTCAAAACACCCGAAAAATCGGTATTCTTGGGTTCAAGAAGCGATCTGTACATGCCTACTCAGATACAGGCCCAAAACATACTGAAAATCAATAATTTAGGTGCCCAAAGTCAATATGTGTATGCATCTTCTGCACCCGTTTATATCTCAAATTCAGGCTCAAAAAACCCGAAAATCCGATATTTTGGGGTCCCAGAAGCGATCTGTACATGCCTACTCTGTGTTAGAGTATTTTCAAAAAACAGGCCCAAAACATGCTAAAAATCGATATTTTAGGTGCCCAAAGTCAATATGTGCATGCTTCTTCTGTACCCGTTTATATTTCAAATTAAGGATCAAAACACCCGAAAATTCGATATTTTGGGGTGTCAGAAGCGATCTGTACATGCCTACTCAGTGCTAGAATATTTTCAAAATATAGGCACAAAACATGCTAAAAATCGATATTTTAGGTGCCCAAAGTCGATATCTCAAATTCAGGCACAAAACACCCGAAAATTCGATGTTTTGGGGTCCCAGAAACGATCTGTACATGCCTACTCCGTGTTAGAGTATATTCAAAATACAGGTCCAAAACATACTGAAAATCGATCTTTTAGGTGCCCAAAAGTCGATATATGCATGCATCTTCTCTACCCGTTTATTTCTCAAATTCAGGCTCCAAACACACGAAAATTTGATATTTTGGGGTCCCAGAAGCGATCTGTATATGCCTACTCAGATACAGGCCCAAACATGCTGAAAATCGATATTTTAGGTGCCCAAAGTCAATATGAGTATGCATCTTCTGCATCCGTTTATATCTCAAATGCAAGCTCCAAACACCAGAAAACTCGATATTTTGGGGTCCTAGAAGCGATCTGTACATGCCTACTCAGATACAGGCCCAAAACATGCTGAAAATCGATATTTTAGGTACCCAAAGTCAATATGTGCATGTATCTTCTGTACAAGTTTATATCTCAAATTCAGGCCCAAAACACCCAAAAATTCGATATTATGGGGTCCCAGAATCGATCTGTACATGCCTACTCCTAGTTAGAATGTTTTCAAGATACAGACCTAAAACATGCTCAAAATCAATATTTTAGGTGCCCAAAGTCAATATGTGCATGCATCTTCTGTACCCGTTTATATCTCAAATTCAGGCTCAAAAAACCCAAAAATTCGATATTTTGGGGTCCCAGAAGCGATCTGTACATGCTTACTCCGTGTTAGAGAATTTTTAAAATAAATACAGGCCCAAAACATGCTAAAAATCGATATTTTAAGAGCCCAAAGTCAATATGTGAATGCATCTTCAGTACCCGTTTATATCTCAAATTCAGACTCAAAACACCCGAAAATTCTTTATTATTGGGTCCTAGAAGCAATCTGTACATGCCTACTCCTAGTTAGAATGTTTTCAAGATACAGACCCAAAATATGCTCAAAATCGATATTTTAGGTGCTCAAAAGTCGATATGTGCATGCATCTTCTGTACCCGTTTATATCTCAAATTCAGGCTCAAAAACACCCGAGAATTCAATATTTTGGGGTCCCAGAAGCGATCTATAAATGCCTACTCAGTGCTAGAATATTTTCAAAATATAATCCCAAAACATGCTAAATATCAAAATTTTAGGTTACCAAAGTCGATATCTCAAATTCAGGCCCAAAACACCCGAAAATTCGATATTTTGGGGTCCCAGAAGCGATCTGTACATGCCTACTCCTAGTTAGAATGTTTTCAAGATACAGACCTAAAACATGCTCAAAATCAATATTTTAGGTGCCCAAAGTCAATATGTGCATGCATCTTCTGTACCCGTTTATATCTCAAATTCAGGGTCAAAAAACCCGTAAATTCGATATTTTTGGGTCCCAAAAGCGATCTGTACATGCTTACTCCGTGTTAGAGTGTTTTCAAAATACAGGCCCAAAACATGCTGAAAATCGATATTTTAGGTGTCCAAAGTCAATATGTGCATGCATCTTCTGTACCCGTTTATATCTCAAATTCAGGCTCCAAACACCCGAAAATTCGATATTTTGGGGTCCCAGAATCGATCTGTACATGCCTACTCAGATACAAGCCCAAAACATGCTGAAAATCAATATTTTTGGTGCCCAAAGTCAATATGTGTATGCATCTTCTGCACCCGTTTATATCCCAAATTCAACTTAAAAACACCCGAAAATTCGATATTTTTGGGTCTCAGAAGTGATCTGTACATGCCTACTCAGTGCTAGAATGTTTTCAAGATACAGACCCAAAATATGCTCAAAATCGATATTTTAGGTGCCCAAAAGTCGATATGTGCATGCATCTGCAGTACCCGTTTATATCTCAACTTCAGGCTCCAAACACCCGAAAATTCGATATTTTGGGGTCCCAGAATCGATCTGTACATGCCTACTCAGATACATGCCCAAAACATGAGAAAAATCAATATTTTTGGTGCCTAAAGTCAATATGTGTATGCATCTTCTGCACCCGTTTATATCCCAAATTCATCTTCAAAACACCCAAAAATTCGATATTTTTGGGTCCAAGAAGCAATCTGTACATGCCTACTCAGTGCTAAAAATTTTTCAAAATATAGGCCTAAAACATGCTAAAAATCGATATTTTAAGTGTCCAAAGTTGATATGTGCATGCATCTTCTGTACCCGTTTATATTTCAAATTCAGGCTCAAAACACCCGAAAATTCGTTATTTTTGGGTCCTAGAAGCAATCTGTACATGCCTACTCCTTGTTAGAGTATTTTCAAAATACAGGCCCAAAACATGCTAAAAATCGATATGTTAGGTGCCCAAAGTCAATAGGTGCATGCATCTTCTGTACCCGTTTATTTCTCAAATTTAGGCTCCAAACACCCGAAAATTCGATATTTTGGGGTCCCAGAAGCGATCTGTACATGCCTACTCAGTGCTAGAATGTTTTCAAAATATAGACTCAAAACATGCTAAAAATCTATATTTTAAGTGTCCGAAGTCGATATGTGCATGCACTTTCTGTACCCGTTTATATCTCCAATTCAGGCTCAAAACACCCGAAAAATCGGTATTCTTGGGTTCAAGAAGCGATCTGTACATGCCTACTCCTAGTTAGAATATTTTCAAGATACAGACCTAAAACATGCTCAAAATCGATATTTTAGGTGCCCAAAAGTCGATATGTGCATGCATCTTCTGTACCCGTTTATATCTCAAATTCAGGTTAAAAAAAAAAACGAAAATTCGATATTTTGGGGTCCCAGAAGCGATCTATACATGCTTACTCCGTGTTAGAGTCTTTTCAAAATACAGGCCCATAACATGCTGAAAATCGATATTTTAGGTGTCCAAAGTCAATATGTGCATGCATCTTCTGTACCCGTTTATATCTCAAATTCAGGCTCCAAACACCCGAAAATTCGACTTTTTGGGGTCCCAGAATCGATCTGTACATGCCTACTGAGATACAGGCCCAAAACATACTGAAAATCAATATTTTAGGTGCCCAAAGTCAATATGTGTATGCATCTTCTGCACCCGTTTATATCTCAAATTCAGGCTCAAAAAACCCAAAAATTCGATATTTTGGGGTCCCAGAAGCGATCTGTACATGCTTACTCCGTGTTAGAGTATTTTTGAAATAAATACAGGCCCAAAACATGCTAAAAATCGATATTTTAAGAGCCCAAAGTCGATATCTCAAATTGAGGCCCAAAACACACGAAAACTCGATATTTTGGGGTCCCAAGACGATCTGTACATGCATACTCAGATTCAGGCCCAAAACATGCTGAAAATCGATCTTTTAGGTGCCCAAAGTCAATATGTGCATGTATCTTCTGTACCCGTTTATATCTCAAATTAAGGATCAAAACACCCGAAAATTCGATATTTTGGGGTGTCAGAAGCGATCTGTACATGCCTACTCAGTGCTAGAATATTTTCAAAATATAGGCACAAAACATGCAAAAAATTGATATTTTAGGTGCCCAAAGTCGATATCTCAAATTCAGGCACAAAACACCCGAAAATTCGATGTTTTGGGGTCCCAGAAACGATCTGTACATGCCTACTCCGTGTTAGAGTATATTCAAAATACAGGTCCAAAACATACTGAAAATCGATCTTTTAGGTGCCCAAAAGTCGATATATGCATGCATCTTCTCTACCCGTTTATTTCTCAAATTCAGGCTCCAAACACACGAAAATTTGATATTTTGGGGTCCCAGAAGCGATCTGTATATGCCTAATCAGATACAGGCCCAAACATGCTGAAAATCGATATTTTAGGTGCCCAAAGTCAATATGAGTATGCATCTTCTGCACCCGTTTATATCTCAAATGCAAGCTCCAAACACCAGAAAACTCGATATTTTGGGGTCCTAGAAGCGATCTGTACATGCCTACTCAGATACAGGCCCAAAACATGCTGAAAATCGATATTTTAGGTACCCAAAGTCAATATGTGCATGTATCTTCTGTACAAGTTTATATCTCAAATTCAGGCTCAAAACACCCGAGAATTCAATATTTTGGGGTCCCAGAAGCGATCTTTAAATGCCTACTTAGTGCTAATATATTTTAAAAATATAGGCCCAAAACATGCTAAAAATCGAAATTTTAGGTTACCAAAGTCGATATCTCAAATTCAGGCCCAAAACACCCAAAAATTCGATATTATGGGGTCCCAGAATCGATCTGTACATGCCTACTCCTAGTTAGAATGTTTTCAAGATACAGACCTAAAACATGCTCAAAATCAATATTTTAGGTGCCCAAAGTCAATATGTGCATGCATCTTCTGTACCCGTTTATATCTCAAATTCAGGCTCAAAAAACCCAAAAATTCGATATTTTGGGGTCCCAGAAGCGATCTGTACATGCTTACTCCGTGTTAGAGAATTTTTAAAATAAATACAGGCCCAAAACATGCTAAAAATCGATATTTTATGAGCCCAAAGTCAATATGTGAATGCATCTTCAGTACCCGTTTATATCTCAAATTCAGACTCAAAACACCCGAAAATTCTTTATTATTGGGTCCTAGAAGCAATTTGTACATGCCTACTCCTAGTTAGAATGTTTTCAAGATACAGACCCAAAATATGCTCAAAATCGATATTTTAGGTGCTCAAAAGTCGATATGTGCATGCATCTTCTGTACCCGTTTATATCTCAAATTCAGGCTCAAAAACACCCGAGAATTCAATATTTTGGGGTCCCAGAAGCGATCTATAAATGCCTACTCAGTGCTAGAATATTTTCAAAATATAATCCCAAAACATGCTAAATATCAAAATTTTAGGTTACCAAAGTCGATATCTCAAATTCAGGCCCAAAACACCCGAAAATTCGATATTTTGGGGTCCCAGAAGCGATCTGTACATGCCTACTCCTAGTTAGAATGTTTTCAAGATACAGACCTAAAACATGCTCAAAATCAATATTTTAGGTGCCCAAAGTCAATATGTGCATGCATCTTCTGTACCCGTTTATATCTCAAATTCAGGGTCAAAAAACCCGTAAATTCGATATTTTTGGGTCCCAGAAGCGATCTGTACATGCTTACTCCGTGTTAGAGTGTTTTCAAAATACAGGCCCAAAACATGCTGAAAATCGATATTTTAGGTGTCCAAAGTCAATATGTGCATGCATCTTCTGTACCCGTTTATATCTCAAATTCAGGCTCCAAACACCCGAAAATTCGAAATTTTGGGGTCCCAGAATCGATCTGTACATGCCTACTCAGATACAAGCCCAAAACATGCTGAAAATCAATATTTTTGGTGCCCAAAGTCAATATGTGTATGCATCTTCTGCACATGTTTATATCCCAAATTCAACTTAAAAACACCCGAAAATTCGATATTTTTGGGTCTCAGAAGTGATCTGTACATGCCTACTCAGTGCTAGAATGTTTTCAAGATACAGACCCAAAATATGCTCAAAATCGATATTTTAGGTGCCCAAAAGTCGATATGTGCATGCATCTGCAGTACCCGTTTATATCTCAAATTCAGGCTCCAAACACCCGAAAATTCGATATTTTGGGGTCCCAGAATCGATCTGTACATGCCTACTCAGATACATGCCCAAAACATGAGAAAAATCAATATTTTTGGTGCCTAAAGTCAATATGTGTATGCATCTTCTGCACCCGTTTATATCCCAAATTCAACTTAAAAAACACCAGAAAATTCGATATTTTGGTGTCCCAGAAGCGATCTGTACATGCCTACTCAGTGCTAGAATATTTTCAAAATATAGGCCCAAAACATGCTAAAAATCGATATTTTAGGTGCCCAAAGTCGATATCTCAAATTCAGGCCCAAAACACCCGAAAATTCGATATTTTGGGGTCCCAGAAGCGATCTGTACATGCTTACTCCGTGTTAGAGTATTTTCAAAATAATGGCCCAAAACATGCTGAAAATCGATATTTTAGGTGTCCAGAGTGAATATTTGGATGCATATTCTGTACCCGTTATATCTCAAATTCAGGCTTAAAACACCCGAAAATTCGATATTTTGGGGTCCCTGAAACGATCTGTATATGCCTACTCAGTGCTAGAATATTTTAAAAATACAGGCCCAAAACATCCTGAAAATCGGTATTTTAGGTGCACAAAGTCAATATGTGCATGCATCTTCTGTACCCGTTTATATCTCAAATTCATGCTCAAAACACCAGAAAATTCGATATTTTGGAGTCCTAGAAGCGATATGTACATGCCTACTCAGTGCTAGAATATTTTCAAAATATATGCCCAAAACATGCTATAAATCAAAATTTTAGGTGCCCAAAGCCGATATTTCAAATTCAGGCCCATAACACACGAAAATTCGATATTTTGGGGTCCCAGAAGCGATCTGTACATGCCTACTCCGTGTTAGAGAATTTTCAAATTACAAGCCCAAAAAATAATGAAAATCGATCTTTTAGGTGCCTAAAAGTCGATATGTGCATGCATCTTCTATACCCGTTTATATCTCAAATTCAGGCTCCAAGCACCCAAAAACTCAATATTTTGGGGTCCCAGAAGCGATCTGTACATGCCTACTCAGATACAGGCCCAAAACAGTCTGAAAATCGATATTTTAGGTGCCCAAAGTCAATATGTGCATGCATATTCTGTACCCGTTTATATCTCAAATTTAGGCTCAAAACACCCGAAAATTCGATATTTTGGGGTCCCAGAAGCGATCTGTACATACCTACTCAGATACAGGCCCAAACATGCTAAAAATCGAAATTTTAGGTGCCCAAAGTCAATATGTGTATGCATCTTCTGCACCCGTTTATATCCCAAATTCATCTTCAAAACACCCAAAAATTCGATATTTTTGGGTCCAAGAAGCAATCTGTACATGCCTACTCAGTGCTAGAATTTTTTCAAAATATAGGCCTAAAACATGCTAAAAATCGATATTTTAAGTGTCCAAAGTTGATATGTGCATGCATCTTCTGTACCCGTTTATATTTCAAATTCAGGCTCAAAACACCCGAAAATTCGTTATTTTTGGGTCCTAGAAGCAATCTGTACATGCCTACTCCTTGTTAGAGTATTTTCAAAATACAGGCCCAAAACATGCTAAAAATCGATATGTTAGGTGCCCAAAGTCAATAGGTGCATGCATCTTCTGTACCCGTTTATTTCTCAAATTTAGGCTCAAAACACCCGAAAATTCGATATTTTGGGATCCCAGAAGCTATCTGTACATGCCTACTCAGTGCTAGAATATTTTCAAAATATAGGCCCAAAACATACTAAAAATCGATATTTTAGGTGCCCAAAGTCAATATATCAAATTCATGCCCAAAACACCCAAAAATTCGATATTTTGGGGTTCCAGAAGCGATCTGTACATGCTTTCTCCGTGCTAGAATATTTTCAAAATACAGGCCCAAAACATCCTGAAAATCGATATTTTAAGTGCCCAAAGTCAATATGTGCATGCATCTTCAGTACCCGTTTATATCTCAAATTCATACTCAAAACACCTGAAAATTCGTTATTTTTGGGTCCTAGAAGCAATCTGTACATGCCTACCCCTAGTTAGAATGTTTTCAAGATACAGACCCAAAATATGCTTAAAATCGAAATTTTAGG
Source organism: Petrolisthes cinctipes (assembly GCA_033782935.1). NCBI lineage: Eukaryota > Metazoa > Arthropoda > Malacostraca > Decapoda > Porcellanidae > Petrolisthes > Petrolisthes cinctipes. The sequence goes on from JAWQEG010000015.1 coordinate 2,444,456, forward strand.
TGTCCAAAAGTCGATATATGCATGCATCTTCAGTACCCGTTTATATCTCAAATTCAGGCTCAAAACACCCGAAAATTCGATATTTTGGGGTCCCAGAAGCGATCTGTACATGCCTACTCAGTGCTAGAATATTTTCAAAATATAGGCCCAAAACATGCTAAAAATCGAAATTTTAGGCGTCCAAAGTCGATATCTCAAATTCAGGCCCAAAACATCCGAAAATTCGATATATTTGGGTCCCAGAAGCGATCTGTACATGCCTACTCAGTGCTAGAATCTTTTCAAAATATAGGCTCAAAACATGCTAAAAATCGATATTTTAAGTGTCCAAAGTCGATAAGTGCATGCATCTTCTGTACACGTTTATATCTCAAATTCAGTCTCAAAACACCCGAAAATTCGGTATTTTTGGGTCCTAGAAGCGATCTGTACATGCCTACTCCTAGTTAGAATGTTTTCAAGATAGAGACCCAAAACATGCTCAAAATCGATATTTAAGGTGCCCCAAAGTTGATATGTGCATGCATCTTCAGTACCTGTTTATATCTCAAATTCAGTCTCAAAACACCCGAAAATTCGATATTTTGGGATCCCAGAATCGATCTGTACATGCCTACTCCGTGTTAAAGTGTTTTCAAAATACAGGCCCAAAACATACTGAAAATCGATCTTTTAGGTGCCCAAAAGTCGATATGTGCATGCATCTTCTGTACCCGTTTATATCTTAAATTCAGGCTCCAAACACCCGAAAATTCGATATTTTGGGGTCCCAGAAAAGATCTGTACATGCCTAATCAGATACAGGCCTAAAACATGCTGAAAATCGATATTTTAGGTGCCCAAAAGTCAATATGTGCATGCATCTTCTGTAACCGTTTATATCTCAAATTCAAGCTTAAAACACCCGAAAATTCGATATTTTGGGGTCCCAGAAGCGATCTGTACATGCCTACTCCGTGTTAGAGTATTTTCAAAATACTGGCCCAAAACATGCTGAAAATCGATATTTTAGGTGCACAAAGTCAATATGTGCATGCATCTTCTGTACCCGTTTATATCTCAAATTCAGGCTCAAAACACTCGAAAATTCGGTATTTATAGGTCCTAGAAGCGATCTTTACATGCCTACTCCTAGTTAGAATGCTTTCAAGATACAGACCTAAAACATGCCAAAAAACGATATTTTAAGAGCCCAAAGTCGATATCTCAAATTCAGGCCAAAAGCACCCGAAAACTCGATATTTTGGAGTCCCAGAAGTGATATGTATATGCCGACTCAGATACAGGACCAAAACATGCTAACAATAGATATTTTAGGTGCCCAAAGTCGATATCTCAAATTCAGGCCCAAAACCTACTGAAAATTGATCTTTTAAGTGTCCAAAGTCGATATCTCAAATTCAGGCCCAAAACACCCGAAAAATTCGATATTTTGGGGTCCCAGAAGCGATCTGTACATGCCTACTCCATGTTAGAGTATTTTTAAAATACAGGCCCAAAACATCCCGAAAATCGATATTTTAGGTGCAAAAAGTCAATATGTGCATTCATCTTCTGTACCCGTTTATATCTCAAATTCAGGCTCAAAACACTCGAAAATTCGACATTTTGGAGTCTCAGAAACGATCTGTACATGCCTACTCCTTGTTAGAGTATTTTCAAAATATATGCCCAAAACATGCTAAAAATCGATATTTTAGGTGCCCAAAGCCGAAATCTCAAATTCAGGCCCAAAACATACGAAAATTCGATATTTTGGGGTCCCAAAAGCGATCTGTACATGCCTACTCCGTGTTAGAGTATTTTCAAATTACAGGCCCAAAACATAATGAAAATCGATCTTTTAGGTGTCCAAAAGTCGATATGTGCATGCTTCTTCTGTACCCGTTTATATCTCAAATTCAGGCTCCAAACATCCGAAAACTCGATATTTTGGGTCCCAGAAGCTATCTGTACATGCCTACTCAGATACAGGCCAAAAACATGCTGAAAATCGATATTTTAGGTGCCCAAAGTCCATATGTGCATGCATCTTCTGTACCCGTTAATATCTCAAATTCAGGCTCAAAACACCCGAAAATTCGATATTTTGGGGTCCCAGAACCGATCTGTAAATGCCTACTCAGTGCTAGAATATTTTCAAAATATAATCCCAAAACATGCTAAAAATCGAAATTTTAGGTTACCAAAGTCGATATCTCAAATTCAGGCCCAAAACACCCGAAAATTCGATATTTTGGGGTCCCAGAAGCGATCTGTACATGCCTACTCCTAGTTAGAATGTTTTCAAGATACAGACCTAAAACATGCTCAAAATCGATATTTTAGGTGCCTAAAGTCAATATGTTCATGCATCATCTGTACCCGTTTATATCTAAATTTCAGGCTCAAAAAACCCGAAAATTCGATATTTTGGGGTCCCAGAAGCGATCTGTACATGCCTACTCCTAGTTAGAATGTTTTCAAGATACAGACCTAAAACATGCTCAAAATCGATATTTTAGGTGCCCAAAGTCAATATGTGAATGCATCTTCTGTACCCGTTTATATCCCAAATTCAACTTAAAAACACCCGAAAATTCGATATTTTTGGGTCTCAGAAGCGATCTGTACATGCCTACTCAGTGCTAGAATGTTTTCAAGATACAGACCCAAAATATGCTCAAAATCGATATTTTAGGTGCCCAAAAGTCGATATGTGCATGCATCTGCAGTACCCGTTTATATCTCAAATTCAGGCTCCAAACACCCGAAAATTCGATATTTTGGGGTCCAAGAATCGATCTGTACATGCCTACTCAGATACAGGCCCAAAACATGCTGAAAATCAATAGTTTTGGTTCCCAAAGTCAATATGTGTATGCATCTTCTGCACCCGTTTATATCCCAAATTCAACTTAAAAACACCCGAAAATTTGATATCTTTGGGTCTCAGAAGCGATCTGTACATGCCTACTCAGTGCTAGAATATTTTCAAAATATAGGCCCAAAACATGCTAAAAATCGATATTTTAGGTGCCCAAAGTCGATATCTCAAATTCAGGCCCAAAACACCCGAAAATTCGATATTTTGGGGTCCCAGAAGCGATCTGTACATGCTTACTCCGTGTTAGAGTATTTTCAAAATACAGGCCCAAAACATGCTGAAAATCGATATTTTAGGTGTCCAGAGTGAATATTTGGATGCATATTCTGTACCCGTTATATCTCAAATTCAGGCTTAAAACACCCGAAAATTCGATATTTTGGGGTCCCAGAAACGATCTGTATATGCCTACTCAGTGCTAGAATATTTTAAAAATACAGGCCCAAAACATCCTGAAAATCGGTATTTTAGGTGCACAAAGTCAATATGTGCATGCATCTTCTGTACCCGTTTATATCTCAAATTCATGCTCAAAACACCTGAAAATTCGATATTTTGGAGTCCCAGAAGCGATATGTAAATGCCTACTCAGTGCTAGAATATTTTCAAAATATATGCCCAAAACATGCTAAAAATCAAAATTTTAGGTGCCCAAAGCAGATATCTCAAATTCAGGCCCATAACACACGAAAATTCGATATTTTGGGGTCCCAGAAGCGATCTGTACATGCCTACTCCTTGTTAGAGATTTTTCAAATTACAGGCCCAAAACATAATGAAAATCGATCTTTTAGGTGCCCAAAAGTCGATATGTACATGCATCTTCTATACCTGTTTATATCTTAAATTCAGGCTCCAAACACCCGAAAATTCAATATTATGGGGTCCCAGAAGCGATCTGTACATGCCTACTCAGATACAGGCCCAAAACAGTCTGAAAATCGATATTTTAGGTGCCCAAAGTCAATATGTGCATGCATATTCTGTACCCGTTTATATCTCAAATTTAGGCTAAAAACACCCTAAAATTCGATATTTTGGGGTTCCAGAAGCGATCAGTACATACCTACTCAGATACAGGCCCAAACATGCTAAAAATCGAAATTTTAGGTGCCCAAAGTCAATATGTGTATGCATCTTCTGCACCCGTTTATATCCCAAATTCATCTTCAAAACACCCAAAAATTCGATATTTTTGGGTCCCAGAAGCAATCCGTACATGCCTACTCACTGCTAGAATTTTTTCAAAATATAGGCTTAAAACATGCTAAAAGTCGATATTTTAAGTGTCCAAAGTTGATATGTGCATGCATCTTCTGTACCCGTTTATATTTCAAATTCAGGCTCAAAACACCCGAAAATTCGTTATTTTTGGGTCCTAGAAGCGATCTGTACATGCCTACCGATAGTTAGAATGTTTTCAAGATACAGACCCAAAATATGCTCAAAATCGATATTTTAGGTGCCCAAAAGTCGATATGTGCATGCATCTTCATTTCCCGTTTATATCTCAAATTCAGGCTCAAAACACCCGAAAATTCGATATTTTTGGGTCCCAGAAGCGATCTGTACATGCCTACTCAGTGCTAGAATCTTTTCAAAATAGAGGCTCAAAACATGCTAAAAATTGATATTTTAAATGTCCAAAGTCGATAAGTGCATGCATCTTCTGTACACATTTATATCTCAAATTCAGTCTCAAAACACCCGAAAATTCGGTATTTTTGGGTCCTAGAAGCGATCTGTACATGCCTACTCCTAGTTAGAATGTTTTCATGATACAGACCCAAAACATGCTCAAAATCGATATTTAAGGTGCCCCAAAGTTGATATGTGCATGCATCTTCAGTACCCGTTTATATCTCAAATTAAGTCTCAAAACACCCGAAAATTCGATATTTTGGGGTCCCAGAATCGATCTGTACATGCCTACTCCGTGTTAAAGTGTTTTCAAAATACAGGCCCAAAACATACTGATAATCGATCTTTTAGGTGCCCAAAAGTCGATATGTGCATGCATCTTCTGTACCCGTTTATATCTTAAATTCAGGCTCCAAACACCCGAAAATTCGATATTTTGGGGTCCCAGAAGAGATCTGTACATGCCTACTCAGATACAGGCCCAAAACATGCTGAAAATCGATATTTTAGGTGCCCAAATTCAATATGTGCATGCATCTTCTGTACCCGTTTATATCTCAAATTCAGGCTCAAAACACTCGAAAATTCGATATTTTGAGATCCCAGATGCGATCTGTGCATGCCTACTCCGTGTTAGAGTATTTTCAAAATACAGGCCCAAAACATGCTAAAAATCGATATTTTATGTGCCCAAAGTCAATATGTGTATGCATCTTCTGCACCTGTTTATATCCCAAATTCAACCTCAAAACACCCGTAAATTCGATATTTTGGGATCCCAGAAGCGATTTGTACATGCCTACTCAGTGCTAGAATGTTTTCAATATATAGGCTCAAAACATGCTAAAAATCGATATTTTAAGTGTCCAAAGTCGATTTGTGCATGCATCTTCTGTACACGTTTATATCTCAAATTCTGGCTCAAAACACCCGAAAATTCGATATTTTGGGATCCCAGAAGCAAACTGTATATGGCTACTCCGTGTTAGAGTATTTTCAAAATACAGGCCCAAAACATACTGAAAATCGATATTTTAGGTGCCCAAAAGTCAATATGTGCATGCATCTTCTGTAACCGTTTATATCTCAAATTCAGGCTTAAAACACCCGAAAATTCGATATTTTGGGGTCCCACAAGCGATCTGTACATGCCTACTCCGTGTTAGAGTATTTTCAAAATACTGGCCCAAAACATGCTGAAAATCGATATTTTAGGTGCCTAAAGTCTATATGTGCATGCATCTTCTTTACCCGTTTATATCTCAAATTCAGGCTCCAAACACCCGAAAAGTCGATATTTTGGGGTCCCAAAAGCGATCTGTACATGCCTACTCAGATACAGGCCGAAAACATGCTGAAAATCAAAATTTTAGGTGCCCAAAGTCAATATGTGTTTGCATCTTCTGCACCCGTTTATATCCCAAATTCAACCTCAAAACACCCGAAAATTCGATATTTTTGGGTCCCAGAAGCGATCTGTACATGCCTACTCAGTGCAAGAATGTTTTCAAAATATAGACTCAAAACATGCTAAAAATCGATATTTTAAGTGTCCAATGTCGATATGTGCATGCATGTTCCGTACCCGTTTATATTTCAAATTCAGGATCAAAACACCCGAAAATTCGGTATTTATAGGTCCTAGAAGCGATCTTTACATGCCTACTCCGAGTTAGAATGCTTTCAAGATATAGACCTAAAACATGCCAAAAAACGATATTTTAAGAGCCCAAAGTCGATATCTCAAATTCAGGCCAAAAGCACCCGAAAACTCGATATTTTGGAGTCCCAGAAGTGATATGTATATGCCGACTCAGATACAGGACCAAAACATGCTAAAAATCGATATTTTAGGTGCCCAAAGTCGATATCTCAAATTCAGGCCCAAAACATACTGAAAATTGATCTTTTAAGTGTCCAAAGTCGATATCTCGAATTCAGGCCCAAAACACCCGAAAAATTCGATATTTTGGGGTCCCAGAAGCGATCTGTACATGCCTACTCCATGTTAGAGTATTTTTAAAATACAGGCCCAAAACATCCTGAAAATCGATATTTTAGGTGCACAAAGTCAATATGTGCATGCATCTTCTGTACCCGTTTATATCTCAAATTCAGGCTCAAAACACCCGAAAATTCGACATTTTGGAGTCCCAGAAGCGATCTGTACATGCCTACTCAGTGCTAGAATATTTTCAAAATATATGCCCAAAACTTGGTAAAAATCGATATTTTAGGTGCCCAAAGTCGATATCTCAAATTTAGGCCCAAAACATACGAAAATTCGATATTTTGGGGTCCCAAAAGCGATCTGTACATGCCTACTCAGTGCTCGAATGTTTTCAATATATAGGCTCAAAACATGCTAAAAATCGATATCTTAAGTGTCCAAAGTCGATTTGTGCATGCATCTTCTGTACACGTTTATATCTCAAATTCTGGCTCAAAACACCCGAAAATTCGATATTTTGGGATCTCAGAAGCGAACTGTATATGGCTACTCCGTGTTAGAGTATTTTCAAAATACAGGCCCATAAACATGCTGAAAATCTATATTTTAGGTGTCCAAAGTCAATATGTGGATGCATCTTCTGTACCCGTTTATATCTCAAATTCAGGCTCAAAACACCCGAAATTTCGATATTTTGGGGCCCCAGAAGCGATCTGTACATGCCTACTCAATGCTAGAATATTATTAAAATATAGGCCCAAAGCATGCTAAAAATCGATATTTTAGGTGCCCAAAGTCGATATCTCAAATTCAGGCCCAAAACACCCGAAAAATTCGATATTTTGGGGTCCCAGAAGCGATTTGTACATGCCTACTCCATGTTAGAGTATTTTCAAAATACAGGCCTAAAACATCCTGAAAATCGATATTTTAGGTGCCCAAAGTCCATATGTGCATGCATCTTCTGTACCCTTTAATATCTCAAATTCAGGCTCAAAACAACCGAAAATTCAATATTTTGGGGTCCCAGAAGCGATCTGTAAATGCTTACTCAGTGCTAGAAGATTTTCAAAATATAGGCCCAAAACATGCTAAAAATCGATATTTTAAGTGCCCAAAGTCGATATCTCAAATTCAGGCCTAAAACAACCCAAAAATACGGTATTTCTGGGTCCTAGAAGCGATCTGTACAAGCCTACTGCTAGTTAGAATGCTTTCAAGATACAGACCAAAAACATGCTCAAAATCGATATTTTAGGTGACGAAAAGTCTATATGTGCATGTATCTTCAGTACACGTTTATATCTCAAATTCAGGCTAAAAAAACGAAAATTTGATATTTTGGGGTCCCAGAAGCGATGTGTACATGCCTACTCAGTGCAAAAATGTTTTCAAAATATAGACTCAAAACATGCTAAAAATCGATATTTTAAGTGTCCAAAGTCGATATGTGCATGCATGTTCTGTACCCGTTTATATTTCAAATTCAGGATCAAAACACCCGAAAATTCGGTATTTATGGGTCCTAGAAGCGATCTGTACATGCCTACTCCTAGTTAGAATGCTTTCAAGATATAGACCTAAAACATGCTAAAAATCGATATTTTAAGAGCCCAAAGACGATATCTCAAATTCAGGCCAAAAACACCCGAAAACTCGATATTTTGGAGACCCAGAAGTGATATGTATATGCCGACTCAGATACAGGACCAAAACATGCTAAAAATCGATATTTTAGGTGCCTAAAGTAGATATCTCAAATTCAGGCCCAAAACACCCGAAAATTCGATATTTTGGGGTCCCAGAAGCGATCTGTACCTGCTTACTCCGTGTTAGAGTATTTTCAAACTACAGGCCCAAAACATGCTGAAAATCGATATTTTAGGTGTCCAAAGTCAATATGTGCATGAATCTTCTGTACCAGTTTATATCTCAAATTCAGGCTCAAAACACCCGAAAATTCGATATTTTGGGGTCCCAGAAGCGATCTGTACATGCCTACTCCGTTTTAGAGTATTTTTAGGAATACAGGCCCAAAACATGCTGAAAATCCATATTTTAGGTGCCCAAAGTCAATATGTGTATGCATCTTCTGCACCCGTTTATATCCCAAATTCTACCTCAAAACACTTGAAAATTCGATATTTTTGGGTCCCATAAGCGATCTGTACATATCTACTCAGTGCTAGAATATTTTCAAAATATAAGCTGAAAACATGCTTAAAATCGATATTTTAAGTGTCCAAAGTCGATATGTGCATGCATCTTCTGTACACGTTTATATCTCAAATTCAGTCTCAAAACACCCGAAAATTTGATATTTTTGGGTCACAGAAGCGATCTGTACATGCCTACTCCTAGTTAGAATGTTTTCAAGATACAGACCAAAAACATGCTCAAAATCGATATTTTAGGTGCCCCAATGTTGATATGCGCATGCATCTTCATTACCCGTTTATATCTCAAATTCAGTCTCAAAACAAACGAAAATTCGATATTTTGGGGTCCCAGAAGCGATCTGTACATGCCTACTCCGTGTTAAAGTGTTTTCAAAATACAGGCCCAAAAAATACTGAAAATCGATCTTTTAGGTGCCCAAAAGTCGATATGTGCATGCATCTTCTGTACCCGTTTATATCTCAAATTCAGGCTCCAAACACCCGAAAATTCGATTTTTTGGGGTCCCAGAAGAGATCTGTACATGCCTACTCAGATACAGGCCCAAAACATGCTGAAAATCGATATTTTAGGTGCCCAAATTCAATATGTTCATGCATCTTCTGTACCCGTTTATATCTCAAATTCAGGCTCAAAACACCCGAAAATTCGATATTTTGAGATCCCAGAAGCGATCTGTGCATGCCTACTCCGTGTTAGAGTATTTTCAAAATACAGGCCCAAAACATGCTAAAAATCGATATTTTAGGTGCCCAAAGTCAATATGTGATATATGCATCTTCTGCACCTGTTTATATCCCAAATTCAACCTCAAAACACCCGTAAATTCGATATTTTGGGATCCCAGAAGCGATTTGTACATGCCTACTCAGTGCTAGAATGTTTTCAATATATAGGCTCAAAACATGCTAAAAATCGATATTTTAAGTGTCCAAAGTCGAAATGTGCATGCATCTTCTGTACCCGTTTATATCTCAAATTCAGGCTCAAAACACCCGAAAATTCGATATTTTGGAGTCCCAGAAGCGATCTGTACATGCCTACTCAGTGCTAGAATATTTAAAAAATGTATTCCCAAAACATGCTAAAAATCGAAATTTTAGGTGCCCAAAGTCGATATCTCAGATTCAGGCCCAAAAGACACGAAAAGTCGATATTTTGGGGTCCCAGAAGCGATCTGTACATGCCTACTCAGTGCAAGAATGTTTTCAAAATATAGACTCAAAACATGCTAAAAATCGATATTTTAAGTGTCCAAAGTCGATATGTGCATGCATGTTTTGTAACCGTTTATATTTCAAATTCAGGATCAAAACACGCGAAAATTCGGTATTTATGGGTCCTAGAAGCGATCTGTACATGCCTACTCCTAGTTAGAATGCTTTCAAGATATAGACCTAAAACATGCCAAAAATCGATATTTTAAGAGCCCAAAGTCGATATCTCAAATTCAAGCCAAAAATACCCGAAAATTCGATATTTTGGAGTCCCAGAAGTGATATGTATATGCCGACTCAGATACAGGACCAAAACATGCTAAAAATCGATATTTTAGGTGCCTAAAGTAGATATCTCAAATTCAGGCCCAAAACACCCGAAAATTCGATATTTTGTGGTCCCAGTAACGATCTGTACATGCCTACTCCGTGTTAGAGTATTTTTAAAATACAGGCCCAAAACATACTGAAAATTGATCTTTTAAGTGCCCAAAAGTCGATATGTGCATGCATCTTCTCCACCCGTTTATATCCCAAATTCAACCTCAAAACACCCGAAAATTCGATATTTTGGGGTCCCAGAAGCGATCTGTACCTGCTTACTCCGTGTTAGAGTATTTTCAAAATACAGGCCCAAAACATGCTTAAAATCGATATTTTAGGTGTCCAAAGTCAATATGTGCATGCATCTTCTGTACCAGTTTATATCTCAAATTCAGGCTCAAAACACCCGAAAATTCGATATTTTGGGGTCCCAGAAGCGATCTGTACATGCCTACTCCGTTTTAGAGTATTTTTAGGAATACAGGCGCAAAACATGCTGAAAATCCATATTTTAGGTGCCCAAAGTCAATATGTGTATGCATCTTCTGCACCCGTTTATATCCCAAATTCTACCTCAAAACACTTGAAAATTCGATATTTTTGTTTCCCATAAGCGATCTGTACATGCCTACTCAGTGCTAGAATATTTTCAAAATATAGGCTCAAAGCATGCTAAAAATCGATATTTTAAGTGTCCAAAGTCGATTTGTGCATGCATCTTCAGTACCCGTTTATATCTCAAATTCAGTCTCAAAACACCCGAAAATTCGATATTTTGGGGTCCCAGAAGCGATCTGTACATGCCTACGCAGTGCTAGAATATTTTCAAAATATAGGCCAAAAACATGCTAAAAATCGATATTTTAAGTGCCCAAAATCGATATCTCAAATTCAGGCCCATAACACCCGAAAATTCGATATTTTTTGGTTCCAGAAGCGATCTGTACATGCCTACTCAGTGCTAGAATCTTTTCAAAATAAAGGCTCAAAACATGCTAAAAATCGATATTTTAAGTGTCCAAATTCGATAAGTGCATGCATCTTCTGTACACGTTTATATCTCAAATTCAGTCTCAAAACACCCGAAAATTCGGTATTTTTGGGTCCTAGAAGCGATCTGTACATGCCTACTCCTAGTTAGAATGTTTTCAAGATACAGACCCAAAACATGCTCAAAATCGATATTTTAGGTGCCCCAAAGTTGATATGTGCATGCATCTTCAGTACCCGTTTATATCTCAAATTCAGTCTCAAAACACCCGAAAATTCGATATTTTGGAGTCCCAGAATCGATCTGTACATGCCTTCTCCGTGTTAAAGTGTTTTCAAAATACAGGCCAAAAACATACTGAAAATCGATCTTTTAGGTGCCCAAAAGTCAATATGTGCATGCTTCTTCTGTACCCGTTTATATCTCAAATTCAGGCTCCAAACACTATAAAATTCGATATTTTGGGGTCCCAGAAGAGATCTGAACATGCCTACTCAGATACAGGCCCAAAACATGCTGAAAATCGATATTTTAGGTGCCCAAATTCAATATGTGGATGCATCTTCTGTACCCGTTTGTATTTCAAATTCAGGCTCAAAACTCCCGAAAATTCGATATTTTGAGATCCCAGAAGCGATCTGTGCATGCCTACTCCGTGTTAGAGTATTTTCAAAATACAGGCCCAAAACATGCTAAAAATCGATATTTTAGGTGCCCAAAGTCAATATGTGAATGCATCTTCTGCACCTGTTTATATCCCAAATTCAACCTCAAAACACCCGTAAATTCGATATTTTGGGATCCCAGAAGCGATTTGTACATGCCTACTCAGTGCTAGAATGTTTTCAATATATAGGCTTAAAACATGCTAAAAATCGATATTTTAAGTGTCCAAAGTCGATATGTGCATGCATCTTCTGTACACGTTTATATCTCAAATTCTGGCTCAAAACACCCGAAAATTCGATATTTTGAGATCCCAGAAGCGAACTGTATATGGATACTCCGTGTTAGAGTATTTTCAAAATACAGGCCCAAAACATACTGAAAATCGATATTTTAGGTGCCCAAAAGTCAATATGTGCATGCATCTTCTGTAACCGTTTATATCTTAAATTCAGGCTTAAAACACCCGAAAATTCGATATTTTGCGGTCCCAGAAGCGATCTGTACATGCCTACTCAGTGCAAGAATGTTTTCAAAATATAGACTCAAAACATGCTAAAAATCGATATTTTAAGTGTCCAATGTTGATATGTGCATGCATGTTCTGTACCCGTTTATATTTCAAATTCAGGATCAAAACACCCGAAAATTCGTTATTTATAGGTCCTAGAAGCGATCTGTACATGCCTACTCCTAGTTAGAATGCTTTCAAGATATAGACCTAAAACATGCCAAAAAACGATATTTTAAGAGCCCAAAGTCGATATCTCAAATTCAGGCCAAAAACACCCTAAAACTCGATATTTTGGAATCCCAGAAGTGATATGTATATGCCAACTCAGATACAGGACCAAAACATGCTAAAAATCGATATTTTAGGTGCTCAAAGTCGATATCTCAAATTCAGGCCCAAAACATACTGAAAATTGATCTTTTAAGTGTCCAAAGTTGATATCTCAAATTCAGGCCCAAAACACCCGAAAAATTCGATATTTTGGGGTCCCAGAAGCGATCTGTACCTGCTTACTCCGTGTTAAAGTATTTTCAAAATACAGGCCCAAAACATGCTGAAAATCTATATTTTAGGTGTACTAAGTCAATATGTGCATGCATCTTCTGTACCCGTTTATATCTCAAATTCAGGCTCAAAACACCCGAAAATTCGATATTTTGGGGCCCCAGAAGCGATCTGTACATGCCTACTCAATGCTAGAATATTATTAAAATATAGGCCCAAAGCATGCTAAAATTGGTATTTTAGGTGCCCAAAGTCGATATCTCAAATTTAGGCCCAAAACACCAGAAAAATTCGATATTTTGGGGTCCCAGAAGCGATCTGTACATGCCTACTCCATGTTAGAGTATTTTCAAAATACAGGCCTAAAACATCATGAAAACCGATATTTTAGGTGCCCAAAGTCCATATGTGCATGCATCTTCTGTACCCTTTAATATCTCAAATTCAGGCTCAAAACACCCGAAAATTCAATATTTTGGGGTCCCAGAAGCGATCTGTACATGCCTACTCAGTGCTAGAAGATTTTCAAAATATAGGCCCAAAACATGCTAAAAATCGATATTTTAAGTGCCCAAAGTCGATATCTCAAATTCAGGCCTAAAAAAAACGGAAAATTTGATATTTTGGGGTCCTAGAAGCGATCTGTACATGCCTACTCCGTGTTAGAGTATTTTCAAAATACAAGCCCAAAACATACTGAAAATCGATCTTGTAGGTACCCAAAAGTTGATATGTGCATGCATCTTCTGTACCCGTTTATATCTCAAATTCAGGCTCAAAACACCCAAAAATACGGTATTTTTGGGTCCTAGAAGCGATCTGTACAAGCCTACTGCTAGTTAGAATGCTTTCAAGATACAGACCAAAAACATGCTCAAAATCGATATTTTTGGTGACCAAAAGTCTATATGTGCATGAATCTTCATTACCCGTTTATATCTCAAATTCAGTCTCAAAACAAACGAAAATTCGATATTTTGGGGTCCCAGAAGCGATCTGTATATGCCTACTCCGTGTTAAAGTGTTTTCAAAATACAGGCCCAAAAAATACTGAAAATCGATCTTTTAGGTGCCCAAAAGTCGATATGTGCATGCATCTTCTGTACCCGTTTATATCTCAAATTCAGGCTCCAAACACCCGAAAATTCGATTTTTTGGGGTCCCAGAAGAGATCTGTACATGCCTACTCAGATACAGGCCCAAAACATGCTGAAAATCGATATTTTAGGTGCCCAAATTCAATATGTTCATGCATCTTCTGTACCCGTTTATATCTCAAATTCAGGCTCAAAACACCCGAAAATTCGATATTTTGAGATCCCAGATGCGATCTGTGCATGCCTACTCCGTGTTAGAGTATTTTCAAAATACAGGCCCAAAACATGCTAAAAATCGATATTTTAGGTGCCCAAAGTCAATATGTGATATATGCATCTTCTGCACCTGTTTATATCCCAAATTCAACCACAAAACACCCGTAAATTCGATATTTTGGGATCCCTGAAGCGATTTCTACATGCCTACTCAGTGCTAGAATGTTTTCAATATATAGGCTCAAAACATGCTAAAAATCGATATTTTAAGTGTCCAAAGTCGATATGTGCATCCATCTTCTGTACCCGTTTATATCTCAAATTCAGGCTCAAAACACCCGAAAATTCGATATTTTGGAGTCCCAGAAGCGATCTGTACATGCCTACTCAGTGCTAGAATATTTAAAAAATGTATTCCCAAAACATGCTAAAAATCGAAATTTTAGGTGCCCAAAGTCGATATCTCAAATTCAGGCTCAAAACACCCGAAAATTCGATATTTTGGGGTCCCAGAAGCGATCTGTACATGCCTACTCAGTGCAAGAATTTTTTCAAAATATATGCCCAAAACATGCTAAAAATCGAAATTTTAGGTGCCGCAAAGTCGATATGTGCATGCATGTTTTGTACCCGTTTATATTTCAAATTCAGGATCAAAACACGCGAAAATTCGGTATTTATGGGTCCTAGAAGCGATCTGTACATGCCTACTCCTAGTTAGAATGCTTTCAAGATATAGACCTAAAACATGCCAAAAATCGATATTTTAAGAGCCCAAAGTCGATATCTCAAATTTAGGCCAAAAACACCCGAAAACTCGATATTTTGGAGTCCCAGAAGTGATATGTATATGCCGACTCAGATAAAGGACCAAAACATGCTAAAAATCGATATTTTAGGTGCCTAAAGTAGATATATCAAATTCAGGCCCAAAACACCCGAAAATTCGATATTTTGTGGACCCAGAAACGGTCTGTACATGCCTACTCCGTGTTAGAGTATTTTTAAAATACAGGCCCAAAACATACTGAAAATTGATCTTTTAAGTGCCCAAAAGTCGATATGTGCATGCATCTTCTCCACCCGTTTATATCCCAAATTCAACCTCAAAACACCCGAAAATTCGATATTTTGGGGTCCCAGAAGCGATCTGTACCTGCTTACTCCGTGTTAGAGTATTTTCAAAATACAGGCCCAAAACATGCTGAAAATCGATATTTTAGGTGTCCAAAGTCAATATGTGCATGCATCTTCTATACCAGTTTATATCTCAAATTCATGCTCAAAACACCCGAAAATTCGATATTTTGGGGTCCCAGAAGCGATCTGTACATGCCTACTCCGTTTTAGAGTATTTTTAGGAATACAGGCCCAAAACATGCTAAAAATCCATATTTTAGGTGCCCAAAGTCAATATGTGTATGCATCTTCTGCACCCATTTATATCCCAAATTCTACCTCAAAACACTTGAAAATTCGATATTTTTGGGTCCCATAAGCGATCTGTACATGCCTACTCAGTGCTAGAATATTTTCAAAATATAGGCTTAAAACATGCAAAAAATCGATATTTTAAGTGTCCAAAGTCGATATGTGCATGCATCTTCTGTACACGTTTATATCTCAAATTCAGTCTCAAAACACCCGAAAATTCGATATTTTTGGGTCCTAGAAGCGATCTGTACATGCCTACTCCTAGTTAGAATGTTTTCAAGATCCAGACCCAAAACATGCTCAAAATCGATATTTTAGGTGCCCCAATGTTGATATGCGCATGCATCTTCAGTACCCGTTTATATCTCAAATTCAGTCTCAAAACACCCGAAAATTCGATATTTTGGGGTCCCAGAAGCGATCTGTACATGCCTACTCCGTGTTAAAGTGTTTTCAAAATACAGGCCCAAAATATACTGAAAATCGATCTTTTAGGTGCCCAAAAGTCGATATGTGCATGCATCTTCTGTGCCCGTTTATATCTCAAATTCAGGCTCCAAACACCCGAAAATTCGATATTTTGGGGTCCCAGAAGAGATCTGTACATGCCTACTCAGATACAGGCCCAAAAAATGCTGAAAATCGATATTTTAGGTGCCCAAATTCAATATGTTCATGCATCTTCTGTACCCGTTTATATCTCAAATTCAGGCTCAAAACACCCGAAAAATCGATATTTTGAGATCCCAGATGCGATCTGTGCATGCCTACTCCGTGTTAGAGTATTTTCAAAATACAGGCCCAAAACATGCTAAAAATCGATATTTTAGGTGCCCAAAGTCAATATGTGTATGCATCTTCAGCACCTGTTTATATCCCAAATTCAACCTCAAAACATCCGTAAATTCGATATTTTGGGATCCCAGAAGCGATCTGTACATGCCTACTCATTGCTAGAATGTTTTCAATATATTGGCTCAAAACATGTTAAAAATCGATATTTTAAGTGTCCAAAGTCGATATGTGCATGCATCTTCTGTACACGTTTATATCTCAAATTCTGGCTCAAAACACCCGAAAATTCGATATTTTGGGATCCCAGAAGCAAACTGTATATGGCTACTCCGCGTTAGAGTATTTTCAAAATACAGGCCCAAAACATACTGAAAATCGATATTTTAGGTGCCCAAAAGTCATTATGTGCATGCATCTTCTGTAACCGTTTATATCTCAAATTCAGGCTTAAAACACCCGAGAACTCGATATTTTGGAGTCCCAGAAGTGATCTGTACATGCTTACTCCGTGTTTGAGTATTTTCAAAATACAGGACCAAAACATGCTAAAAATCGATATTTTAGGTGCCTAAAGTCGATATCTCAAATTCAGGCCCAAAACATACTGAAAATTGATCTTTTAAGTGTCCTAAGTCGATATCTCAAATTCAGGCCCAAAACATACGAAAATTCGATATTTTGGGGTCCCAAAAGCAATCTGTACATGCCTACTCCGTGTTAGAGTATTTTCAAATTACAGGCCCAAAACATAATGAAAATCGTTCTTTTAGGTGCACAAAAGTCGATATGTGCATGCATCTTCTGTACCCGTTTATATCTCAAATTCTGGCTTCAAACATCCGAAAACTCGTCATATTGGGTCCCAGAAGCGATCTGTACATGCCTACTCAGATACAAGCCCAAAACATGCTGAAAATTGATATTTTAGGTGCCCAAAGTCCATATCTGCATGCATCTTCTGTACCCGTTAATATAACAAATTCAAGCTCAAAACACCCGAAAGATCGATATTTTGGGGTCCCAGAAGCGATCTGTACATGCCTACTCCGTGTTAGAGTATTTTCAAAATACTGGCCCAAAACATACTGAAAATCGATATTTTAGGTGCCTAAAGTCTATTTGAGCATGCATCTTCTGTACCCGTTTATATCTCAAATTCAGGCTCCAAACACCCGAAAATTCGATATTTTGAGGTCCCAAAAGCGATCTGTACATGCCTACTCAGTGCAAGAATGTTTAAAAAATATAGACTCAAAACATGCCTACTCAGTGCTAGAAGATTTTCAAAATATAGGCCCAAAACATGCTAAAATTCGATATTTTAAGTGCCCAAAGTCGATATCTCTAATTCAGGCCTAAAACAACCCGAAAATTCGATATTTTGGGGTCCCAGAAGCAATCTGTACATGCCTACTCCGTGTTAGAGTATTTTCAAAATACAGGCCCAGAACATACTGAAAATCGATCTTGTAGGTACCCAAAAGTTGATAAGTGCATGCATCTTCTGTACCCGTTTATATCTCAAATTCAGGCTCAAAACACCCAAAAATTCGGTATTTTTGGGTCCTAGAAGCGATCTGTACACGCCTACTGCTAGTTAGAATGCTATCAAGATACAGACCTAAAACATGCTCAAAATCGATATTTTAGGTGACCAAAAGTTGATATGTGCATGCATCTTAAGTACACGTTTATATCTCAAATTCAGGCTAAAAAAAAAACGAAAATTCGATATTTTGGGGTCCCAGAAGCGATCTGTACCTGCTTACTCCGTGTTAGAGTATTTTCAAAATACAGGCCCAAAACGTGCTGAAAATCTATATTTTAGGTGTCCAAAGTCAATATGTGCATGCATCTTCTGTACCCGTTTATATCTCACATTCAGGCTCAAAACACCCGAAAATTCGATATTTTTGGGCCCCAGAAGCGATCTGTACATGCCTACTCAATGCTAGAATATTATTAAAATATAGGTTTAAAGCATGCTAAAAATCGATATTTTTGGTGCCCAAAGTCGATATCTCAAATTCAGGCCCAAAACATCCGAAAAATTCGATATTTTGGGGTCCCAGAAGCGATCTGTACATGCCTACTCCGTGTTAGAGTATTTTCAAATTACAGGCCCAAAACATAATGAAAATCGATCTTTTAGGTGCCCAAAAGTCGATATGTGCATGCATTTTCTGTACCCGTTTATATCTCAAATTCAGGCTCCAAACATCCGAAAACTCGATATTTTGGGTCCCAGAAGCGATCTGTACATGCCTACTCAGATACAGGCCCAAAACAAGCTGAAAATCGATATTTTAGGTGCCCAAAGTCCATATGTGCATGCATCTTCTGTACCCGTTAATATCTCAAATTCAGGCTCAAAACACCCGAAAATTCGATATTTTGGGGTCCCAGAAGCGATCTGTACTCAGTGCTAGAAGATTTTCAAAATATAGGCCCAAAACATGCTAAAAATCGATATTTTAAGTGCCCTAAGTCGATATCTCAAATTCAGGCCTAAAACAACCCGAAAATTCGATATTTTGAGGTCCCAAAAGCGTTCTGTACATGCCTACTCCTTGTTAGAGTATTTTCAAAATACAGGCCCAAAACATACTGAAAATCGATCTTGTAGGTACCCAAAAGTTGATATGTGCATGCATCTTCTATACCCGTTTATATCTCAAATTCAGGCTCAAAACAACCAAAAATTCGGTATTTTTGGGTCCTAGAAGCGATCTGTACACGCCTACTGCTAGTTAGAATGCTATCAAGATACAGACCTAAAACATGCTCAAAATCGATATTTTACGTGACCAAAAGTTGATATGTGCATGCATCTTCAGTACACGTTTATATCTCAAATTCAGGCTAAAAAAAAAATGAAAATTCGATATTTTGGGGTCCCAGAAGCGATCTGTACCTGCTTACTCCGTGTTAGAGTATTTTCAAAATACAGGCCCAAAACGTGCTGAAAATCTATATTTTAGGTGTCCAAAGTCAATATGTGCATTCATCTTCTGTACCCGTTTATATCTCACATTCAGGCTCAAAACACCCGAAAATTCGATATTTTGGGGCCCCAGAAGCGATCTGTACATGCCTACTCAATGCTAGAATATTATTAAAATATAGGTTTAAAGCATGCTAAAAATCGATATTTTTGGTGCCCAAAGTCGATATCTCAAATTCAGGCCCAAAACACCCGAAAAATTCGATATTTTGGGGTCCCAGAAGCGATCTGTACATGCCTACTCCGTGTTAGAGTATTTTCAAATTACAGGCCCAAAACATAATGAAAATCGATCTTTTAGGTGCCCAAAAGTCGATATGTGCATGCATTTTCTGTACCCGTTTATATCTCAAATTCAGGCTCCAAACATCCGAAAACTTGATATTTTGGGTCCCAGAAGCGATCTGTACATGCCTACTCAGATACAGGCCCAAAACATGCTAAAATCCGATATTTTAGGTGCCCAAATTCAATATGTGCATGCATCTTCTGTACCCGTTTATATCTCAAATTCAGGCTCAAAACTCCCGAAAATTCGATATTTTGTGATCCCTGATGCGATCTGTGCATGCCGACTCCGTATTATAGTATTTTCAAAATACAGGCCCAAAACATGCTAAAAATCGATATTTTAGGTGCCCAAAGTCAATATGTGTATGCATCTTCTGCACCCGTTTATATCCCAAATTCAACCTCAAAACACCTGAAAATTCGATATTTTGGGATCCCAGAAGCGATCTGTACATGCCTAGTCCGTGTTAGAGTATTTTCAAAATACAGGCCTAAAACATACTGAAAATCGATATTTTAAGTGCCCAAAAGTCGATATGTGCATGCATCTTCTGTACCCGTTTATATCTCAAATTCAGGCTTAAAACACCCGAAAATTCGATATTTTGGGGTCCCAGAAGCGATCTGTACATGCCTAGTCCGTGTTAGAGTATTTTCAAAATACTGGCCCAAAACATGCTGAAAATCGATATTTTAGGTGCCCAAAGTCTATATGTGCATGCATCTTCTGTACCCGTTTATATCAAAAATTCAGGCTACAAACACCTGAAAATTCGATATTTTGGGGTCCCAGAAGCGATCTGTACATGCCTACTTAGATACAGGCCGAAAACATGCTAACTATCGATATTTCAGGTGCCCAAAGTCAATATGTGTATGCATCTTCTGCACCCGTTTATATCCCAAATTCATCCTCAAAACACCCGAAAATTCGATATTTTGGGGTCCCAGAAGCGATCTGTACATGCCTAGTCAGTGCTAGAATATTTTCAAAATATAGGCCCAAAACATGCTGAAAATCGATATTTTAAGTGCCCAAAGTTGATATCTCAAATTTAGGCCCAAAACACCCGAAATTTCGATATTTTGGGGTCCCAGAAGCGATCTGTACATACCTACTCAGTGCTAGAATATTTTAAAAATATAGGCCCAAAACATGCTAAAAATCGATATTTTAAGTGACCAAAGTCGATATCTCAAATTTAGGACCAAATCACCCGAAAATTCGATATTTTGGGGTCCCAGAAGCGATCTGTACATGCCTACTCCATGTTAGAGTATTTTCAAAATACAGGCCCAAAACATCCTGAAAATCGATATTTTAGGTGCCCAAAGTCAATATGTGCATGCATCTTCTGTACCCGTTTATATCTCAAATTCAGGGTCAAAACACCCGAAAATTCGACATTTTGGAGTCCCAGAAGCGATCTGTACATGCCTACTCAGTGATAGAATATTTTCAAAATATATGCCCAAAACATGATAAAAAATCGAAATTTTAAGTGCCCAAAGTCGATATCTCAAATTCAGGCCCAAACCACACGAAAATTCGATATTTTGTGGTCCCAGAAGCGATCCGTACATGCCTACTCAGTGTTTGAGTATTTTCAAATTACAGGCCCAAATCATAATGAAAATCGATCTTTCAGGTGCCCAAAAGTCGATATGTGCATGCAACTTCTGTACCCGTTTATATCTCAAATTCAGGCTCCAAACACCCGAGAATTCGATATTTTGGGGTCCCAGAAGCGATCTGTACATGCCTACTCAGATACAGGCCCAAAACATGCTGAAAATCGATATTTTAGGTGCCCAAAGTCAATATATGCATGCATCTTCTGTACCCGTTTATATCTTAAATTCAGGCTCAAAACACCCAAAAATTCGATATTTTGGGATCCCAGAAGCGATCTGTACATGCCTACTCAGTGCTAGAATATTTTCAAAATATCGGCCCAAAACATGCTAAAAGTCGATATTTTATGTGCCCAAAGTCGATATCTCAAATTCAGGCCTAAAACACCCGAAAATTCGATATTTTGGGGTCCCAGAAGCAATCTGTACATGCCTACTCCGTGTTAGTGTATTTTTAAAATCTAGGCCCAAAGCATGCTAAAAATCGATATTTTATGTGCCTAAAGTCGATATCTCAAGTTCAGGCCCAAAACACCCGAAAATTTCGATATTTTGGGGTCCCTCAAGCGATCTACACATGCCTACTCAGATACAGGCCCAAAACATGCTGAAAATCGATATTTTAGGTGCCCAAAGTCAATATGTGCATGTATCTTCTGTACCCGTTTATATCTCCAATTCAGGCTCAAAACACCCGAGAAATCGATATTTTGGGGTCCCAGAAACGATCTGTACATGCCTACTCAGTGCTAGAATATTTTCAAAATATAGGCCCAAAACATGCTAAAAATCGATATTTTAAGTGACCAAAGTCGATATCTCAAATTTAGGCCCAAAACTCCCGAAAATTCGATATTTTGGGGTCCCAGAAGCGATCTGTACATGCTTACTCCGTGTTAGAGTATTTTCAAAATACAGGCTTAAAACATACTGAAAATCGATCTTGTAGTTGCCCAAAGATAATATGTGTATGCATCTTCTGCACCCGTTTATATCCCAAATTCAAACTTAAAACACCCGAAAAATCGATATTTTTGGTTCCCAGAAGCAATCTGTACATGCCTACTCAGTGCTAGAATGTTTTCAAAATATAGACTCAAAACATGCTAAAAATCGATATTTTAAGTGCCCAAAGTCGATATGTGCATGTACCTTTGGTACCCGTTTATATCTCAAATTCAGGGTCAAAACACCCAAATATTCGGTATTTTTGGGTCCTAGAAGCGATCTGTACATGCCTACTCCTAGTTTGAATGTTTTCAAGATACAGACCAAAAATATGCTCAAAATCGATATTTTAGGTGCCAAAAAGTCGATATGTACATGCATCTTCTGTACCCGTTTATATCTCAAATTCAGGCTCAAAAATCCCGAAAATTCGATATTTCGGGGTCCCAGAAGCGATCTGTACATGCTTACTCAGTGTTATAGTATTTTTAAAATACAGGCCCAAAACATGCTGAAAATCGATATTTTAGGTGTCCAAAGTCAATATGTGCATGCATCTTCTGTACCCGTTTATATCTCAAATTTAGGCTCAAAACAACCGAAAATTCGATATTTTTGGGTCCCAGAAGCGATCTGTACATGCCTACTCAGTGCTAGAATATTTTCAAAATACAGGATCAAAAAATGCTAAAAATCGATATTTTAGGTGCCCAAAGTCGATATTTCAAATTCAGGCCCAAAACACCCGAAAATTCGTTATTTTGGGATCCCAGAAGCGATCTTTACATGCCTACTCCGTGTTAGAATATTTTCGAAATACAGGCCCAAAACATCCTGAAAATCGATATTTTCTGTGCCCAAAGTCAATATGTGCATGCATCTTCTGAACCCGTTTATATCTCAAATTCAATCTCAAAACACCCGAAAATTCGATATTTTGGGGTCCCAGAAGCGATCTGTACATGCCTACTCAGATACAGGCCCAAAACATGCTGAAAATCGATATTTTAGGTGCCCAAATTCAATATGTGTATGAATCTTCTGCACCCGTTTATATCCCAAATTCAACCTCAAAACACCCGAAAATTCGATATTTTGGGGTCCCAGAAGCGATCTGTACATGCCTACTCCGTGTTAGAGTATTTTCAAAATTCAGGCCTAAAACATACTAAAAATCAATCTTTTAGGTGCCCAAAAGTCGATATAATCATGCATCTTCTGTTCCTGTTTATATCTCAAATTCAGGCTCCAAACACCAGAAAATTCGATATTTTAGGGTCCCAGAAGCGTTCTGTACATGCCTACTCAGATACAGACCCAAAACATTCTGAAAATCGATATTTTAGGTTCCCAAAGTCAATATTTGCAGGCATCTTCTGTACCCGTTTATATCTGAAATTCAGGCTCCAAACACCCAAAATTTCGATGTTTTTGGGTCCAAGATGCGATCTGTACATGCCTACTCAGATACAGGCCCAAAACATGCTGAAATCCAAAATTTTTGGTGCCCAAATTCAATATGTGCATGCATCTTCTGTACCCGTTTATATTTTAAATTCAGGCTCAAAACACCCGAAAATTCGATATTTTGAGATCCCAGATGCGATCTGTGCATGCCTACTCCGTGTTAGAGTATTTTCGAAAAACAGGCCCAAAACATGCTAAAAATCGATATTTTAGGTGCCCAAAGTCAATATATGTATGCATCTTCTGCACCCGTTTATATCCCAAATTCAACCTCAAAACACCTGAAAATATGATATTTTGGTATCCCAGAAGCGATCTGTACATGCCTACTCAGTGCTAGAATGTTTTTAAAATATAGGCTCAAAATATGCTAAAAATCGATATTTTAAGTGTCCAAAGTCGATATGTGCATGCATCTTCTGTACACGTTTATATCTCAAATTCAGGCTCAGAACACCCAAAAATTCGATATTTTGGGATCCCAGAAGCGAACTGTATATGGCTACTCCGTGTTAGAGTATTTTCAAATTACAAGCCTAAAACATACTGAAAATCGATATTTTATATTCCCAAAAGTCGATATGTGCATGCATCTTCTGTATCCGTTTATATCTCAAATTCAGGCTTAAAACACCCGTAAGTTCGATATTTTGGGGTCCCAGAAGCGATCTGTACATGCATACTCCGTGTTAGAGTATTTTCAAAATACTGGCCCAAAACATGCCTAAAATCGATATTTTAGGTTCCCAAAGTCAATATGTGAATGCAGGTTCTGTACCCGTTTATATCTCAAATTCAGGCTCAAAACACCCGAAATTCGATATTTTGTGGTCCCAGAAGCGAGATGTACATGCATAGTCCGTGTTAGAGTATTTTAAAAGTACAGCCCCAAAACATACTTAAAATCGATCTTTTACGTGCCCAAAAGTCGATATGTGCATGCATCATCTGTACCCGTTTATATCTCAAATTCAGGCTCCAAACACCCGAAAAATCGATATTTTGGCGTCCCAGAAGCAATCTGTACATGCCTACTCAAATACAGGCCCAAAACATGCTGAAAATCGATAATTTAGGTGCTTAAAGTCAATATGTGTATGCATCGTCTGCACCCGTTTATATCCCAAATTCAACCTTAAAACACCCGAAAATTCGATATTTTAGGGTTCCATAAGCGATCTGTACATGCCTACTCAGTGCTAGAATGTTTTTAAAATATAGTCTCAAAACATGCTAAAAATCGATATTTTAATGGTCCAAAGTCGATATGTACATGCATCTTCTGTACCCGTTTATATCTCAAATTCAGGCTCAAAACACCCGAAAATTCGATATTTTGGGGTCCCAGAAGCGATCTGTACATGTCTACTCAGTGCTAGAATATTTTCTAAATATAGGCCCAAAACATGCTAAAAATCGATATTTTAGGTGCCCAAAGTCGATATCTCAAATTCAGGCCCAAAACACCCGAAAATTCGATATTTTGGGGTCCCAGAAGCGATCTGTACATGCCTACTCCGTGTTAGAGCATTTTCAAAATACAGGACCAAAACATACTGAAAATCGATCTTTTAGGTGCCCAAAAGTGGATATGCGCATGCATCTTCTGTACCCGTTTATATCTCAAATTCAGGCTCCAAGCACCCGAAAATTCGATATTTTAGGGTCCCAGAAGGGATCTGTACATGCCTACTCAGATAAAGGCCCAAAACATGCTAAAAATCGATATTTTAGGTGCCCAAAGTCAATATGTGTATTCATCTTCTGCACCCGTTTATATCCCAAATTCAACCTCAAAACACCCGAAAATTAGATATTTTTTTAGGTCCCAGAAGCGATCTGTACATGCCTACTCAGTGCTAGAATGTTTTCAAAATATAGGCTAAAAACATGCTAAAAATCAATATTTTAAGTGTCCAAAGTTGATATGTGCATGCATCTTCTGTACCTGTTTATATCTCAAATTCAGCCTCAAAACACACAAAAAATTCGGTATTTTTAGGTCCTAGAAGCGAACTGTACATGCCTACTCCTAGTTAGAATGTTTTCATGATACAGACCCAAAACAAGCTCAAAATCGATATTTTAGGAGTCCAAAAGTCGATATGTGCATGCATCTTAAGTACCCGTTTATATCCCAAATTCAACCTCGAAACACCCGAAAATTCAAAATTTTACGGTCCCAGAAGCAATCTGTACATGCCTACTCAGTGCTAGAATGTTTTCAAAATATAGGCTTAAAACATGCTAAAAATCGATATTATAAGTGTCAAAAGTCGATATGTGCATGCATCTTCAGTACCCGTTTATACCTCAAATTCAGATCCAAACACCCAAAAATTCGATATTTTGGGGTCCCAAAAGCGATCTGTACATGCCTACTCCTAGTTAGAAAGTTTTCAAAATATAGACCCAATACATGCTAAAAATCGATATTTTAGATGCCCAAAGTCGATATCTCGAATTAAGACCCAAAACACCAGAAAATTCGATATTTTTGGGTCCCTGAGGCGATCTGTACATGCCTACTCAGTGTTAGAATATTTTCAAAATATAAGCCAAAAACATCCTGAAAATCGATATTTTAGGTGACCAAAGTCAATATGTGCATGCATCTTCTGTACCCGTTTATATCTCAAATTCAGGTTCAAAACACCCGAAAATTCGATATTTTGGAGTCCCAGAAGCGATCTGTACATGACTACTCAGCGATAGAATATTTTCAAAATAGATGCCCAAAACATACTAAAAAATCGAAATTTTAAGTGTTCAAAGTCGATATCTCAAATTCAGGCCTAAAACACCCGAAAATTCGATATTTTGCGGTCCCAGAAACGATCTGTACATGCCTACTCCGTATTAGAGTATTTTCAAAATCTAGGCCCAAAGCATGCTAAAAATCGAGATTTTATGTGCCTAAAGTCGAAATCTCAAGTTCAGGCCCAAAACACCCGAAAATTTCGATATTTTGGGGTCACTGAAGCGATCTACACATGCCTACTCAGATACAGGCCCAAAACATGCTGAAAATCGATATTTTAGGTGCCCAAAGTCAATATATGCATGCATCTTCTGTACCCGTTTATATCTCAAATTCATGCTCAAAACATCCAAAAATTCTATATTTTAGGATACCAGAAGCGATCTGTACATGCCTACTCAGTGCTAGAATATTTTCAAAATATCGGCCCAAAACATGCTAAAAATCGATATTTTAAGTGCCCAAAGTCGATATCTCAAATTCAGGCCTAAAACACCCGAAAATTCGATATTTTGGGATCCCAAAAGCGATCTGTACATGCCTACTCTGTGTTAGAATATTTTCGAAATACAGGCCCAAAACATATTGAAAATCGATATTTTATGTGCCCTAAGTCAATATGTGCATGCATCTTCTGAACCCGTTTATATCTCAAATTCAGGCTCAAAACACCCGAATATTCGATATTTTGGGGTTCCAGAAGCGATTTGTACATGCCTACTCAGTGCAAGAATATTTTCAAAATATATGCCCAAAACATTCTAAAAATCGATATTTTAGGTGCCCAAAGTCGATATTTCAAATTCAGGCCCAAAAAACCCGAAAGTTCGATATTTTGGGGTCCCAGAAGCGATCTGTACATGCCTACTCCGTGTTAGAGTATTTTCGAAAAACAGGCCCAAAACATGCTAAAAATCGATATTTTAGGTGCCCAAAGTCAATATGTGTATGCATCTTCTGCACCCGTTTATATCCCAAATTCAACCTCAAAACACCTGAAAATTCGATATTTTGGGATCCCAGAAGCGATCTGTACATGCCTACTCAGTGCTAGAATGTTTTTAAAATATAGGCTCAAAATATGCTAAAAATCGATATTTTAAGTGTGCAAAGTCGATATGTGCATGAATCTTCTGTACATGTTTATATCTCAAATTCTGGCTGAAAAAACCCGAAAATTCGGTATTTTGGGGTCCTAGAAGCGATCTGTACATGCCTACTCCTAGGTAGAATGTTTTCAAGTTATAGACCCAAAAAATGCTCAAAATCGATATTTTAGGTGCCCAAAAGTTGATATGTACATACATCTTCAGTAACCGTTTATATCTCAAATTCAGGCTCAGAACACCCAAAAGTTCGATATTTTTGGATCCCAGAAGCGAACTGTATATGGCTACTCCGTGTTAGAGTATTTTCAAAATACAGGCCTAAAACATACTGAAAATCGATATTTTAGGTGCCCAAAAGTCGATATGTGCATGCATCTTCTGTACCCGTTTATATCTCAAATTCAGGCTCAAAACAACCGAAAATTCGATATTTTTGGGTCCCAGAAGCGATTTGTACATGCCTACTCAGTGCTAGAATATTTTCAAAATACAGGATCAAAACATGCTAAAAATCGATATTTTAGGTGCCCAAAGTCGATATTTCAAATTCAGGCCCAAAACACCCGAAAATTCGATATTTTGGGATCCCAGAAGCGATCTGTACATGCCTACTCCGTGTTAGAATATTTTCGAAATACAGGCCCAAAACATCCTGAAAATCGATATTTTATGTGCCCAAAGTCAATATGTGCATGCATCTTCTGAACCCGTTTATATCTCAAATTCAGGCTCAAAACCCCCGAATATTCGATATTTTGGGGTTCCAGAAGCGATTTGTACATGCCTACTCAGTGCAAGAATATTTTCAAAATATATGCCCAAAACATTCTAAAAATCGATATTTTAAATGCCCAAAGTCGATATTTCATATTCAGGCCCAAAAAACCCGAAAGTTCGATATTTTGGGGTCCCAGAAGCGATCTGTACATGCCTACTCCGTGTTAGAGTATTTTCGAAAAACAGGCCCAAAACATCCTGAAAATCGATATTTTATGTGCCCAAAAGTCGATATGTGCATGCAACTTCTGTACCTGTTTATATCTCAAATTCAGGCTCCAAACACCCGAAAAATCGATATTTTGGGGTCCCAGAAGCGTTCTGTACATGCCTACTCAGATACAGGCCGAAAACATGCTGAAAATCAATATTTTAGGTGCCCAAAGTCAATATGTGTATGCATCTTCTGTACACGTTTATATCTCAAATTCAGGCTCAAAACACCCGAAAATTCGGTATTTTTGGGTCGTAGAAGCGATCTGTACATGCCTACTCCTAGTTAGAATGTTTTCAAGATACAGACCCAAAACATGCTCAAAATCGATATTTTAAGTGCCCAAAAGTTGATATGTGCATGCATCTTAAGTAACCGTTTATATCTCAAATTTAGGCTCCAAACACACGAAAATTCAATATTTTGGGGTCCCAGAAGCGATCTGTACATAACTACTCAGATACAGGCCGAAAACATGCTGAAAATCGATATTTTAGGTGCCCAAAGTCAATATGTGTATGCATCTTCTGTACCCGTTTATATCCCAAATTCAACCTCAAAACACCCGAAAATTCGACAGTTTTGGGTTTCAGAAGCGATCTGTACATGCCTACTCAGTGCTAGAATGTTTTCAAAATATAGGCTCAAAACATGCTAAAAATCGATATTTCAAGTGTCCAAAGTCGATATGTGCATGCATTTTCTGTACCCGTTTATATCTCAAATTCATAATCAAAACACCCGAAAATTCGGAATTTTTGGGTCCTAGAAGCGATCTGTACATGCCTACTCCTATTTAGAATGTATTTAAGATACTGACCCAAAACATGCTAAAAATCGATATTTTAGGTGCCCAAAAGTCGTTATGTGCATGCTTCTTCAATACCCGTTTATATTTCAAATTCAGGTTCAAAACAACCGAAAATTTGATATTTTTAGTTCCCAGAAGCGATCTGTACATGCCTACTCCGTGTTAGAGTATTTTCAAAATACAGGCCCAAAACATGCTAAAAATCGATATTTTAGGTGCCCAAAGTCAATATGTACCCGTTTATATCTCAAATTCAGGCTTAAAACACCCGAAAATTCGATATTTTGGGGTCCCTGAAGCGATCTGTACATGCCTACTCAGTGCTAGAAGATTTTCAAAATATAGGCCCAAAACATGCTAAAAATTGATATTTTAGGTGCTCAAAGTCGATATCTCAAATTCAGGCCCAAAACACCCGAAAATTCGATATTTTGGGGTCCCAGAAGCGATCTGTACATGCTTGCTCCGTGTTAGAGTATTTTCAAAATACAGGACCAAAACATACTGAAAATCGATCTTTTAGGTGACCAAAAGTCGATAAGCGCATGCATCTTCTGTACCCGTTTATATCTCAAATTCAGGCTCAAAACACCCGAAAATTCGATATTTTAGGGTCCCAGAAGGGATCTGTACATGCCTACTCAGATAAAGGCCCAAAACATGCTGAAAATCGATATTTTAGGTGCCCAAAGTCAATATGTGTATGCATCTTCTGCACCCGTTTATATCCGAAATTCAACCTCAAAACACCCGAAATTTCGATATTTTTGGGTTCCAGCAGCGATATATACATGCCTACTCAGTACTAGAATGTTTTCAAAATATAGGCTCAAAACATGCTAAAAATCGATATTTTAATGTTCGAAAGTCGATATGTGCATGCATCTTCTGTACCCGTTTATATCTCTAATTCAGGCTCAAAGCACCCGAAAATTCGGTATTTTTGGGTCCTAGAAGCGATCTGTACATGCCTACTCCTAGTTACAATGTTTTCAAGATACAGAACCAAAACCTGCTTAAAAATCGATATTTTAGGTGCCCTAAAGTCGATATGTGCATGCACCTTCAGTATTCGTTAATATTTCAAATTCTTGCTCAAAACCCCCGAAAATTCGATAGTATGGGGTCCCAGAAGCGATCTGTACATGCCTACTCCGTGTTAAAGTATTTTCAAAATACAGGCCTAAAACATGCTGAAAATCGATATTTTAGGTGCCCAAAGTCGATATCTCGAATTCAGGCCCAAAACACACGAAAATTCGATATTTTTGGGTACCAGAAGCGATCTGTACATGCCTACTCAGTGCTAGAATGTTTTCAAAATATAGGCTCAAAACATGCTAAAAATCTATATTTTAAGTTTCCAAAGTCTATTTGTGGATGCCTCTTCTGTACCCGTTTATATTTCAAATTCTGGCTCAAAACACCCGACAATTCGATATTATGGGGTCCCAGAAGCAATCTGTACATGCCGACTCCGTGTTAAAGTATTTTCAAAATACAGGCCCAAAACATGCTGAAAATCGATATTTTAGGTGCCCAAAGTCGATATCTCAAATTCAGGCCCAAAACACACGAAAATTCGATATTTTTGGGTCCCAGAAGCGATCTGTACATGCCTACTCAGATACAGGCCCAAAACATGCTGAAAATCGATATTTTAGATGCCCAAAGTCAATATATGCATGCATCTTCTGTACCCGTTTATATCTCAAATTCAGGCTCCAAACACCCGAAAATTCGGTATTTTTGGGTCCTAGAAGCAATCTGTACATGACTACTCAGATACAGGCGGAAAACATGCGGAAAATCGATATTTTAGGTGCCCAAAGTCAATATGTGTATGCATCTTCTGCACCCGTTTATATCCCAAATTCAACCTCAAAACACCCGAAAATTCGACAGTTTTGGGTCCCAGAAGCGATCTGTACATGCCTACTCAGTGCTAGAATGTTTTCAAAATATAGGCTCAAAACATTCTAAAAATCGATATTTTAAGTATCCAAAGTCGATATGTGCATGCATTTTCTGTACCCGTTTATATCTCAAATTCATAATCAAAACACCTGAAAATTCGGTATTTTTGTGTCCTAGAAGCGATCTGTACATGCCTACTCCTATTTAGAATGTATTTAAGATCCTGACCCAAAACATACTGAAAATCGATATTTTAGGTGCCCAAAAGTCGATATGTGCATGCAGGTTCTGTACCCGTTTATATCTCAAATTCAGGCTCAAAACACCCGAAATTCGATATTTTGGGGTCCCAGAAGCGATATGTACATGCATACTCCGTGTTAGAGTATTTTAAATGTACAGGCCCAAAACATACTTAAAATCGATCTTTTACGTGCCCAAAAGTCGATATGTGCATGAATCATCTGTACCCGTTTATATCTCAAATTCAGGCTCCAAACACCCGAAAAATCGATATTTTGAATTCCCAGAAGCGATCTGTACATGCCTACTCAGATACAAGCCCAAAACATGCTGAAAATCGATAATTTAGGTGCTTAAAGTCAATATGTGTATGCATCTTCTGCACCCGTTTATATCCCAAATTCAACCTCAAAACACCCGAAAATTCGATATTTTAGGGTTCCAGAAGCGACCTGTACATGCCTACTCAGTGCTAGAATGTTTTTAAAATATAGGCTCAAAACATGCTAAAAATCGATATTTTAAGTGTCCAAAGTCGATATGTACATGCATCTTCTGTACCCGTTTATATCTCAAATTCAGGCTCAAAACACCCGAAAATTCGATATTTTGGGGTCCCAGAAGCGATCTGTAAATTCCTACTCAGTGCTAGAATATTTTAAAAATATAGGCCCAAAACATGCTAAAAATCGATATTTTATGTGCCCAAAGTTGATATCTCAAATTCAGGCCAAAAACACCCGAAAATTCTATATTTTTAGAGTCCCAGAAGCGATCTGTACATGCCTACTCCGTGTTAGAGTATTTTCAAAATACAGCCCCAAAACATGCTAAAAATCGATATTTTAGGTGCCCAAAGTCAATATGTACCCGTTTATATCACAAATTCAGGCTTAAAACACCCGAAAATTCGATATTTTGGGGTCCCTGAAGCGATCTGTACATGCCTACTCAGTGCTAGAATATTTTCAAAATATAGGCCCAAAACATGCTAAAAATCGATATTTTAGGTGCCCAAAGTCGATATCTCAAATTCAGGCCCAAAACACCCGAAAATTCGATATTTTGGGGTCCCAGAAGCGATCTGTACATGCTTACTCCGTGTTAGAGTATTTTCAAAATACAGGACCAAAACATACTGAAAATCGATCTTTTAGGTGCCCAAAAGTCGATAAGCGCATGCATCTTCTGTACCCGTTTATATCTCAAATGCAGTCTCAAAACACCCGAAAATTCGATATTTTAGGGTCCCAGAAGGGATCTGTACATGCCTACTCGGATAAAGGCCCAAAACATGCTGAAAATCGATATTTTAGGTGCCCAAAGTCAATATGTGTATGCATCTTCTGCACCCGTTTATATCCCAAATTCAACCTCAAAATACCCGAAATTTCGATATTTTTGGGTTCCAGCAGCGATATATACATGCCTACTCAGTGCTAGAATGTTTTCAAAATATAGGCTCAAAACATGCTAAAAATTGATATTTTAATGGTCGAAAGTCGATATGTGCATGCATCTTCTGTACCCGTTTATATCTCTAATTCAGGCTCAAAGTACCCGAAAATTCGGTATTTTTGGGTCCTAGAAGCGATCTGTACATGCCTACTCAGATACAGGCCCAAAACATGCTGAAAATCGATATTTTAGGTGCCCAAAGTCAATATGGGTATGCATCTTCTGCACCCGTTTATATCCCAAATTCAACCTCAAAACACCCGAAAATTCGATATTTTTGGGTCCCAGAAGCCATCTGTACATGCCTACTCAGTGCTAGAATATTTTCAGAATATAGGCCCAAAACATGCTAAAAATCGATATTTTAGGTGCCCAAAGTCGATATCTCAAATTTAGGCCCAAAACACTGGAAAATGCGATATTTTGGGGTCCCTTAAGCGATCTGTACATGCTTACTCCGTGTTTGAGTATTTCTAAAATACAGGCCAGAAAACTCGATATTTTGGGGTCCCAGAAGCGATCTGTACATGCCTAATCAGATACAGGCCCAAAACATGCTGAAAATCGATATTTTAGGTGCCCAAAGGCAAAATGTGCATGCATCATCTGTACCCGTTTATATCTTAAATTTAGGCTCAAAACACCCGAAAATCCGATATTTTGGGGTCTCAGAAGCGATCTGTACATGCCTACTTAGTGCTAGAATATTTTCAAAATATAGGCCCAAAGCATGCTAAAAATCGATATTTTAGGTGCCCAAAGTCGATATCTCAAATTCAGGCCCAAAACACCCGAAAATTCGATATTTTGGGGTCCCAGAAACGATCTGTACATGCCTACTCCGTGTTAGAGTATTTTCAAAATACAGGACCAAAAACATACTTAAATTGATCTTTTAAGTGCTTAACAGTCGATATGTGCATGCATCTTCTGAACCCGTTTATATCTCAAATGCAGGCTCCAAACACCAGAAAACTCGATATTTTGGGGTCCCAGAAGTGATCTGTACATGCCTACTCAGATACAGGCCCAAAACATGCTGAAAATCGATATTTTAGGTGCCCATAGTCAATATGTGCATGTATCTTCTGTACCCGTTTATATCTCAAAATCAGGCTCAAAACACCCTAAAATTCGATATTTTGGGGTCCCAGAAGCGATCTGTACATGCCTAGTCAGTGCTAGAATGTTTTCAAAATATAGGCTCAAAACATGCTAAAAATCGATATTTTAGGTGCCCAAAGTCAATATGTGCATGTATCTTCTGTACCCGTTTATATCTCAAATTCAGGCTCAATACACACGAGAATTCGATATTTTGGGGTACCAGAAGCGATCTGTACATGCCTACTCAGTGCTAGAATATTTTCAAAACATAGGCCCAAAACATGCTAAAAATCGATATTTTAGGTGCCCAAACTCTATATGTGCATGCAACTTCTGTTTCCGTTTATATCTCATATTCAGGCTCCAAACACCCGAAAATTCGATATTTTGGGGTCCCAGAAGCGATCTGTACATGTCTACTCAGATACAGGCCGAAAACATGCTAAAAATCGATATTTTAGGTGCCCAAAGTCAATATGTGTATACATCTTCTGCACCCGTTTATATCCCAAATTCAACCTCAAAACACCCGAAAATTCGATATTTTTGGTTCCCAGAAGCGATCAGTACATGCCTACTCAGTGCTAGAATGTTTTCAAAAAATAGACTCAAAACATGCTAAAAATCGATATTTTAAGTTTCCAAAGTTGATATATGCATGCACCTTCAGTACCCGTTTATATCTCAAATTCAGGCTCAAAACCCCAGAAAATTCGGTATTTTTGGGTCCTAGAAACGATCTATACATGCCTACTCCTAGTTAGAATGTTTTCAAGATACAGACCTAAAACATGCTCAAAATCGATATTTTAGGTGCCCAAAAGTAGATATGTGCGTTCATGTTCTGTACCCGTTTATATCTCAAATTGAGGCTCAAAAATCCCGAAAAATCGATATTTTGAGGTCCCAGAAGCGATCTGTACATGCTTACTCCGTGTTAGAGTATATTCAAAATACAGGCCCAAAACATGCTGAAAATCGATATTTTAGGTGCACAAAGTCAATATGTGCATGCATCGTCTGTACCCGTTTATATCTCAAATTCAGGCTCAAAACACCCGAAAATTCAATATTTTGGGGTCCCAGAAGCGATCTGTACATGCCTACTCAGATACAGGCAAAAAACATGTTGAAAAATCGATATTTTATGTGCCCAAAGTCAATATGTGTATTCATCTTCTGCACCCGTTTATATCCCAAATTCAACCTCAAAACACCCGAAAATTAGATATTTTTTTAGGTCCCAGAAGCGATCTATACATGCCTTCTCAGCGCTAGAATTTTTTCAAAATATAGGCTCAAAACATGCTAAAAATCGATATTTTAAGTGTCCAAAGTCGATATTTGCATGAATCTTCTGTACCTGTTTATATCTCAAATTCCGCCTCAAAACACCCAAAAATTCGGTATTTTAGGGTCCTAGAAGCGAACTGTAAATGCGTACTCCTAGTTAGAATGTTTTTAAGATACAGACCCAAAACAAGATCAAAATCGATATTTTAGGAGTCCAAAAGTCGATATGTGCATGCATCTTCAGTACCCATTTATATCCTAAATTCAACCTCAAAACACCCGAAAATTCAACATTTTACGGTCCCAGAAGCAATCTTTACATGCCTACTCAGTGCTAAAATGTTTTCAAAATATAGGCTCAAAACATGCTAAAAATCGATATTTTAAGTGTCCAAAGTCGATATGTGCATGCATCTTCTGTACCCGTTTATATCTCAAATTCAGGCTCAAAACACCCGAAAATTCGGTAATTTTGGGGTCCCAGAAACGATCTGTACGTGCCTACTCAGTGCTAGAATATTTTCAAAATATAGGCCCAAAACATGCTAAAAATCGAAATTTTCGGTTCCAGAAGTCCATATCTCAATTTCAGGCCCAAAACACCCGAAAATTCGATATTTTGGGGTCCCAGAAGCGATCTGTACATGCCTACTCCTAGTTAGAATGTTTTCAAGATACAGATCCAAAACATGCTCAAAATCGATATTTTAGGTTCCCAAAAGTTGATATGTGCATGCATCTTCAGTAATCGTTTATATCTCAAATTCAGGCTCAAAACACCTGAAAATTCGATATTTTGGGATCCCAGAAGCGATCTGTACATGCTTACTCCGTGTTAGAGTATTTTCAAATTACAGGAACAAAACATACTGAAAATCGATCTTTTAGGTGCCCAAAAGTCGATAAGCGCATGCATCTTCTGTACTCGTTTATATCTCAAATGCAGGCTCAAAACACCCGAAAATTCGATATTTTAGGGTCCCAGAAGGGATCTGTACATGCCTACTCAGATACAGGCCCAAAACATGCTGAAAATCGATATTTTAGGTGCCCATAGTCAATATGTGCATGTATCTTCTGTACCCGTTTATATCTCAAAATCAGGCTCAAAACACCCTAAAATTCGATATTTTGGGGTCCCAGAAGCGATCTGTACATGCCTAGTCAGTGCTAGAATGTTTTCAAAATATAGGCTCAAAACATGCTAAAAATCGATATTTTAGGTGCCCAAAGTCAATATGTGCATGTATCTTCTGTACCCGTTTATATCTCAAATTCAGGCTCAATACACACGAGAATTCGATATTTTGGGGTACCAGAAGCGATCTGTACATGCCTACTCAGTGCTAGAATATTTTCAAAACATAGGCCCAAAACATGCTAAAAATCGATATTTTAGGTGCCCAAACTCTATATGTGCATGCAACTTCTGTTTCCGTTTATATCTCATATTCAGGCTCCAAACACCCGAAAATTCGATATTTTGGGGTCCCAGAAGCGATCTGTACATGTCTACTCAGATACAGGCCGAAAACATGCTAAAAATCGATATTTTAGGTGCCCAAAGTCAATATGTGTATACATCTTCTGCACCCGTTTATATCCCAAATTCAACCTCAAAACACCCGAAAATTCGATATTTTTGGTTCCCAGAAGCGATCAGTACATGCCTACTCAGTGCTAGAATGTTTTCAAAAAATAGACTCAAAACATGCTAAAAATCGATATTTTAAGTTTCCAAAGTTGATATATGCATGCACCTTCAGTACCCGTTTATATCTCAAATTCAGGCTCAAAACCCCAGAAAATTCGGTATTTTTGGGTCCTAGAAACGATCTATACATGCCTACTCCTAGTTAGAAAGTTTTCAAGATACAGACCTAAAACATGCTCAAAATCGATATTTTAGGTGCCCAAAAGTAGATATGTGCGTTCATGTTCTGTACCCGTTTATATCTCAAATTGAGGCTCAAAAATCCCGAAAAATCGATATTTTGAGGTCCCAGAAGCGATCTGTACATGCTTACTCCGTGTTAGAGTATATTCAAAATACAGGCCCAAAACATGCTGAAAATCGATATTTTAGGTGCACAAAGTCAATATGTGCATGCATCGTCTGTACCCGTTTATATCTCAAATTCAGGCTCAAAACACCCGAAAATTCAATATTTTGGGGTCCCAGAAGCGATCTGTACATGCCTACTCAGATACAGGCAAAAAACATGTTGAAAAATCGATATTTTATGTGCCCAAAGTCAATATGTGTATTCATCTTCTGCACCCGTTTATATCCCAAATTCAACCTCAAAACACCCGAAAATTAGATATTTTTTTAGGTCCCAGAAGCGATCTATACATGCCTTCTCAGCGCTAGAATGTTTTCAAAATATAGGCTCAAAACATGCTAAAAATCGATATTTTAAGTGTCCAAAGTCGATATTTGCATGAATCTTCTGTACCTGTTTATATCTCAAATTCCGCCTCAAAACACCCAAAAATTCGGTATTTTAGGGTCCTAGAAGCGAACTGTAAATGCGTACTCCTAGTTAGAATGTTTTTAAGATACAGACCCAAAACAAGATCAAAATCGATATTTTAGGAGTCCAAAAGTCGATATGTGCATGCATCTTCAGTACCCATTTATATCCTAAATTCAACCTCAAAACACCCGAAAATTCAACATTTTACGGTCCCAGAAGCAATCTTTACATGCCTACTCAGTGCTAAAATGTTTTCAAAATATAGGCTCAAAACATGCTAAAAATCGATATTTTAAGTGTCCAAAGTCGATATGTGCATGCATCTTCTGTACCCGTTTATATCTCAAATTCAGGCTCAAAACACCCGAAAATTCGGTAATTTTGGGGTCCCAGAAACGATCTGTACGTGCCTACTCAGTGCTAGAATATTTTCAAAATATAGGCCCAAAACATGCTAAAAATCGAAATTTTCGGTTCCAGAAGTCCATATCTCAATTTCAGGCCCAAAACACCCGAAAATTCGATATTTTGGGGTCCCAGAAGCGATCTGTACATGCCTACTCCTAGTTAGAATGTTTTCAAGATACAGATCCAAAACATGCTCAAAATCGATATTTTAGGTTCCCAAAAGTTGATATGTGCATGCATCTTCAGTAATCGTTTATATCTCAAATTCAGGCTCAAAACACCTGAAAATTCGATATTTTGGGATCCCAGAAGCGATCTGTACATGCTTACTCCGTGTTAGAGTATTTTCAAAATACAGGACCAAAACATACTGAAAATCGATCTTTTAGGTGCCCAAAAGTCGATAAGCGCATGCATCTTCTGTACCCGTTTATATCTCAAATGCAGGCTCAAAACACCCGAAAATTCGATATTTTAGGGTCCCAGAAGGGATCT
This sequence comes from Petrolisthes cinctipes, assembly GCA_033782935.1. Taxonomy (NCBI): domain Eukaryota; kingdom Metazoa; phylum Arthropoda; class Malacostraca; order Decapoda; family Porcellanidae; genus Petrolisthes; species Petrolisthes cinctipes. The sequence continues at coordinate 2,483,268 of JAWQEG010000015.1, forward strand.
GTACATGCCTACTCAGATAAAGGCCCAAAACATGCTGAAAATCGATATTTTAGGTGCCCAAAGTCAATATGTGTATGCATCTTCTGCACCCGTTTATATCCCAAATTCAACCTCAAAATACCCGAAATTTCGATATTTTTGGGTTCCAGCAGCGATATATACATGCCTACTCAGTGCTAGAATGTTTTCAAAATATAGGCTCAAAACATGCTAAAAATTGATATTTTAATGGTCGAAAGTCGATATGTGCATGCATCTTCTGTACCCGTTTATATCTCTAATTCAGGCTCAAAGTACCCGAAAATTCGGTATTTTTGGGTCCTAGAAGCGATCTGTACATGCCTACTCAGATACAGGCCCAAAACATGCTGAAAATCGATATTTTAGGTGCCCAAAGTCAATATGGGTATGCATCTTCTGCACCCGTTTATATCCCAAATTCAACCTCAAAACACCCGAAAATTCGATATTTTTGGGTCCCAGAAGCCATCTGTACATGCCTACTCAGTGCTAGAATATTTTCAGAATATAGGCCCAAAACATGCTAAAAATCGATATTTTAGGTGCCCAAAGTCGATATCTCAAATTTAGGCCCAAAACACTGGAAAATGCGATATTTTGGGGTCCCTTAAGCGATCTGTACATGCTTACTCCGTGTTTGAGTATTTCTAAAATACAGGCCAGAAAACTCGATATTTTGGGGTCCCAGAAGCGATCTGTACATGCCTAATCAGATACAGGCCCAAAACATGCTGAAAATCGATATTTTAGGTGCCCAAAGGCAAAATGTGCATGCATCATCTGTACCCGTTTATATCTTAAATTTAGGCTCAAAACACCCGAAAATCCGATATTTTGGGGTCTCAGAAGCGATCTGTACATGCCTACTTAGTGCTAGAATATTTTCAAAATATAGGCCCAAAGCATGCTAAAAATCGATATTTTAGGTGCCCAAAGTCGATATCTCAAATTCAGGCCCAAAACACCCGAAAATTCGATATTTTGGGGTCCCAGAAACGATCTGTACATGCCTACTCCGTGTTAGAGTATTTTCAAAATACAGGACCAAAAACATACTTAAATTGATCTTTTAAGTGCTTAACAGTCGATATGTGCATGCATCTTCTGAACCCGTTTATATCTCAAATGCAGGCTCCAAACACCAGAAAACTCGATATTTTGGGGTCCCAGAAGTGATCTGTACATGCCTACTCAGATACAGGCCCAAAACATGCTGAAAATCGATATTTTAGGTGCCCATAGTCAATATGTGCATGTATCTTCTGTACCCGTTTATATCTCAAAATCAGGCTCAAAACACCCTAAAATTCGATATTTTGGGGTCCCAGAAGCGATCTGTACATGCCTAGTCAGTGCTAGAGTGTTTTCAAAATATAGGCTCAAAACATGCTAAAAATCGATATTTTAGGTGCCCAAAGTCAATATGTGCATGTATCTTCTGTACCCGTTTATATCTCAAATTCAGGCTCAATACACACGAGAATTCGATATTTTGGGGTACCAGAAGCGATCTGTACATGCCTACTCAGTGCTAGAATATTTTCAAAACATAGGCCCAAAACATGCTAAAAATCGATATTTTAGATGCCCAAACTCTATATGTGCATGCAACTTCTGTTTCCGTTTATATCTCATATTCAGGCTCCAAACACCCGAAAATTCGATATTTTGGGGTCCCAGAAGCGATCTGTACATGTCTACTCAGATACAGGCCGAAAACATGCTAAAAATCGATATTTTAGGTGCCCAAAGTCAATATGTGTATACATCTTCTGCACCCGTTTATATCCCAAATTCAACCTCAAAACACCCGAAAATTCGATATTTTTGGTTCCCAGAAGCGATCAGTACATGCCTACTCAGTGCTAGAATGTTTTCAAAAAATAGACTCAAAACATGCTAAAAATCGATATTTTAAGTTTCCAAAGTTGATATATGCATGCACCTTCAGTACCCGTTTATATCTCAAATTCAGGCTCAAAACCCCAGAAAATTCGGTATTTTTGGGTCCTAGAAACGATCTATACATGCCTACTCCTAGTTAGAATGTTTTCAAGATACAGACCTAAAACATGCTCAAAATCGATATTTTAGGTGCCCAAAAGTAGATATGTGCGTTCATGTTCTGTACCCGTTTATATCTCAAATTGAGGCTCAAAAATCCCGAAAAATCGATATTTTGAGGTCCCAGAAGCGATCTGTACATGCTTACTCCGTGTTAGAGTATATTCAAAATACAGGCCGAAAACATGCTGAAAATCGATATTTTAGGTGCACAAAGTCAATATGTGCATGCATCGTCTGTACCCGTTTATATCTCAAATTCAGGCTCAAAACACCCGAAAATTCAATATTTTGGGGTCCCAGAAGCGATCTGTACATGCCTACTCAGATACAGGCAAAAAACATGCTGAAAAATCGATATTTTATGTGCCCAAAGTCAATATGTGTATTCATCTTCTGCACCCGTTTATATCCCAAATTCAACCTCAAAACACCCGAAAATTAGATATTTTTTTAGGTCCCAGAAGCGATCTATACATGCCTACTCAGCGCTAGAATGTTTTCAAAATATAGGCTCAAAACATGCTAAAAATCGATATTTTAAGTGTCCAAAGTCGATATTTGCATGAATCTTCTGTACCTGTTTATATCTCAAATTCCGCCTCAAAACACCCAAAAATTCGGTATTTTAGGGTCCTAGAAGCGAACTGTAAATGCGTACTCCTAGTTAGAATGTTTTTAAGATACAGACCCAAAACAAGATCAAAATCGATATTTTAGGAGTCCAAAAGTCGATATGTGCATGCATCTTCAGTACCCATTTATATCCTAAATTCAACCTCAAAACACCCGAAAATTCAACATTTTACGGTCCCAGAAGCAATCTTTACATGCCTACTCAGTGCTAAAATGTTTTCAAAATATAGGCTCAAAACATGCTAAAAATCGATATTTTAAGTGTCCAAAGTCGATATGTGCATGCATCTTCTGTACCCGTTTATATCTCAAATTCAGGCTCAAAACACCCGAAAATTCGGTAATTTTGGGGTCCCAGAAACGATCTGTACGTGCCTACTCAGTGCTAGAATATTTTCAAAATATAGGCCCAAAACATGCTAAAAATCGAAATTTTCGGTTCCAGAAGTCCATATCTCAATTTCAGGCCCAAAACACCCGAAAATTCGATATTTTGGGGTCCCAGAAGCGATCTGTACATGCCTACTCCTAGTTAGAATGTTTTCAAGATACAGATCCAAAACATGCTCAAAATCGATATTTTAGGTTCCCAAAAGTTGATATGTGCATGCATCTTCAGTAATCGTTTATATCTCAAATTCAGGCTCAAAACACCTGAAAATTCGATATTTTGGGATCCCAGAAGCGATCTGTACATGGCTACTCCGTGTTAGAGTATTTTCAAAATACAGGCCCAAAACATACTGAAAATCGATCTTTTATGTGCCCAAAAGTCGATATGTGCATGCATCTTCTGTACACGTTTATATCTCAAATTCAGGCTCCAAACACCCAGAAATTCGATATTTTGGGGTCCCAGAAGCGATCTGTATATGCCTACTCCGTTTTAGAGTATTTTCAAAATACAGGCCTAAAACATGTTGAAAATCCATATTTTAGGTGCCCAAAGTCAATATGTGTATGCATCTTATTCACCCGTTTATATCCCAAATTCAACCTTAAAACACTTGAAAATTCGATATTTTAGGGTCCCATAAGCAAACTGTACATGCCTAATCAGTGCTAGAATATTTTCAAAATATAGGCTCAAAACATGCTAAAAATCGATATGATAAGTGTCCAAAGTCGATATGTGCATGCATCTTCTGTACACGTTTATATCTCAAATTCAGGCTCAAAACACCCGAAAATTCGATATTTTGGGGTCCCAGAAGCAATCTGTACATGCCTACTACGTGTTAGAGTATTTTCAAAATACAGGCCCAAAATATGCTGAAATCGATATTTTAGGTGCCCAAAGTCAATATGTGCATGCATCTTCTGTACCCGTTTATATCTCAAATTCAGGCTCCAAACACAAGAAAATTCGATATTTTGTGGTCCCAGAAGCGATCTGTACATGCCTAATCAGATACAGGCCCAAAACACGCTGAAAATCGATATTTTAGATGCGCAAAGTCAATATGTGCAGGCATCTTCTGTACCCGTTTATATCTCAAATTCAGGTTTCACACAAACGAAAATTCTGTATTTTTGGGTCCAAGAAGCGATCTGTACATGAATACTCATATACAGGCCCAAAACATGCTGAAAATCGATATTTTAGGTGCTATATTCAATATGTGCATGCATCTTCTGTACCCGTTTATATCTCAAATTCAGGCTTATAACACCCGAAAATTCGATATTTTTGGGTCCCAGAAGCGATCTGTGCATGCCTACTTCGTGTTAGTGTATTTTCAAAATACAGGCCCAAAACATGCTGAAAATCGATATTTTAGGTGCTCAAAGTCAATATGTGCATGTATCTTCTGTACCTGTTTATATCTCAAATTCATGCTCCAAACACCCGAAAATTCGGTATTTTTGGGTCCTAGAAGCGATCTGTACATGCCTACTCCTAGTTAGAATGTTTTCAAGATACAGATCCAAAACATGCTCGAAATCGATATTTTAGGTTCCCAAAAGTTGATATGTGTGTGCATCTTCAGTAATCGTTTATATCTCAAATTCAGGCTCAAAACACCTGAAAATTCGATATTTTGGGATCCCAGAAGCGATCTGTACATGGCTACTCCGTGTTAGAGTATTTTCAAAATACAGGCCCAAAACATACTGAAAATCGATATTTTAGGTGCCCAAAAGTCGGTATGTGCATGCATGTTCTGTACCCGTTTATATCTCAAATTCAGGTTTAAAATACCCGAAAATTAGATATTTTGGGGTCTCAGAAGCGATCTGTACATGCCTACTCAGTGCTAGAATATTTTCAAAATATATGCCCAAATCATGCTATAAATCGAAATTTTAAGTGCCCAAAGTCGATATCTCAAATTCATGCCCAAAACACCCGAAAATTCGATATTTTGGGGTCCCAGAAGCGATCTGTACATGCCTACTCCGTGTTAGAGTATTTTCAAATTACAGGTCCAAAACATAATGAAAATCTATCTTTTAGGTGCCGAAAAGTCGATATGTGCATTCATCTTCTGTACCCGTTTATATCTCAAATTCAGGCTCCAAACACCCGAAAACTCGATATTTTGGGGTCCCAGAAACGATTTGTACATGCCTACTCAGATACAGACCCAAAACATGCTGAAAATCGATATTTTAGGTACCCAAGGTCAATATGTGAATGCATCTTCTGTACCCGTTTAAATCTCAAATTCAGGCTCAAAAAACCTGAAAATTCGATATTTTGGGGTCCCAGAAGCGAGCTGTACATGCATACTCAGTGCTAGAATATTTTCAATATATAGGCCCAAAACATGCTAAAAATCGATATTTTAAGTTCCCAAAGTCGATATCTCAAATTCAGGCCTAAAACACCCGAAAAATTGATATTTTGGGGTCCCAGAAGCGATCTGTACATGCCTACTCCGTTTAGAGTATTTTCAAAATACAGGCCCAAAACATACTGAAAATCGATCTTGTAGGTGCCCAAAAGTTGATATGTGCATGCATCTTCTGTACCCGATTATATCTCAAATTCATGCTCCAAACACACAAAAATTCGATATTTTCGGGTCCCAGATGCGATTTGTACATGGCTACTCCGTGTTAGAATATTTTCAAAATACAGGCCCAAAACATACTGAAAATCGATATTTTAGGTGCCCAAAAGTCGGTATGTGCATGCATGTTCTGTACCCGTTTATATCTCAAATTCAGGTTTAAAATACCCGAAAATTCGATATTTTGGGGTCTCATAAGCGATCTGTACATGCCTACTCAGTGCTAGAATATTTTCAAAATATATGCCCAAATCATGCTATAAATCGAAATTTTAGGTGCCCAAAGTCGATATCTCAAATTCATGCCCAAAACACCCGAAAATTCGATATTTTGGGGTCCCAGAAGCGATCTGTACATTCCTACTCCGTGTTAGAGTATTTTCAAATTACAGGCCCAAAACATAATGAAAATATATCTTTTAGGTGCCGAAAAGTCGATATGTGCATTCATCTTCTGTACCCGTTTATATCTCAAATTCAGGCTCCAAACACCCGAAAATTTGATATTTTGGGGTCCCAGAAACGATTTGTACATGCCTACTCAGATACAGGCCCAAAACATACTGAAAATCGATCTTGTAGGTGCCCAAAAGTTGATATGTGCATGCATCTTCTCTAACCGATTATATCTCAAATTCATGCTCCAAACACACAAAAATTCGATATTTTCGGGTCCCAGAAGCGATTTGTACATGCCTACTCAGATACAGGCCCAAACATGCTGAAAATCGATATTTTAGGTGCCCAAAGTCAATATGTGTATGCCTCTTTTGCACCCGTTTATATCACAAATTCAACTTCAAAACACCCGAAAATTCGATATTTTTGGGTCCCAGAAGCGATCTGTACATGCCTACTCAGTGCTAGAATGTTTTCTAAATATAGGCTAAAAACATGCTAAAAATCGTTATTTTATGTGTCCAAAGTTGATATGTGCATGCATCTTCTGAACCCGTTTATATCTCAAATGCAGGCTCAAAACACCCGAAAATTTGTAAGTTTTTGGTCCTAGAAGCGATCTGTACAATGCCTACTTCTAGTTAGTATGTTTTCAAGATACAGACGAAAATATGCTCAAAATCGATATTTTTTGTGTCCAAAAGTCGATATGTGCATTCATCTTCAGAACCCGTTTATATCTGAAATTCAACCTCAAAACACCCGAAAATTCGATATTTTGGGTCCCAGAAGCGATCTGTACATGCCTACTCAGTGCTAGAATATTTTCAAAATATAGACCCAAAGCATGTTAAAAATCGGTATTTTAGGTGCCCAAAGTCGATATCTCAAATTCAGGCCCAAAACACCCGAAAAATTCGATATTTTGGGGTCCCAGAAGCGATCTGTACATGCCTACTCCATGTTAGAGTATTTTCGAAATAAAGGCCCAGAACATCGTGAAAATCGATATTTTAGGTGCCCAAAGTCAATATGTGCATGCATCTTCTGTACCCGTTTATATCTCAAATTCAGGCTCCAAACACCCGAAAACTCGATATTTTGGGGTCCCAGAAGCGATCTGTACATGCCTACTCAGATACAGGCCCAAAACATGCTGAAAATCGATATTTTAGGTACCCAAAGTCAATATGTGCATGCATCATCTGTACCCGTTTATATCTCAAATTCAGGCTCAAAAAACCCGAAAATTCGATATTTTGGGGTCCCAGAAACGATCTGTACATGCCTACTCCGTGTTAGAGTATTTTCAAAATACAGGCCCAACACATACTGAAAATCGATCTTTTAAGTGTCCAATTGTCGATATGTGCATGCATCTTCTGAACCCGTTTATATCTCAAATGCAGGCTCCAAACACCCGAAAACTGGATATTTGAGGGTCCCAGTAGTGATCTGTACATGCCTACTCAGATACAGGCCCAAAACATGCTGAAAATCGATATTTTAGGTGTGCAAAGTCAATATGTGCATGCATCTTCTGTACCCGTTTATATCTCAAATTCAGGCCAAAACACCCGAGAATTCGATATTTTTGGGTCCCAGAAGCGATCTGTACATGCGTACTCCGTGTTAGAGTATTTTCAAAATATAGGCCCAAAACATGCTAATAATCGATATTTTAAGTGCCCAAAGTCGATATCTCAAATTCAGGCTCAAAACACCCGAAAATTCTATATTTTTGGGTCCCAGAAGCGATCTGTGCATGCCTACTTCGTGTTAGAGTATTTTCAAAATACAGGCCCAAAACATGCTGAAAATCAATATTTTAGGTGCTCAAAGTCAATATGTGCATGCATCTTCTGTACCTGTTTATATCTCAAATTCATGCTCCAAACACCCGAAAATTCGGTATTTTTGGGTCCTAGAAGCGATCTGTACATGCCTACTCCTAGTTAGAATGTTTTCAAGATACAGATATAAAACATGCTCAAAATCGATATTTTAGGTTCCCAAAAGTTGATATGTGAATGCATCTCCAGTAATCGTTTATATCTCAAATTCAGGCTCAAAACACCTGAAAATTCGATATTTTGGGATCCCAGAAGCGATCTGTACATAGCTACTCCATGTTAGAGTATTTTCAAAATACAGGCCCAAAACATACTGAAAATCGATATTTTAGGTGACCAAAAGTCGATATGTGCATGCATGTTCTGTACCCGTTTATATCTCAAATTCAGGCTCAAAACATTCGAAAATTCGATATTTTGGGGTCCCAGAAGCAATCTGTACATGCCTACTCCGTTTTAGAGTATTTTCAAAATACAGGCCCAAAACATGCTGAAAATCCATATTTTAGGTGTCCAAAGTCAATATGTGTATGCATCTTATTCACCCGTTTATATCCCAAATTCAACCTCAAAACACTTGAAAATTCGATATTTTTGGGTCCCATAAGCGATCTGTACATGCCTACTCAGTGATAGAATATTTTCAAAATATAGGCTCAAAACATGCTAAAAATCGATATTATAAGTGTCCAAAGTCGATATGTGCATGCATCTTCTGTACACGTTTATATCTCAAATTCAGGCTCAAAACACCCGAAAATTCGATATTTTAAGGGTCTCAGAAGCGATCTGTACATGCCTACTCCGTGTTAGAGTGTTTTCAAAATTCAGGCCCAAAACATACTGAAAATCGATCTTATAGGTGCCCAAAAGTCGATTTGTGCATGCATCTTCTGTACCCGTTTATATCTCAAATTCAGGCTCCAAACACCAGAAAATTCGATATTTTGGGGTCCCAGAAGCGATCTGTACATGCCTAATCAGATACAGGCCCAAAACATGCTGAAAATCGATATTTTAGATGCCTAATGTCAATATGTGCAGGCATCTTCTGTACACGTTTATATCTCAAATTCAGGTTTCACACACACGAAAATTCGGTATTTTGGGGTCCAAGAAGCGATCTGTACATGCCTACTCAGATACAGGCCCAAAACATGCTGAAAATCGATCTTTTAGGTGCTATATTCAATATGTGCATGCATCTTCTGTATCCGTTTATATCTCAAATTCAGGCTCCAAACACCCAGAAATTCTATATTTTGGGGTCCCAGAAGCGATCTGTATATGCCTACTCCGTTTTAGAGTATTTTCAAAATACAGGCCTAAAACATGTTGAAAATCCATATTTTAGGTGCCCAAAGTCATTATGTGTATGCATCTTATTCACCCGTTTATATCCCAAATTCAACCTCAAAACACTTGAAAATTCAATATTTTAGGGTCCCATAAGCAAACTGTACATGCCTACTCAGTGCTAGAATATTTTCAAAATATAGGCTCAAAACATGCTAAAAATCGATATTATAAGTGTCCAAAGTCGATATGTGCATGAATCTTCTGTACACGTTTATATCTCAAATTCAGGCTCAAAACTCCCGAAAATTCGATATTTTGGGGTCCCAGAAGCAATCTGTACATGCCTACTCCGTGTTAGAGTATTTTCAAAATACAGGCCCAAAATATGCTGAAATCGATATTTTAGGTGCCCAAAGTCAATATGTGCATGCATCTTCTGTACCCGTTTATATATCAAATTCATGCTCCAAACACCAGAAAATTCGATATTTTGGGGTCCCAGAAGCGATCTGTACATGCCTAATCAGATACAGGCCCAAAACATGCTGAAAATCGGTATTTTAGATGCCCAAAGTCAATATGTGCAGGCATCTTCTGTACCCGTTTATATCTCAAATTCAGGTTTCACACACACGAAAATTATGTATTTTGGGGTCCAAGAAGCGATCTGTACATGCCTACTCAGATACAGGCCCAAAACATGCTGAAAATCGATATTTTAGGTGCTATATTCAATATGTGCATGCATCTTCTGTACCCGTTTATATCTCAAATTCTGGCTCAAAACACCCGAAAATTCGATATTTTTGGGTCCCAGAAGCGATCTGTGCATGCCTACTTCGCGTTAGAGTATTTTCAAAATACAGGCCCAAAACATACTAAAAATCGATATTTTAGGTGCTCAAAGTCAATATGTGCATGGATCTTCTGTACCTGTTTATATCTCAAATTCATCCTCCAAACACCCGAAAATTCGGTATTTTTGGGTCCTAGAAGCGATCTGTACATGCCTACTCCTAGTTCGAATGTTTTCAAGATACAGATCCAAAACATGCTCGAAATTGATATTTTAGGTTCCCAAAAGTTGATATGTGCGTGCATCTTCAGTAATCGTTTATATCTCAAATTCAGGCTCAAAACACCTGAAAATTCGATATTTTGGGATCCCAGACGCGATCTGTACATGGCTACTCCGTGTTAGAGTATTTTCAAAATACAGGCCCAAAACATACTGAAAATCGATATTTTAGGTGCCCAAAAGTCGGTATGTGCATGCATGTTCTGTACCCATTTATATCTCAAATTCAGGTTTAAAATACCCGAAAATTCGATATTTTGGGGTTTCAGAAGCGATCTGTACATGCCTACTCAGTGCTAGAATATTTTCAAAATATATGTCCAAATCATGCTATAAATCGAAATTTTAGGTGCCCAAAGTCGATATCTCAAATTCATGCCCTAAACACACGAAAATTCGATATTTTGGGGTCCCAGAAGCGATCTGTACATGCCTACTCCGTGTTAGAGTATTTTCAAATTACAGGCCCAAAACATAATGAAAATCTATCTTTTAGGTGCCGAAAAGTCGATATGTGCATTCATCTTCTGTACCCGTTTATATCTCAAATTCAGGCTCCAAACACCCGAAAACTCGATATTTTGGGGTCCCAGAAACGATCTGTACATGCCTACTCAGATACAGGCCCAAAACATGCTGAAAATCGATATTTTAGGTACCCAAGGTCAATATGTGAATGCATCTTCTGTACCCGTTTATATCTCAAATTCAGGCTCAAAAAACACGAAAATTCGATATTTTGGGGTCCCAGAAGCGAGCTGTACATGCATACTCAGTGTTAGAATATTTTCAATATATAGGCCCAAAACATGCTAAAAATCGATATTTTAAGTGCCCAAAGTCGATATCTCAAATTCAGGCCTAAAACACCCGAAAAATTGATATTTTGGGGTCCCAGAAGCGATCTGTACATGCCTACTCCGTTTAGAGTATTTTCAAAATACAGGCCCAAAACATACTGAAAATCGATCTTGTAGGTGCCCAAAAGTTGATATGTGCATGCATCTTCTGTACCCGTTTATATCTCAAATTCATGCTCCAAACACACAAAAATTCGATATTTTCGGGTCCCTGAAGCGATTTGTACATGCCTACTCAGATACAGGCCCAAACATGCTGAAAATCGATATTTTAGGTGCCCAAAGTCAATATGTGCATGCATCTTCTGTACGCGTTTATATCTCAAATTCATGCTCCAAACACACAAAAATTCGATATTTTTGGGTCCCAGAAGCGATCTGTACATGCCTACTCAGTGCTAGAATGTTTTCTAAATATAGGCTAAAAACATGCTAAAAAATCGTTATTTTATGTGTCCAAAGTTGATATGTGCATGCATCTTCTGAACCCGTTTATATCTCAAATGCAGGCTCAAAACACCCGAAAATTCGTAAGTTTTTGGTCCTAGAAGCGATTTGTACAATGCCTACTTCTAGTTAGTATGTTTTCAAGATACAGACGAAAATATGCTCAAAATCGATATTTTTTGTGTCCAAAAGTCGATATGTGCATGCATCTTCAGAACCCGTTTATATCTCAAATTCAACCTCAAAACACCCGAAAATTCGATATTTTGGGTCCCAGAAGCGATCTGTACATGCCTACTCAGTGCTAGAATATTTTCAAAACATAGACCCAAAGCATGCTAAAAATCGGTATTTTAGGTGCCCAAAGTCGATATCTCAAATTCAGGCCCAAAACACCCGTAAAATTCGATATTTTGGGGTCCCAGAAGCGATCTGTTGATGCCTACTCAGTGCTAGAATATTTTCAAAATATATGCCCAAATCATGCTATAAATCGAAATTTTAGGTGCCCAAAGTCGATATCTCAAATTCATGCCCAAAACACACGAAAATTCGATATTTTGGGGTCCCAGAAGCGATCAGTACATGCCTACTCCTTGTTAGAGTATTTTCAATTTACAGGCCCAAAACATAATGAAAATCTATCTTTTAGGTGCCGAAAAGTCGATATGTGCATTCATCTTCTGTACCCGTTTATATCTCAAATTCAGGCTCCAAACACCCGAAAACTCGATATTTTGGGGTCCCAGAAACGATCTGTACATGCCTACTCAGATACAGGCCCAAAACATGTTGAAAATCGATATTTTAGGTACCCAAAGTCAATATGTGCATGCATCTTCTGTACCCGTTTATATCTCAAATTCAGGCTCAAAAAACCCGAAAATTCGATATTTTGGGGTCCCAGAAGCGAGCTGTACATGCATACTCAGTGCTAGAATATTTTCTATATATAGGCCCAAAACATACTAAAAATCGATATTTTAAGTGCCCAAAGTCGATATCTCAAATTCAGGCCTAAAACACCCTAAAAATTGATATTTTGGGGTCCCAGAAGCGATCTGTACATGCCTACTCCGTTTAGAGTATTTTCAAAATACAGGCCCAAAACATACTGAAAATCGATCTTGTAGGTGCCCAAAAGTTAATATGTGCATGCATCTTCTGTACCCGTTTATATCTCAAATTCATGCTCCAAACACAAAAAAATTCGATATTTTCGGGTCCCAGAAGCGATTTGTACATGCCTACTCAGATACAGGCCAATACATGCTGAAAATCGATATTTTAGGTGCCCAAAGTCAATATGTGTATGCATCTTCTGCACCCGTTTATATCCCAAATTCAACTTCAAACCACCCGAAAATTCGATATTTTGGGTTCCCAGAAACGATCTGTACATGCCTACTCCGTGTTAGAGTATTTTCAAAATACAGGCCCAACACATACTGAAAATCGATCTTTTAAGTGTCCAATTGTCGATATGTGCATGCATCTTCTGAACCCGTTTATATCTCAAATGCAGGCTCCAAACACCCGAAAACTCGATATTTGGGGGTCCCAGTAGTGATCTGTACATGCCTACTCAGATACAGGCCCAAAACATGCTGAAAATCGATATTTTAGGTGTGCAAAGTCAATATGTGCATGCATCTTCTGTACCCGTTTATATCTCAAATTCAGGCTCAAAACACCCGAGAATTCGATATTTTTGGGTCCCAGAAGCGATCTGTACATGCCTACTCCGTGTTAGAATATTTTCAAAATATATGCCCAAAACATGCTAAAAATCTATATTTTAAGTGCCCAAAGTCGATATCTCAAATTTAGGCCCAAAACACCCGAAAATTCGATATTTTGTGGTCCTAGAAGCAATCTGTACATGCCTACTCCGTGTTAGAGTATTTTCAAAATACTGGCCCAAAACATGCTGAAAATCGATATTTTAGGTGCCCAAAGTCAATATTTGCATGCATCTTCTGTACCCGTTTATATCTAAAATTCAGCTCCAAACACCCGAAAATTCGATATTTTGGGTTCCCAGAAGCGATCTGTACATGCCTAGTCAGTGCTAGAATATTTTCAAAATATAGGCCCAAAACATGCTAAAAATCGATATTTTAAGTGCCCAAAGTCGATATATCAAATTTAGGCAAAAAACACCCTAAAATTCGATATTTTGGGGTCCCAGAAGCGATCTGTACATGCCTACTCCGTGTTAGAGTATTTTCAAAATACTGGCCCAAAACATGCTGAAAATCGATATTTTAGATGCCCAAACTCTATATGTGCATGCATCTTCTGTACCCGTTTATATCTTAATTTCAGGCTCCAAACACCCGAAAATTCGATATTTTGGGGTCCCAGAAGCGATCTGTACATGGCTACTCAGATACAGGCCGAAAACATGCTAAAAATCGATATTTTAGGTGCCCAAAGTCAATATGTGTATGCATCTTCTGCACCCGTTTATATCCCAAATTCAACCTCAAAACACCCGAAAATTCGATATTTTTGGTTCTCAGAAGCGATCTGTACATGCCTACTCAGTGCTAGAATGTTTTCAAAATATAGACTCAAAACATGCTAAAAATCGATATTTTAAGTGTCCAAAGTTGATATGTGCATGCACCTTCGGTACCCGTTTATATCTCAAATTCAGGCTCAAAACCCCAGAAAATTCGGTATTTTTGGGTCCTAGAAGCGATCTGTACATGCCTACTCAGTGCTAGAATATTTTCAAAATACAATATCAAAACATGCTAAAAATCGATATTTTAGGTGCCCAAAGTCGTTATTTAAATATCAGGCCCAAAACACTCGAAAATTCGATATTTTGGGGTCCCAGAAGCGATCTGTACATGCATACCCCGTGTTAGAGTATTTTCGAAATACAGGCCCAAAACATGCTGAAAATCGATATTTTAGGTGCCCAAAGTCAATATGTGCATGCATCTTCTGTACCCGTTTATATCTAAAATTCAGCTCCATACACCCGAAAATTCGATATTTTGAGGTCCCAGAAGCGATCTGTACATGCCTACCCGTGTTAGAGTATTTTCGAAATACAGGCCCAAAACATCCTGAAAATCGATATTTTTGGTGCCCAAAGTCAATATGTGCATGCATCTTCTGTACCCGTTTATATCTCAAATTCAGGCTCAAAACACTCGAAAATTCGATATTTTGGGGTCCCAGAAGCGATTTGTACATGCCTACTCAGTTCAAGAATATTTTCAAAATATATGCCTAAAACATTCTAAAAATCGATATTTTAAGTGCCCAAAGTCGATATCTCAATTCAGGCCCAAAACACCCGAAAATTCGGTATTTTTGGGTCCTAGAAGCAATCTGTACATCCCTACTCAGATGCAGGCCCAAAACATGCTGAAAATCGATATTTAAGGTGCCCAAAGTCAATATGTGTATGCATCTTCTGCACCCGTTTATATCTCAAATTCAACCTCAAAACACCCGAAAATTCGAAATTTTTGGGTCCCAGAAGTGATCTGTACATGCCTACTCAGTGCTAGAATGTTTTCAAAATATAGGCTCAAAACATGCTAAAAATCGATATTTTAAGTGTCCAAAGTCGATATGTGCATGCATCTTCAGTACCCGTTTATATCTCAAATGCAGGCTCCAAACACCCGAAAACTCGATATTTTGGGGTCCCAGTAGCGATCTGTACATGCCTACTCAGATACAGGCCCAAAACATGCTGAAAATCGATATTTTAGGTGCCCAAAGTCGATGTTTCAAATTCAGGCCCAAAACACCCGAAAATTCGATATTTTGGGGTCCCAGAAGCGATCTGTACATGCCTACCCCGTGTTAGAGTATTTTCGAAATACAGGCCCAAAACATCCTGAAAATCGATATTTTAGGTGCCCAAAGACAATATGTGCATGCATCTTCTGTACCCGTTTATATCTCAAATTCAGCTCAAAACACCCGCAAATTCGATATTTTGGGGTCCCAGAAGCGATCTGTACATGCCTAGTCAGTGCTAGAATGTTTTCAAATTATAGGCTCAAAACATGCTAAAAATCGATATTTTAGGTGCCCAAACTCTATATGTGCATGCATCTTCTGTACCCATTTATATCTCAATTTCAGGCTCCAAACACCCGAAAATTCGATATATTGGGGTCCCAGAAGCGATCTGTACATGGTTACTCAGATTCAGGGTCAAAAACATGCTGAAAATCGATATTTTAGGTGCCTAAAGTCAATATGTGTATACATCTTCTGCACCCGTTTATATCCCAAATTCAGGCTCCAAACACCCTAAAATTCGATATTTTGGGGTCCCAGAAGCGATCTGTACATGCCTACTCCAAGTTAGAATGTTTTCAAGATACAGAACCAAAACATGCCTAAAATCGATATTTTAGGTGCCCAAAGTCAATATGTGCAGGCATCTTCCGTACCCGTTTATATCTCAAATTCAGGCTTCAAACACACGAAAATTCAGTATTTTGGGGTCCTAGAAGCGATCTGTACATGCCTACTCAGATACAGACCCAAAACATGCTGAAAATCGATATTTCAGGAGCTATATTCAATATGTGCATGCATCTTATGTACCCGTTTATATCTCAAATTCAGGCTCAAAACACCCGAAAATTCGATATTTTTGTGTCCCAGAAGCAATCTGTGCATGCCTACTTCGTGTTAGAGTATTTTGTCAAAATACAGGCCCAAAACATGCTAAAAATCGATATTTTAGGTGCTCAAAGTCAATATGTGCATTCATCTTCTGTACCTGTTTATATCTCTAATTCATGCTCCAAACACCCGAAAATTCGGTATTTTTGGGTCCTAGAAGCGATTATTACATGCTTACTCCTAGTTAGAATGTTTTTAAGATACAGATCCAAAACATGTTCAAAATCGATATTTTAGGTTCCCAAAAGTTGATATGTGCATACATTTTCAGTAATCGTTTATATATCAAATTCAGGCTCAAAACACCTGAAAATTCGATATTTTGGGATCCCAGAAGCGATCTGTACATGGCTACTCCGTGTTAGAGTATTTTCAAAATACAGGCCCAAAACATACTGAAAATCGATATTTTAGGTGCCCAAAGTCAATATGTGCATGCATCTTCTGTACCCGTTTATATCTCAAATTCAGGCTCAAAATACCCGAAATTTCGATATTTTGGGGTCTCAGAAGCGATCTGTACATGCCTACTCAGTGCTAGAATATTTTCAAAATATAGACCCAATACATGCTAAAAATCGATATTTTAGGTGCCCAAAGTCGATATCTCAAATTCAGGCACAAAACACCAGAAAATTCGATATTTTGGGGTCCCATAGGCGATCTGAACATGCCTACTCAGTGTTAGAATATTTTCAAATTATAGGCCCAAAACATACTGAAAATCGATCTTTTATGTGCCCAAAAGTCGATATGTGCATGCATCTTCTGTACCCGTTTATATCTCAAATTCAGGCTCCAAACACCCGAAAATTCGATATTTTGGGGTCCCAGAAGCGATCTGTATATGCCTACTCCGTTTTAGAGTATTTTCAAAATACAGGCCCAAAACATGCTGAAATCCATATTTTTGGTGCCCAAAGTCAATATGTGTATGCATCTTATTCACCCGTTTATATCCCAAATTCAACCTCAAAACACTTGAAAATTCGATATTTTTGGGTCCCATAAGCAATCTGTACATGCCTACTCAGTGCTAGAATATTTTCAAAATATAGGCTCAAAACATGCTAAAAATCGATATTATAAGTGTCCAAAGTCGATATGTGCATGCATCTTCGGTACACGTTTATATCTCAAATTCAGGCTCAAAACACCCGAAAATTCAGTATTTTTGGGTCCTAGAAGCGATCTGTACTTGCCTACTCCTAGTTAGAATGTTTTCAAGATACAGACCCAAAACATGCTCAAAATCGATTATTTAGGTGCCCAAAAGTTGATATGTGCATGCATCTTCAGTACCCGTTTATATATCAAATTCAGGCTCAAAACACCCGAAAATTCGATATTTTGGGGTCCCAGAAGCGATCTGTACATGCCTACTCAGTGCTAGAATATTTTCAAAATATAGGCCCAAAACATGCTAAAAATCGATATTATAGGTGCCCAAAGTCGATATCTTAAATTCAGGCCCAAAACACCCGAAAATTCGATATTTTAGGGTCCAAGAAGCGATCTGTACATGCCTACTCCGTGTTAGAGTATTTTCAAAATACAGGCCCAAAACATAATGAAAATCGATCTTTTAGGTGCCCAAAAGTCGATAAGTGCATGCATCTTCTGTACCCGTTTATATTCCAAATTCAACCTCAAAAGACCCGAAAATTCGATAGTTTTGGGTCCCAGAAGCGATCTGTACAGTCGGCGGCAGAAGTCCTGTCGCCTCACCTGCTTCACCAAGACATGCAGTGTTCATGAACTCGAGAAATACGCACGTTTTCTACACCTAATAATCTCGAGTCTTCGAACATCGCGTGCCTCTGTGAAGCAAGTGAAGCGACAGGACTTTTGCCGCCGACTGTACATGCCTACTCAGTGCTATAATGTTTTCAAAATAAAGGCTCAAAACATGCTAAAAATCGATATTTTACGTGTCCAAAGTCGATATGTGCATGCATCTTCTGTACCCGTTTATATCTCAAATTCAGGCTCAAAACACCCGAAAATTCGGTATTTTTGGGTCCTAGAAGCGATCTGTACATGGCTACTCCTAGTTCGAATGTTTTCAAGATACAGACCCAAAACATGCCCAAAATCGATATTTTAGGTGTCCAAAAGTCGATATGTGCATGCATCTTCAGTACCCGTTTATATCTTAAATTCAAACTCAAAACACCCGAAAATTCGATATTTTGGGGTCCCAGAAGCGATCTGTACATGCCTATTCCGTGTTAGAGTATTTCAAAATACAAGCCCAAAACATGCTAAAAATCGATATTTTAGGTGCCCAAAGTCGATATTGCAAATTCAGGCCCAAAACACCTGAAAATTCGATATTTTGGGGTCCCAGAAGCGATCTGTACATGCCTATTCAGATACAGGCCCAAAACATGCTGAAAATCGATATATTAGGTGCCCAAAGTCAATATGTGTATGCATCTTCTGCAACCGTTTATATCTCAAATTCAGTCTCAAAACAACCTAAAATTCGATATTTTTGGGTCCCAGAAGCGATCTGTACATGCCTACTCCTAGTTAGAATGTTTTCAAGATACAGACCCAAAACATGCTAAAAATTGATATTTTAGGTGCCCAAAGTCAATATGTGCATGCATCTTATGTACCCGTTTATATCTCAAATTCAACCTCAAAACGCACGAAAATTCGATATTTTGAGGTCCCAAAAGCGATCTGTACATGCCTACTCAGGGCTAGAATATTTTCAAAATATAGTCCCAAAACATGCTAAGAATCGATATTTTAGGTGCCCAAAGTCGATATCTCAAATTCAGGCACAAAACCCCCGAAAATTCGATATTTTAGGGGCCCAAAAGCGATCTGTACATGCCTTCTTCGTGTTAGAGTATTTTCAAAATACAGGCCCAAAACATACTGAAAATCGATCTTTTAGGTGCCCAAAAGTCGATATGTGCATGCATCTTCTGTACCCGTATATATCTCAAATTCAGGCTTAAAACACCCGAAAATACGATATTTTGGGGTCGCAGAAGCGATCTGTACATGCCTACTCAGTACTAGAATATTTTCCAAATATGGGCCAAAAAACATGCAAAAAATCGATATTTTAGGTGCCCAAAGTCGATATCTCAAATTCAGTCCCAAAACACCCTAAAATTCGATATTTTGGGGCCCCAAAATCGATCTGTATATGCCTACTTCGTGTTAGAGTTTTTTCAAAATACAAGCCTAAAACATACTGAAAATCGATATTTTAGGTGCCTAAATTCAAAATGTGCATGCATCTTCTGCGCCTGTTTATATCCCAAATTCAACGTCAAAGCACCCGAAAATTCGATATTTTGGGGTCCCAGAAGCTATCTGTAAATGCCTACTCCGTGTTAGGGTATTTACAAAATTAAGGCCTAAAACATACTGAAAATCGATCTTTTAGGTGCCCAAAAGTCGATATGTGGATGCATCTTCTCAAATTCAGGCTACAAACACCCGAAAATTCGATATTTTGGGGTCCCAGAAGCGATCTGAACATGCCTACTCCTAGTTAGAATGTTTTCAAGATACAGACCCAAAACATGCTTAAAATCGATATTTTAGGTGCCACAAAGTCGATTTGTTCATGCATCTTCAGTACCCGTTTATATCTCAAATTCAGGCTCAAAACACCCGAAAATTCGATATTTTGAAGTCCCAGAAGCGATCTGTACATGCCTACTCAGTGCTAGAATATTTTCAAAATATAGTCCCAAAACATGCTAAAAATCGATATTTTATGTGCCTAAATTCGATATCTCAAATTCAGGCCCAAAACACCCGAAAATTCGATATTTTGGGGTCCCAGAAGCTATTTGTAAATGCCTACTCCGTGTTAGGGTATTTTTAAAATACAGGCTCAAAACATACTGAAAATCGATCTTTTAGGTGCCCAAAAGTCGATATGTGCATGCATCTTCTGTACCCGTTTATATCTCAAATTCAGGCTCAAAACATCTGAAAATTCGGTATTTTTGGGTCCTACAAGCGATCTGTAAATGCCTACTCTTAGTTAGAATGTAATCAAGATACAGACCCAAATCATGCTCAAAATCTATATTTAAGGTGCCAAAAAGTCGATATGTTCATGCATCTTCAGTACCCGTTTATATCTCAAATTCAGGCTACAAACACCCAAAAATTCGATATTTTGGGGTTCCAGAAGCGATCTGTACATGCCTACTCAGATACAGGCCCAAAACATGCTGTAAATCGATATATTAGGTGCCCAAAGTCAATATGTGTATGCATCTTCTGTACCTGTTTATATCTCAAATTCAACCTCAAAACACCCGAAAATTCGATATTTTTGGGTCCCAGAAGCGATCTGTACATGCCTACTCTGTGCTAGAATGTTTTCAAAATATAGGCTCAAAACATGCTAAAAATCGATATTTTAAGTGTCCAAAGTCGATATGTACATGTATCTTCTGTACCTGTATATTTCTCAAATTCAGGCTCAAAACACCCGAAAATTCGGTATTTTAGGGGTCCTACAAGCAATCTGTACATGCCTACTCCTAGTTCGAATGTTTTCAAGATACAAACCCAAAACTTGCTCAAAATCGACATTTTAGGTGTCCAAAAGTCGATATGTGCATTCATCTTCAGTACCCGTTTATATCTCAAATTCAGGCTCAAAACACCCGAAAATTCGATATTTTGGGGTCCCAGAAGCGATCTGTACATGAATATTCAGATACAGGCCCAAAGCATGCTGAAAATCGATATATTAGGTGCCCAAAGTTAATATGTGTATGCATCTTCTGCACCCTTTTATATCACAAATTCAACCTCGGAACACCTGAAAATTCGATATTTTTGGGTCCCAGAAGCGATCTGTACATGCCTACTCAGTGCTAGAATGTTTTTTAAAATATAGGCTCAAAACATGCTAAAAATCGAAATTTTAAGTGTCCAAAGTCTTCTGTACCCGTTTATATCTCAAATTCGGGATCAAAACACCCGAAAATTCGGTATTTTTGGTTCCCAGAAGAGATCTGTAGATGCCTACTCCTAGTTAGAATGTTTTAAAGATACAAACCTAAAACATGCTCAAAATCGATATTTTAGGTGCTCAAAAGTCGATATGTGCATGCCTCTTCTCTACCTGTTTATATCTCAAATTCAACATCAAAACACAAGAAAATTCGGTATTTTTGGGTCCTAGAAGCGATCTGTACATGCCTACTCCTAGTTCGAATATTTTCAAGATACAAACCCAAAACTTGCTCAAAATCGATATTTTAGGTGTCCAAAAGTCGATAAGTGCATGCATATTCAGTACCCGTTTGTATCTAAAATTCAGGGTTAAAACACCCGAAAATTCGATATTTTTGGGTCCCAGAAGCGATCTGTACATGCCTACTCCGTGTTAGAGTATTTTCAAAATACAGGCCGAAAACATGCTGAAAATCGATATTTTAGGTGCCCAAAGTCAATATGTGCATGCATCTTCTCTACCCGGTTATATCACAAATTCAGGCTCAATACACCCGAAAATTCGATATTATGGGGTCTCAGAAGCGATCTGTACATGCCTACTCAGTGCTAGAATATTTTCAAAATATAGACCCAATACATGCTAAAAATCGATATTTTAGGTGCCCAAAGTCGATATCTCAAATTCAGGCCCAAAACACCAGAAAATTCGATATTTTGGGGTCCCAGCGGCGATCTGTACATGCCTACTCATTGATAGAATATTTTCAAAATATAGGCCCAAAACATCCTGAAAATCGAATTTTTATGTGCCCAAAAGTCGATATGTGCATGCATCTTCTGTACCCGTTTATATCTCAAATTCAGGCTCCAAACACCCGAAAATTCGATATTTTTGGGTCCCAGAAGCGATCTGTAAATGCCTACTCAGTGCTAGAATGTTTTCAAAATACAGGCCTAAAACATGCTGAAAATCGATATTTTAGGTGCCCAAAGTCGATATGTGCATGTACCTTCTGTACCCGTTTATATCTCCAATTCAGGCTTAAAACACCCTAAAAGTCGGTATTTTTGGGTCCTAGAAGCGATATGTACATGCCTACTCCTGGTTAGAATGTTTTCAAGATACAGACACAAAACATGCTCAAAATCGATATTTTAGGTGCCCAAAAGTCGATATGTGCATGCATCATCAGTACCCGTTTATATCTCAAATTCAGGCTCCAAAAACCCGAAAATTCGATATTTTAGGGTCCAAGAAGCGATCTGTTCATGCATACACCGTGTTAGAGTATTTTCAATATACAGGCCCAAAACATGCTGAAAATCGATATTTTAGGTGTCCAAAGTCAATATGTGTATGCATCTTCTGTACCCGTTTTTATCACAAATTCAGGCTCAATACCCCCGAAAATTTGATATTTTGGGGTCCCAGAAGCAACCTGTACATGGCTACTCTGTGGTTGAGTATTTTCAAAATAGAGGCCCAAAACATACTGAAAATCGATCTTTTAGGTGACCAAAAGTCGATAAGTGCATGCATCTTCAGTACCCGTATATATCTCAAATTCAGGCTCAAAACACCCGAAAATTAGATATTTTGGGGTCCCAGAAACGATCTGTACATGCCTACTCCGTGTTAGAGTATTTTCAAAATACAGGCCCAAAACTTGCTGAAAATCGATATTTTAGGTGCCCAAAGTCGATATGTGCATGCATCATCAGTACCCGTTTATATCTCAAATTCAGGCTCAAAACACCCGAAAATTCGATATTTTGGGGTCTAAGAAGCGATCTGTACATGCCTACTCCGTGTTAGAGTATTTTCAAAATACATCCCCAAAACATGCTGAAAATCAATATTTTAGGTGCCCAAAGTCAATATGAGCATGTACCTTCTGTACCCGTTTATATCTCAAATTCAGCCTCTAAACACCCGAAAAATCGATATTTTTGGGTCCCAGAAGCGATCTGTACATGCCTACTCCTGGTTAGAATGTTTTCAAGATACAGACCCAAAACATGCTCAAAATCGATATTTTAGGTGCCCAAAAGTCGATATGTGCATGCATCATCAGTACCCGTTTATATCTCAAATTCAGGCTCCAAAAACCCGAAAATTCGATATTTTAGGGTCCAAGAAGCGATCTGTTCATGCATACACCGTGTTAGAGTATTTTCAATATACAGGCCCAAAACATGCTGAAAATCGATATTTTAGGTGTCCAAAGTCAATATGTGTATGCATCTTCTGTACCCGTTTTTATCACAAATTCAGGCTCAATACCCCCGAAAATTTGATATTTTGGGGTCCCAGAAGCAACCTGTACATGGCTACTCCGTGGTAGAGTATTTTCAAAATAGAGGCCCAAAACATACTGAAAATCGATCTTTTAGGTGACCAAAAGTCGATAAGTGCATGCATCTTCAGTACCCGTATATATCTCAAATTCAGGCTCAAAACACCCGAAAATTAGATATTTTGGGGTCCCAGAAACGATCTGTACATGCCTACTCCGTGTTAGAGTATTTTCCAAATACAGGCCCAAAACATGCTGAAAATCAATATTTTAGGTGCCCAAAGTCGATATGTGCATGCATCATCAGTACCCGTTTATATCTCAAATTCAGGCTCAAAACACCCGAAAATT
The DNA here is from genome assembly GCA_033782935.1 of Petrolisthes cinctipes. NCBI lineage: Eukaryota > Metazoa > Arthropoda > Malacostraca > Decapoda > Porcellanidae > Petrolisthes > Petrolisthes cinctipes. The sequence continues at coordinate 2,507,214 of JAWQEG010000015.1, forward strand.
CGATATTTTGGGGTCTAAGAAGCGATCTGTACATGCCTACTCCGTGTTAGAGTATTTTCAAAATACATCCCCAAAACATGCTGAAAATCAATATTTTAGGTGCCCAAAGTCAATATGAGCATGTACCTCCTGTACCCGTTTATATCTCAAATTCAGCCTCTAAACACCCGAAAAATCGATATTTTTGGGTCCCAGAAGCGATCTGTACATGCCTACTCCTGGTTAGAATGTTTTCAAGATACAGACCCAAAACATGCTCAAAATCGATATTTTAGGTACCCAAAAGTCGATATGTGCATGGATCATCAGTACCCGTTTATATCTCAAATTCAGGCTCAAAACACCCGAAAATTTGATATTTTTGGGTCCCAGAAACGATCTGTACTCAGTTTTAGAATATTTTCAAAATATAGGCCCAAAACATGCTAAAATTGATATTTTAGGTGCCCAATGTCGATATCTCAAATTCCGGCCCAAAACACCCGAAAATTCGATATTTTGGGGTCCCAGAAGCGATCTGTACATGCCTACTCCGTGTTAGAGTATTTTTAAAAATACAGGCCCAAAACATACTAAAAAATCGATCTTATAGGTGTCCAAAAGTCGATATGTGCATTCATCTTCTGTAAACGTTTATATCTCAAATTCAGGCTCCAAACACCCTAAAATTCGATATTTTGGGGTCCTTAAAGCAATCTGTACATGCCTACTCAGATACACGCCCAAAACATGCTGAAAATAGATATTTTAGGTGCCCTGAGTCAATATGTGTATGCATCTTCTGCACCCGTTTATATCCCAAGTTCAACCTCAAAATACCCGAAAATTCAATATTTTGGGGTCCCAGAAGCAATCTGTACATGCTTACTCATTGCTAGAATGTTTTCAAAATATAATTCCAAAACATGCTAAAAATCGATATTTTAAGTGCACAAAGTCGATATCTCAAATTCAGGCCCAAAACATTCGAAAATTCGATTTTTGGGGGTCCCAGAAGCGATCTGTACATGGCTACTCCGTGGTAGAGTATTTTCAAAATAGAGGCCCAAAACATACTGAAAATCGATATTTTAGGTGCCCAAAAGTCGATATGTGCATGCATCTTCAGTACCCGTATATATCTCAAATTCAGGCTCAAAACACCCAAAAATTCGATATTTTGGGGTCCCAGAAGCGATCTGTACATGCCTACTCCGTGTTAGAGTATTTTCAAAATACAGGCCCAAAACATGTTAAAAATTGATCTTTTAGGTGCCCAAAAGTCGATATGTGCATGCATCTTCTGTACCCGTTTATATCTCAAATTCAGGCCCAAAACATTCGAAAATTCGATTTTTTGGGGTCCCAGAAGCGATCTGTACATGGCTACTCCGTGGTAGAGTATTTCCAAAATAGAGGCCCAAAACATACTGAAAATCGATATTTTAGGTGCCCAAAAGTCGATATGTGCATGCATCTTCTGTACCCGTATATATCTCAAATTCAGGCTCAAAACACCCGAAAATTCGGTATTTTTGTGTCCTAGAACCGATCTGTACATGCCTACTCCTGGTTATTATGTTTTCAAGATACAGACCCAAAACATGCTCAAAATCGATATTTTAGGTGCCCAAAAGTCGATATGTGATTGCATCTACTGGACCCGTTTATATCTCAAATTCAGGCTCCAAAACCCCGAAAATTCCATATTTTAGGGTCCCAGAAGCGATCTGATCATGCATACACCGTGTTAGAGTATTTTCAATATACAGGCCCAAAACATGCTGAAAATCGATATTTTAGGTGCCCAAAGTCAATATGTGCATGCATCTTCTGTACCCGTTTATATCACAAATTTAGTCTCAATACACCCGAAAAATTGATATTTTGAGGTCCCACAAGCGATCTGTACATGCCTACTCAGTGCTAGAATATTTTCAAAATATAGTCCAAAAACATGCTAAAAATCGATATTTTTGGTGCCCAAAGTCGATATTTAAAATTCAGGCCCAAAACACCCGAAAATTCGATATTTTGGGGTTCCAGAAGCGATCTGTACATGACTACTCCGTGTTAGAGCATTTTCAAAATACAGGCCCAAAACATACTGAAAATCGATCGTTTATGTGCCCAAAAGTCGATATGTGCATGCATCTTCTGTACCCGTTTATATCTCAAATTCAGGCTCCAAACCACCGAAAATTCGACATTATGGGGTCGCACAAGCGATCTGTACATGCCTACTCAGATACAGGCCCAAAACACGCTGAAAATGAAAATTTTATGTGCACAAAGTCATAATGTGTATGCATCTTCTGCACCCCTTTATATCCCAAATTCAACCTCAAAACACCCGAAAAATCGGTATTTTTGGGTCCTAGAAGCGATCTGTACATGCCTACTCCTAGTTAGAATGTTTTCAAAATACAAGCCCAAAACATGCTGAAAATCGATATTATAGGTGCCCAAAGTCAATATGTGTATGCATCTTCAGCACCCGTTTATATCCCAAATTCAACCTCAAAACACCCGAAAATTTGATATTATTGGGTCCCAGAAGCGATCTGTACATGCCTACTCAGTGCTAGATTATTTTCAAACTATAGGCCCAAAACATGCTAAAAATCGATATTTTAGGGGCCGAAAGTCGATATCTCAAATTCAGTCCCAAAACACCCGAAAATTTGATATTTTGGGGTCCCAGAAACGATCTGTACTGAGTGTTAGAATATTTTCAAAATATATGCCCAAAACATGCTAAAATCGATATTTTAGGTGCCCAAAGTCGATATCTCAAATTCAGGCCCAAAACACCCGAAAATTCGATATTTTGGTGTCACAGAAGCGATCTGTACATGCCTACTCCGTGTTAGAGTATTTTTAAAAATACAGGCCCAAAACATACTAAAAAATCGATCTTTTAGGTGCCCAAAAGTCGATATGTGCATTCATCTTCTGTAAACGTTTATATCTCAAATTCAGGCTCCAAACACCCTAAAATTCGATATTTTGTGGTTTCTTATTGCAATCTGTACATGCCTACTCAGATACAGGCCCAAAACATGCTGAAAATAGATATTTTTGGTGCCCAGAGTCAATATGTGTATGCATCTTCTGCACCCGTTTATATCCCAAGTTCAACCTCATAATACCCGAAAATTTGATATTTTGGGGTCCCAGAAGCTATCTGTACATGCTTACTCATTGCTAGAATGTTTTCAAAATATAATTCCAAAACATGCTAAAAATCGATATTTTAAGTGCACAAACTCGATATCTCAAATTCAGGCCCAAAACATTCGAAAATTCGATATTTTGGGGTCCCAGAAGCGATCTGTACATGGCTACTCCTTGGTAGAGTATTTAAAAAAAAAAAGCCCAAAACATACTGAAAATCGATATTTTAGGTGCCCAAAAGTCGATATGTGCATGTATCTTCAGTACCCGTATATATCTCAAATTCAGGCTCAAAACACCCGAAAATTCGATATTTTGGGGTCCCAGAAGCGATCTGTACATGCCTACTCCGTGTTAGAGTATTTTCAAAATACAGGCCCAAAACATGCTGAAAATCGATATTTTAGGTGCCGAAAGTCAATATGTACATGCATCTTCTGTACCCGTTTATATATCAAATTCAGGCTCCAAACACCCGAAAATTCGATATTTTTGGGTCCCAGAAGCGATCTGTACATGCCTACTCAGTGCTAGAATGTTTTGAAAACATAGGCTGAAAACATGCCAAAAATCGATATTTTAAGTTTCCAATGTCGATATGTGCATGTACCTTCTGTACCCGTTTATATCTCAAATTCAGGCTCAAAACACACGAAAATTCGGTATTTTTGTGTCCTAGAACCGATCTGTACATGCCTACTCCTGGTTAGAATGTTTTCAAGATACAGACCCAAAACATGCTCAAAATCGATATTTTAGGTGCCCAAAAGTCGATATGTGCATGCATCATCAGTACCCGTTTATATCTCAAATTCAGGCTCAAAACACCCGAAAATTCGATATTTTGGGGTCCCAGAAGCGATCTGTACATGCCTACTCCGTGTTAGAGTATTTTCAAAATACAGGCCCAAAACATGCAGAAAATCGATCTTTTAGGTGCCCAAAAGTCGATATGTGCATGTATCTTCTGTACCCGTTTATATCTCAAATTCAGGCTCCAAAAACCCGAAAATTCCATATTTTAGGGTCCTAGAAGCGATCTGTACATGCCTACTCCTAGTTAGAATGTTTTCAAAATACAGGCCCAAAACATGCTGAAAATCGATAATATAGGTGCCCAAAGTCAATATGTGTATGCATCTTCTACACCCGTTTATATCCCAAATTCAACCTCAAAACACCCTAAAATTTGATATTTTTGGGTCCCAGAAGCGATCTGTACATGCCTACTCAATGCTAGATTATTATCAAACTATAGGCCCAAAACATGCTAAAAATCGATATTTTAGGGGCCCAAAGTCGATATCTCAAATTCAGTCCCAAAACACCCGTAAATTCGATATTTTGGGGGTCCAGAAGCAATCTGTACATGCCTACTCCTTGTTAGAGTATTTTCAAAATACAGGCCCAAAACATGCTGAAAATCGATATTTTAGGTGCCCAAAGTCAATATGTGTATGAATCTTCTGCACACGTTTATATCCCAAATTCAACCTCAAAACACCTGAAAATTCGATTTTTTTGGATCCCAGAAGCGATCTCTACAAGCCTACTCAGTGCTAGAATGTTTTCAAAATATAGGCTCAAAACATTCTAAAAATCGATAGTATAAGTGTCCAAAGTCGATATGTGCATGTACCCTTTGTACCCGTTTATATCTCAAATTCAACCTCAAAACACCCGAAAATTCGATATTTTGGGGTCGCAGAAGCGATCTGTACATGCCTACTCAGTACTAGAATATTTTCCAAATATAGGCCCAAAACATGCTAAAAATCGATATTTTAAGTGCCCAAAGTCGATATCTCAAATTCAGTCCCAAAACACCCGAAAATTCGATATTTTGGGGCCCCAAAAGCGATCTGTATATGCCTACTTCGTGTTAGAGTATTTTCAAAATACAAGCCTAAAACAAACTGAAAATCGATCTTTTAGGTGCCCAAAAGTCGATATGTGCATGCATCTTCTGTACCCGTTTATATCTTAAATTCAGGCTCCAAACACCCGAAAATTCGATATTTTGGTTTCTCAGAAGCGATCTGTACATGCCTATTCAGATACAGGCCTAAAACATGCTGAAAATCGATATATTAGGTGCCCATAGTCAATATGTGTATGCATCTTCTGCACCCGTTTATATCCCAAATTCAACCTCAAAACACCCGAAAATTCGATATTTTTGGGTCCCAGAAGGGATCTGTACATGCCTACTCAGTGCTAGAATGCTTTTAAAATATAGACTCAAAACATGCTAAAACTTGATATTTTAAGTGTCCAAAGTCGATATGTGCATGCATCTTCTGTACCCGTTTATATCCCAAATTCAACCTCAAAACACACGAAAATTCGATATTTTAGGGTCCCAGAAGCGATCTGTACATGCCTACTCAGATACAGGCCCAAAACATACTGAAAATCGATATTTTAGGTGCCAAAAGTCAAAATGTGTATGCATCTTCTGCGCCCGTTTATATCCCAAATTCAACCTCAAAGCACCCGAAAATTCGATAATTTTGGGTCCCAGAAGCAATCTGCACATGCCTACTCAGTGATAGAATGTTTTCAAAACAAAGGCTCAAAACATGCAAAAAATCGATATTTTAGGTGTCCAAAGTCGATATGTGCATGCATCTTCTGTACCCGTTTATATCTCGAATTCAGGCTCAAAACACCCGAAAATTCGGTATTTTTGGGTCCTAGAAGCGATCTGTACATGCCTACTCCTAGTTAGAATGTTTTCAAGATACAGACCCAAATCATGCTCAAAATCGATATTTTAGGTGCCAAAAAGTCAATATGTTCATGCATCTTCAAAACCCGTTTATATCTCAAATTCAGACTACAAACACCCAAGAATTCGGTATTTTGGGGTTCCAGAAGCGATCTGTACATGCCTACTCAGATACAAGCCAAAAACATGCTGAAAATCGATATTTTTGGTGCCAAAAATTCGATATGTTCATGCATCTTCTGTACCTGTATATTTCTCAAATTCAGGCTCAAAACACCCGAAAATTCGGTGTTTTTTGGGTCCTACAAGCAATCTGTACATGCCTACTCCTAGTTCGAATGTTTTCAAGATACAAACCCAAAACTTGCTCAAAATCGATATTTTAGGTGTCCAAAAGTCAATATGTGTATGTATCTTCTGCACCCGTTTATATCACAAATTCAACCTCAGAACACCCGAAAATTCGATATTTTTGGGTCCCAGAAGCGATCTGTACATGCCTACTCAGTGCTAGAATGGTTTCAAAATATAGGCTCAAAACATGCTAAAAATCAATATTTTAAGTGTCCAAAGTCGATATGTGCATGCATCTTCTGTACCCGTTTATATCCCAAATTCAACCTCAAAACACCCGAAAATTCGATATTTTTGGGTCCCAGAAGCGATCTGTACATGCCTACTCAGATACAGGCCCAAAACATACTGAAAATCGATATTTTAGGTGCCCAAAGTCAAAATGTGTATTCATCTTCTGCGCCCGTTTATATCCCAAATTCAACCTCATAACACCCGAAAATTCGATATTTTTGGGTCCCAGAAGCGATCTGTACATGCCTACTCAGTGCTAGAATATTTTCAAAATATAGTCCCAAAACATGCGAAAAATCGATATTTTTGGTGCCCAAAGTCGATATCTCAAATTCAGTCCCAAAACACCCGAAATTTCGATATTTTGGGGTCTCAGAAGCGATCTGTACATGAATATTCAGATACAGGCCCAAAGCATGCTGAAAATCGATATATTAGGTGCCCAAAGTCAATATGTGTATGCATCTTCTGCAACCGTTTATATCACAAATTCAACCTCAGAACACCGGAAAATTCGATATTTTTGGGTCCCAGAAGAGATCTGTACATGCCTACTCAGTGCTAGAATGTTTTCAAAATATAGGCTCAAAACATGCTAAAAATCGATATTTTAAGTGTCCAAAGTCGATATGTGCATGCATCTTCTGTACCCGTTTATATCTCAAACTCGGGATCGAAACACCCGAAAATTCGGTATTTTTGGTTTCAAGAAGAGATCTGTAGATGCCTACACCTAGTTAGAATGTTTTAAAGATACAGACCCAAAACATGCTCAAAATCGTTATTTTAGGTGCCCAAAAGTCGATATGTGCATGCATCTACAGTACCCGTTTATATCTCAAATTCAGGGTTAAAACACTCGATAATTCGATATTTTGGGGTCCCAGAAGCGATCTGTACATGCCTACTCCGTGTTAGAGTATTTTCAAAATACAGGCCCAAAACATGCTGAAAATCGATATTTTAGGTGCCCAAAGTCAATATGTGTATGCCTCTTCTCTACCCGTTTATATCTCAAATTCAACCTCAAAACACAAGAAAATTCGGTATTTTTGTGTCCTAGAAGCGATCTGTACATGCCTACTCCGTGTTAGAGTATTTTCAAAATACAGGCCCAAAACATGCTGAATATCAATATTTTAGGTGCCCAAAGTCAATATGTGCATGCATCTTTAGTTCCCGTTTATATCACAAATTCAACCTCAAAACACACGAAAATTCGATATTTTAGGGTCCCAGAAGCGATCTGTACATGCCTACTCAGATACAGGCCCAAAACATGCTGAAAATCGATATTTTAGGTGCCTAAAGTCAAAATGTGTATGCATCTTCTTCGCCCATTTATATCCCAAATTCGACCTCAAAGCACCCGAAAATTCGATAATTTTGGGTCCCAGAAGCAATCTGCACATGCCTACTCAGTGATAGAATGTTTTCAAAACAAAGGCTCAAAACATGCTAAAAATCGATATTTTAGGTGTCCAAAGTCGATATGTGCATGCATCTTCTGTACCCGTTTATATCTCAAATTCAGGCTCAAAACACCCGAAAAATTCGGTATTTTTGGTTCCTACAAGCGATCTGTACATGCCTACTCATAGTTAGAATGTTTTCAAGATACAGACCCAAATCATGCTCAAAATCGATATTTTAGGTGCCAAAAAGTCGATATGTTCATGCATCTTCAAAACCCGTTTATATCTCAAATTCAGGGTTAAAACACCCGAAAATTCGATATTTTTGGGTCCTAGAAGCAATCTGTACATGCCTACTCCGTGTTAGAGTATTTTCAAAATACAGGCCCAAAACATGCTGAAAATCGATATTTTAGGTGCCCAAAGTCAATATGTGTATGCCTCTTCTCTACCCGTTTATATCTCAAATTCAACCTCAAAACACAAGAAAATTCGGTATTTTTGTGTCCTAGAAGCGATCTGTACATGCCTACTCTGTGTTAGAGTATTTTCAAAATACAGGCCCAAAACATGCTGAAAATCAATATTTTAGGTGCCCAAAGTCAATATGTGCATGCATCTTTAGTACCCGTTTATATCACAAATTCAACCTCAAAACACACGAAAATTCAATATTTTAGGGTCCCAGAAGCGATCTGTACATGCCTCCTCAGATACAGGCCCAAAACATGCTGAAAATCGATATTTTAGGTGCCTAAAGTCAAAATGTGTCTGCATCTTCTTCGCCCATTTATATCCCAAATTCGACCTCAAAGCACCCGAAAATTCGATAATTTTGGGTCACAGAAGCAATCTGCACTTGCCTACTCCTAGTTAGAATGTTTTCAAGATACAGACCAATACATGCTCAAAATCGATATTTTAGGTGTCCAAAGTCGATATGTGCATGCATCTTCTGTACCCGTTTATATCTCAAATTCAGGCTCAAAACACCCGAAAAATTCGGTATTTTTGGTTCCTACAAGCGATCTGTACATGCCTACTCCTAGTTAGAATGTTTTCAAGATACAGACCCAAATCATGCTCAAAATCGATATTTTAGGTGCCAAAAAGTCGATATGTTCATTCATCTTCAAAACCCGTTTATATCTCAAATTCAGACTACAAACACCCAAGAATTCGGTATTTTGGGGTTCCAGAAGCGATCTGTACATGTCTACTCAGATACAGGCCCAAAACATGCTGAAAATCGATATATTAGGTGCCCAAAGTCAATATGTGTATGCATCTTCTGCAACAGTTTATATCACAAATTCAACCTCAGAACACCCGAAAATTCGATATTTTTGGATCCCACAAGCGATCTGTACATACTTACTCAGTGCTAGAATGTTTTCAAAACATAGGCTCAAAACATGCTAAAAATCGATATTTTAAGTGTCCAAATTCGATATGTGCATGCATCTTCTGTACCCGTTTATATCTCAAATTCGGGATCAAAATACCCGAAAATTTGTTATTTTTGAGTCCTAGAAGCGATCTGTACATGCCTACTCCTAGTTAGAATGTTTTCATGATACAGACCCAATACATGCTCATAATCGATATTTTAGGTGCCCAAAAGTCGATATGTGCATGCATCTTCAGTACCCGTTTATATCTCAAATTCAGGGTTAAAACACCCGAAAGTTCGATATTTTTGGATCCTAGAAGCAATCTGTACATGCCTACTCCGTGTTAGAGTATTTTCAAAATACAGGCCCAAAACATGCTGAAAATCGATATTTTAGGTGCCCAAAGTCAATAATTATGTGTATGCATTTTCTGTACCCGTTTATATCTCAAATTCAACCTCAAAACACACGAAAATTCGATATTTTAGGGTCCCAGAAGCGATCTGTACATGCCTACTCAGATACAGGCCAAAAACATGCTGAAAATCGATATTTTTGGTGCCAAAAATTCGATATGTTCATGCATCTTTAGTACCCGTTTATATCTCAAATTCAGGCTCAAAACACACGAAAATTCGATATTTTGAGGTCCCAGAAGCGATCTGTACATGCCTACTCAGTGCTAGAATTTTTTCAAAATATAGGCTCAAAACATGCTAAAAATCGATATTTTAAGTATCCAAAGTCGATATGTGCATGCATCATCTGTACCCGTTTATATCCCAAATTCAACCTCAAAAAACCTGAAAATTCGATTTTTTTGGGTCCCAGAAGCGATCTGTTCATGCCTACTCTGTGCTAGAATGTTTTCAAAATATAGGCTCAAAACATGCTAAAAATCGATATTTTAAGTGTCCAAAGTCGATATGTTCATGCATCTTCTGTACCTGTATATTTCTCAAATTCAGGCTCAAAACACCCGAAAATTCGGTATTTTTTGGGTCCTACAAGCAATCTGTACATGCCTACTCCTAGTTCGAATGTTTTCAAGATACAAACCCAAATCATGCTCAAAATCGATATTTTAGGTGCCAAAAAGTCGATATGTGCATGCATATTCAGTACCCGTTTATATCTCAAATTCAGGCTACAAACACCCAAAAATTCGATATTTTGGGTTCCAGAAGCGATCTGTACATGCCTACTCAGATACAGGCCCTAAACATGCTGAACATCGATATATTAGGTGCCCAAAGTCAATATGTGTATGCATCTTCTGCAACCGTTTATATCACAAATACAACCTCAGAACACCCGAAAATTCGATATTTTGGGGTCCCAGAAACGATCTGTACATGCCTATTCAGTGCTAGAATGTTTTCAAAATATAGGCTCAAAACATGCTAAAAATCGATATTTTAAGTGTCCAAAGTCGATATGTGCATGCATCTTCTGTACCCGTTTATATCTCAAATTTGGGATCAAAACACCCGAAAATTCGGTATTTTTGGGTCCTAGAAGCGATTTGTACATGCCTACTCCTAGTTAGAATGTTTTCAAGATACAGACCCAAAACATGCTCAAAATCGATATTTTAGGTGCCCAAAAGTCGATATGTGTATGCATCTTCAGTACCCGTTTATATCTCAAATTCAGGGTTAAAACACCTGAAAATTCGATATTTTGGGGTCCCAGAAGCGATCTGTACATGCCTACTCTGTGTTAGAGTATTTTCAAAATACAGGCCCAAAACATGCTGAAAATCAATATTTTAAGTGCCCAAAGTCAATATGTGCATGCATCTTTAGTACCCGTTTATATCACAAATTCAACCTCAAAACACACGAAAATTCGATATTTTAGGGTCCCAGAAGCGATCTGTACATGCCTACTCAGATACAGGCCCAAAACATGCTGAAAATCGATATTTTAGGTGCCCAAAGTCAAAATGTGAATGCATCTTCTTCGCCCATTTACATCGCAAATTCAACCTCAAAGCACCCGAAAATTCGATAATTTTGGGTCCCAGAAGCAATCTGCACATGCCTACTCAGTGATAAAATGTTTTCAAAACAAAGGCTCAAAAAAATGCTAAAAATCGATATTTTAGGTGTCCAAAGTCGATATGTGCATGCATTTTCTGTACCCGTTTATATCTCAAATTCAGGCTCAAAACACCCGAAAAATTCGGTATTTTTGGTTCCTACAAGCGATCTGTACATGCCTACTCCTAGTTAGAATGTTTTCAAGATGCAGACCCAAATCATGCTCAAAATCGATATTTTAGGTGCCAAAAAGTCGATATGTTCATGCATATTCAAAACCCGTTTATATCTCAAATTCAGACTACAAACACCCAAGAATTCGGTATTTTGGGGTTCCAGAAGCGATCTGTACATGCCTACTCAGATACAGGCCCAAAACATGCTGAAAATCGATATATTAGGTGCCCAAAGTCAATATGTGTATGCATCTTCTGCAACAGTTTATATCACAAATTCAACTTCAGAACACCCGAAAATTCGATATTTTTGGATCCCACAAGCGATCTGTACATACTTACTCAGTGCTAGAATGTTTTCAAAACATAGGCTCAAAACATGCTAAAAATCGATATTTTAAGTGTCCAAAGTCGATATGTGCATGCATCTTCTGTACCCGTTTATATCTCAAATTCGGGATCAAAATACCCGAAAATTTGTTATTTTTGAGTCCTAGAAGCGATCTGTACATGCCTACTCCTAGTTAGAATGTTTTCATAATATAGACCCAATACATGCTCATAATCGATATTTTAGGTGCCCAAAAGTCGATATGTGCATGCATCTTCAGTACCCGTTTATATCTCAAATTCAGGGTTAAAACACCCGATAATTCGATATTTTTGGGTCCTAAAAGCAATCTGTACATGCCTACTCCGTGTTAGAGTATTTTCAAAATACAGGCCCAAAACATGCTGAAAATCGATATTTTAGGTGCCCAAAGTCAATAATTATGTGTATGCATTTTCTGTACCCGTTTATATCTCAAATTCAACCTCAAAACACACGAAAATTCGATATTTTAGGGTCCCAGATGCGATCTGTACATGCCTACTCAGATACAGGCCCAAAACATGCTGAAAATCGATATTTTTGGTGCCAAAAATTCGATATGTTCATGCATCTTTAGTACCCGTTTATATCTCAAATTCAGGCTCAAAACACCCGAAAATTCGATATTTTGAGGTCCCAGAAGCGATCTGTACATGCCTACTCAGTGCTAGAATTTTTTCAAAATATAGGCTCAAAACATGCTAAAAATCGATATTTTAAGTATCCAAAGTCGATATGTGCATGCATCATCTGTACCCGTTTATATCCCAAATTCAACCTCAAAACACCCGAAAATTCGATTTTTTTGGGTCCCAGAAGCGATCTGTACATGCCTACTCTGTGCTAGAATGTTTTCTGAATATAGGCTCAAAACATGCTAAAAATCGATATTTTAAGTGTCCAAAGTCGATATGTTCATGCATCTTCTGTACCTGTATATTTCTCAAATTCAGGCTCAAAACACCCGAAAATTCGGTATTTTTTGGGTCCTACAAACAATCTGTACATGCCTACTCCTAGCTAGTTAGAATGTTTTCAAGATACAAAACCAAATCATGCTCAAAATCGATATTTTAGGTGCCAAAAAGTCGATATGTGCATGCATATTCAGTACCCGTTTATATCTCAAATTCAGGCTAAAAACACCCAAGAATTCGATATTTTGGGGTTCCAGAAGCGATCTGTACATGCCTACTCAGATACAGGCCCTAAACATGCTGAAAATCGATATATTAGGTGCCCAAAGACAATATGTGTATGCATCTTCTGCAACCGTTTATATCACAAATTCAACCTCAAAACACCCGAAAATTCGATATTTTGGGGTCCCAGAAGCGATCTGTACATGCCTACTCAGTGCTAGAATTTTTTCAAAATATAAGCTCAAAACATGCTAAAAATCGATATTTTAAGTATCCAAAGTCGATATGTGCATGCATCTTCTGTACCCGTTTATATCTCAAATTCGGGATCAAACACACGAAAATTCGGTATTTTTGGGTCCTAGAAGCGATCTGTACATGCCTACTCCGTGTTAGAGTATTTTCAAAATACAGGCCCAAAACATGCTGAAAATCGATATTTTAGGTTCCCAAAGTCAATATGTGAATGCATCTTCTCTACCCGTTTATTTCTCAAATTCAACTTCAAAACACACGAAAATTCGATATTTTGGGGTCCCAGAAGCGATCTGTACATGCCTACTCAGTGCTAGAATATTTTCAAAATATAGTCCCAAAACATGCGAAAAATCGATATTTTTGGTGCCCTAAGTCGATATCTCAAATTCAGTCCCAAAACACACGAAATTTCGATATTTTGGGGTCTCAGAAGCGATCTGTACATGAATATTCAGATACAGGCCCAAAGCATGCTGAAAATCGATATATTAGGTGCCCAAAGTCAATATGTGTATGCATCTTCTGCAACCGTTTATATCACAAATTCAACCTCAGAACACACGAAAATTCTATATTTTTGGGTCCCAGAAGCGATCTGTACATGCCTACTCAGTGCTAGAATGTTTTCAAAATATAGGCTCAAAACATGCTAAAAATCGATATTTTAAATGTCCAAAGTCGATATGTGCATGCATCTTCTGTACCCGTTTATATCACAAATTCAGGATCAAAACACCCGAAAATTCGGTATTTTTGGTTTCAAGAAGCGATCTGTACATGCCTACTCCTAGTTAGAATGTTTTCAAGATACAGACCAATACATGCTCAAAATCGATATTTTAGGTGCCAAAAAGTCGATATGTGCATGCATATTCAGTACCCGTTTATATCTCAAATTCAGACTACAAACACCCAAGAATTCGGTATTTTGGGGTTCCAGAAGCGATCTGTACATGCCTACTCAGATACAGGCCCAAAACATGCTGAAAATCGATATATTAGGTGCCCAAAGTCAATATGTGTATGCATCTTCTGCAACAGTTTATATCACAAATTCAACTTCAGAACACCCGAAAATTCGATATTTTTGGATCCCACAAGCGATCTGTACATACTTACTCAGTGCTAGAATGTTTTCAAAACATAGGCTCAAAACATGCTAAAAATCGATATTTTAAGTGTCCAAAGTCGATATGTGCATGCATCTTCTGTACCCGTTTATATCTCAAATTCGGGATCAAAATACCCGAAAATTTGTTATTTTTGAGTCCTAGAAGCGATCTGTACATGCCTACTCCTAGTTAGAATGTTTTCATAATATAGACCCAATACATGCTCATAATCGATATTTTAGGTGCCCAAAAGTCGATATGTGCATGCATCTTCAGTACCCGTTTATATCTCAAATTCAGGGTTAAAACACCCGATAATTCGATATTTTGGGGTCCTAAAAGCAATCTGTACATGCCTACTCCGTGTTAGAGTATTTTCAAAATACAGGCCCAAAACATGCTGAAAATCGATATTTTAGGTGCCCAAAGTCAATAATTATGTGTATGCATTTTCTGTACCCGTTTATATCTCAAATTCAACCTCAAAACACACGAAAATTCGATATTTTAGGGTCCCAGATGCGATCTGTACATGCCTACTCAGATACAGGCCCAAAACATGCTGAAAATCGATATTTTTGGTGCCAAAAATTCGATATGTTCATGCATCTTTAGTACCCGTTTATATCTCAAATTCAGGCTCAAAACACCCGAAAATTCGATATTTTGAGGTCCCAGAAGCGATCTGTACATGCCTACTCAGTGCTAGAATTTTTTCAAAATATAGGCTCAAAACATGCTAAAAATCGATATTTTAAGTATCCAAAGTCGATATGTGCATGCATCATCTGTACCCGTTTATATCCCAAATTCAACCTCAAAACACCCGAAAATTCGATTTTTTTGGGTCCCAGAAGCGATCTGTACATGCCTACTCTGTGCTAGAATGTTTTCTAAATATAGGCTCAAAACATGCTAAAAATCGATATTTTAAGTGTCCAAAGTCGATATGTTCATGCATCTTCTGTACCTGTATATTTCTCAAATTCAGGCTCAAAACACCCGAAAATTCGGTATTTTTTGGGTCCTACAAACAATCTGTACATGCCTACTCCTAGCTAGTTCGAATGTTTTCAAGATACAAAACCAAATCATGCTCAAAATCGATATTTTAGGTGCCAAAAAGTCGATATGTGCATGCATATTCAGTACCCGTTTATATCTCAAATTCAGGCTAAAATCACCCAAGAATTCGATATTTTGGGGTTCCAGAAGCGATCTGTACATGCCTACTCAGATACAGGCCCTAAACATGCTGAAAATCGATATATTAGGTGCCCAAAGACAATATGTGTATGCATCTTCTGCAACCGTTTATATCACAAATTCAACCTCAAAACACCCGAAAATTCGATATTTTGGGGTCCCAGAAGCGATCTGTACATGCCTACTCAGTGCTAGAATTTTTTCAAAATATAAGCTCAAAACATGCTAAAAATCGATATTTTAAGTATCCAAAGTCGATATGTGCATGCATCTTCTGTACCCGTTTATATCTCAAATTCGGGATCAAACACACGAAAATTCGGTATTTTTGGGTCCTAGAAGCGATCTGTACATGCCTACTCCGTGTTAGAGTATTTTCAAAATACAGGCCCAAAACATGCTGAAAATCGATATTTTAGGTTCCCAAAGTCAATATGTGAATGCATCTTCTCTACCCGTTTATTTCTCAAATTCAACTTCAAAACACACGAAAATTCGATATTTTGGGGTCCCAGAAGCGATCTGTACATGCCTACTCAGTGCTAGAATATTTTCAAAATATAGTCCCAAAACATGCGAAAAATCGATATTTTTGGTGCCCTAAGTCGATATCTCAAATTCAGTCCCAAAACACACGAAATTTCGATATTTTGGGGTCTCAGAAGCGATCTGTACATGAATATTCAGATACAGGCCCAAAGCATGCTGAAAATCGATATATTAGGTGCCCAAAGTCAATATGTGTATGCATCTTCTGCAACCGTTTATATCACAAATTCAACCTCAGAACATACGAAAATTCTATATTTTTGGGTCCCAGAAGCGATCTGTACATGCCTACTCAGTGCTAGAATGTTTTCAAAATATAGGCTCAAAACATGCTAAAAATCGATATTTTAAATGTCCAAAGTCGATATGTGCATGCATCTTCTGTACCCGTTTATATCACAAATTCAGGATCAAAACACCCGAAAATTCGGTATTTTTGGTTTCAAGAAGCGATCTGTACATGCCTACTCCTAGTTAGAATGTTTTCAAGATACAGACCAATACATGCTCAAAATCGATATTTTAGGTGCCCAAAAGTCGATATGTGCATGCATATTCAGTACCCGTTTATATCTCAAATTCAGGGTTAAAACACCCGAAAATTCGATATTTTGTGGCCCCAGAAGCGATCTGTACATGCCTACTCCGTGTTAGAGTATTTTCAAAATACAGGCCCAAAACATGCTGAAAATCGATATTTTAGGTTCCCAAAGTCAATATGTGAATGCATCTTCTCTACCCGTTTATTTCTCAAATTCAACTTCAAAACACACGAAAATTCGATATTTTGGGGTCCCAGAAGCGATCTGTACATGCCTACTCTGTGCTAGAATGTTTTCAAAATATAGGCTCAAAACATGCTAAAAATCGATATTTTAGGTGCCCAAAGTCAATATGTGCATTCATCTTCTCTACCCGTTTATATCTCAAATTCAACCTCAAAACACACGAAAATTCGATATTTTTGGGTCCCAGAAGCGATCTGTACATGCCTACTCAGTGCTAGAATGTTTTCAAAATATAGGCTCAAAACATGCTAAAAATCGATATTTTAAGTGTCCAAAGTCGATATGTGTATGAATCTTCTGTACCCGTTTATATCCCCAAATTCAACCTCAAAACACCCGAAAAATCGATATTTTAGGGTCCCAGAAGCGATCTGAACATGCCTACTCTGTTCTAGAATGTTTTCAAAATATAGGCTGAAAACATGCTAAAAATCGATATTTTAAGTGTCCAAAGTCGATATGTGCATGCATCTTCTGTACCCGTTTATATCTCAAATTCGGGATCAAAACACCCGAAAATTCGGTATTTTTGGTTCCAAGAATAGATCTGTAGATGCCTACTCCTAGTTAGAATGTTTTCAAGATACAGACCCAAAACATGCTCAAAATCGATATTTTAGGTGCCCATACGTCGATATGTGCATGCATCTACAGTACCCGTTTATATCTCAAATTCTGGGTTAAAACACCTGATAATTCGATATTTTGGGGTCCCAGAAGCGATCTGTACATGCCTACTCCGTGTTAGAGTATTTTCAAATTACAGGCCCAAAACATGCTGAAAATCGATATTTTAGGTGCCCAAAGTCAATATGTGCATGCCTCTTCTGTACCCGTTTATATCCCAAATTCAACCTCAAAACACCCGAAAATTCGATATTTTTGGGTCCCAGAAGCGATCTGTACATGCCTACTCCTAGTTAGAATGTTTTCAAGATACAGACCCAAAACATGTTCAAAATCGATATTTTAGGTGCCAAAAAGTCGATATGTTCATGCATCTTCAGTACCCGTTTATATCTCAAATTCAGGCTCAAAACACCCGAAAATTCGATATTTTGAGGTCCCAGAAGCGATCTATACATGCCTACTCAGTGCTAGAATGTTTTCAAATCATAGGCTCAAAACATGCTCAAAATCAATATTTTAGGTGCCCAAAAGTCGATATGTGCATGCATCTTCAGTACCCGTTTATATCTCAAATTCAGGGTTAAAACACCCGAAAATTCGATATTTTAGGGTCCCCGAAGCTATCTGTACATGCCTACTCCGTGTTAGAGTATTTCAAAATACAGGCCCAAAACATGCTAAAAATCGATATTTTAGGTGCCCAAAGTCAATATGTGTATGTATCTTCTGCACCCGTTTATATCACAAATTCATCCTCAGAACACCCGAAAATTCGATATTTTTGGGTCCCAGAAGCGATCTGTACAGTCGGCGGCAGAAGTCCTGTCGCCTCACCTGCTTCACCAAGACATGCAGTGTTCATGAACTCGAGAAATACGCACGTTTTCTACACCTAATAATCTCGAGTCTTCGAACATTGCGTGCCTCGGTGAAGCAAGTGAAGCGACAGGACTTTTGCCGCCGAGTGTACATGCCTACTCAGTGCTAGAATGTTTTCAAAATAAAGACTCAAAACATGCTAAAAATCGATATTTTAAGTGTCCAAAGTCGATATGTGCATGCATCTTCTGTACCCGTTTATATCTCAAATTCAGGCTCAAAATACCCGAAAATTCGGTATTTTGGGGTCCCAGAAGCGATCTGTACATGCCTACTTCTAGTTCGAATGTTTTCAAGATACAGACCCAATACATGCTCATAATCGATATTTTAGGTGCCCAAAAGTCGATATGTGCATGCATCTTCAGTACCCGTTTATATCTCAAATTCAGGGTTAAAACACAAGAAAATTCGATATTTTAGGGTCCCAGAAGCGATCTGTACATGCCTACTCAGTGCTAGAATTTTTTCAAAATATAGGCTCAAAACATGCTAAAAATCGATATTTTAAGTATCCAAAGTCGATATGTGCATGCATCTTCTGTACCCGTTTATATCCCAAATTCTACCTCAAAACACCCGAAAATTCGATATTTTTGGGTCCCAGAAGCTATCTGTACATGCCTACTCTGTGCTAGAAAGTTTTCAAAATATAGGCTCAAAACATGCTAAAAATCGATATTTTAAGTGTCCAAAGTCGATATGTTCATGCATCTTCTGTACCTGTATATTTCTCAAATTCAGGCTCAAAACACAAGAAAATTCGGTATTTTTTGGGTCCTACAAGCAATCTGTACATGCCTACTCCTAGTTCGAATGTTTTCAAGATACAAACCCAAATCATGCTCAAAATCGATATTTTAGGTGACCAAAGTCAATCTGTGTATGCATCTTCTGCAACCGTTTATATCACAAATTCAACCTCAGAACACCCGAAAATTCGATATTTTGGGGTCCCAGAAACGATCTGTACATGCCTACTCAGTGCTTGAATTTTTTCAAAATATAGGCTCAAAACATGCTACAAATCGATATTTTAAGTATCCAAAGTCGATATGTGCATGCATCTTCTGTACCCGTTTATATCTCAAATTCGGGATCAAAATACACCAAAATTCGGTATTTTTGGGTCCTTGAAGCGATCTGTACATGCCTACTCCTAGTTAAAATGTTTTCAAGATACAGACCAATACATGCTCAAAATCGATATTTTAGGAGCCCAAAAGTCGATATGTGCATGCATCTTCAATACCCGTTTATATCTCAAATTCAGGGTTAAAACACCCGAAAATTCGATATTTTGGGGTCCCAGAAGCGATCTGTACATGCCTACTCCGTGTTAGAGTATTTTCAAAATACAGGCCCAAAACATGCTGAAAATCGATATTTTAGGTGCCCAAAGTCAATATGTGCATGCATCTTCTCTACCCGTTTATTTCTCAAATTCAATTTCAAAACACACGAAAATTCGATATTTTGGGGTCCCAGAAGCGATCTGTACATGCCTACTCAGTGCTAGAATTTTTTCAAAATATAGGCTCAAAACATGCTAAAAATCGATATTTTAAGTATCCAAAGTCGATATGTGCATGAATCTTCTGTACCCGTTTATATCCCAAATTCAACCTCAAAACACCCAAAAATTCGATATTTTTGTGTCCCAGAAGCGATCTGTACATGCCTACTCTGTGCTAGAATGTTTTCAAAATATAGGCTCAAAACATGCTAAAAATCGATATTTTAAGTGTCCAAAGTCGATATGTGCATGCATCTTCTGTACCCGTTTATATCTCAAATTCGGGATCAAAACACCCGAAAATTCGGTATTTTTGGTTCCAAGAAGAGATCTGTAGATGCCTACTCCTAGTTAGAATGTTTTCAAGATACAGACCCAAAACATGCCCAAAATCGATATTTTAGGTGCCCATACGTCGATATGTACATGCATCTACAGTACCCGTTTATATCTCAAATTCAGGGTTAAAACACCTGATAATTCTATATTTTGGGGTCCCAGAAGCGATCTGTACATGCCTACTCCGTGTTAGAGTATTTTCAAAATACAGGCCCAAAACTTGCTGAAAATCGATATTTTAGGTGCCCAAAGTCAATATGTGCATGCCTCTTCTGTACCCGTTTATATCCCAAATTCAACTTCAAAACACCCGAAAATACGATATTTTTGGGTCCCAGAAGCGATCTGTACATGCCTACTCCTAGTTAGAATGTTTTCAAGATACAGACCCAAAACATGTTCAAAATCGATATTTTAGGTGCCAAAAAGTCGATATGTTCATTCATCTTCAGTACCCGTTTATATCTCAAATTCAGGCTCAAAACACCCGAAAATTCGATATTTTGAGGTCCTAGAAGCGATCTATACATGCCTACTCAGTGCTAGAATGTTTTCAAAACATAGGCTCAAAACATGCTCAAAATCAATATTTTAGGTGCCCAAAAGTCGATATGTGCATGCATCTTCAGTACCCGTTTATATCTCAAATTCAGGGTTAAAACACCCGAAAATTCGATATTTTAGGGTCCCAGAAGCTATCTGTACATGCCTACTCCGTGTTAGAGTATTTCAAAATACAGGCCCAAAACATGCTAAAAATCGATATTTTTGGTGCCCAAAGTCAATATGTGTATGTATCTTCTGCACCCGTTTATATCACAAATTCATCCTCAGAACACCCGAAAATTCGATATTTTTGGGTCCCAGAAGCGATCTGTACATGCTTACTTCTAGTTCGAATGTTTTCAAGATACAGACCCAATACATGCTCATAATCGATATTTTAGGTGCCCAAAAGTCGATATGTGCATGCATCTTCAGTACCCGTTTATATCTCAAATTCAGGGTTAAAACACAAGAAAATTCGATATTTTTGGGTCCTAGAAGCAATCTGTACATGCCTACTCCGTGTTAGAGTATTTTCAAAATACAGTCCCAAAACATGCTGAAAATCGATATTTTAGGTGCCCAAAGTCAATAATTATGTGTATGCATTTTCTGTACCCGTTTATATCTCAAATGCAACCTCAAAACACACGAAAATTCGATATTTTAGGGTCCCAGAAGCGATCTGTACATGCCTACTCAGATACAGGCCCAAAACATGCTGAAAATCGATATTTTTGGTGCCAAAAATTCGATATGTTCATGCATCTTCAGTACCCGTTTATATCTCAAATTCAGGCTCAAAACACCCGAAAATTCGATATTTTGAGGTCCCAGAAGCGATCTGTACATGCCTACTCAGTGCTAGAATTTTTTCAAAATATAGGCTCAAAACATGCTAAAAATCGATATTTTAAGTATCCAAAGTCGATATGTGCATGTATCTTCTGTACCCGTTTATATCCCAAATTCAGGCTCAAAACACCCGAAAATTCGGTATTTTTTGGGTCCTACAAGCAATCTGTACATGCCTACTCCTAGTTCGAATGTTTTCAAGATACAAACCCAAATCATGCTCAAAATCGATATTTTAGGTGCCCAAAGTCAATCTGTGTATGCATCTTCTGCAACCGTTTATATCACAAATTCAACCTCAGAACACCCGAAAATTCGATATTTTGGGGTCCCAGAAACGATCTGTACATGCCTACTCAGTGCTAGAATTTTTTCAAAATATAGGCTCAAAACATACTACAAATCGATATTTTAAGTATCCAAAGTCGATATGTGCATGCATCTTCTGTACCCGTTTATATCTCAAATTCGGGATCAAAATACACGAAAATTCGGTATTTTTGGGTCCTAGAAGCGATCTGTACATGCCTACTCCTAGTTAGAATGTTTTCAAGATACAGACCAATACATGCTCAAAATCGATATTTTAGGTGCCCAAAAGTCGATATGTGCATGCATCTTCAGTACCCGTTTATATCTCAAATTTAGGGTTAAAACACCCAAAAAGTCGATATTTTGGGGTCCCAGAAGCGATCTGTACATGCCTACTCCGTGTTAGAGTATTTTCAAAATACAGGCCCAAAACATGCTGAAAATCGATATTTTAGGTGCCAAAAGTCAATATGTGCATGCATCTTCTGTACCCGTTTATATCTCAAATTCAGGCTCAAAACACCCGAAAATTCGTTTTTTTTGGGTCCTACAAGCGATCTGTACATGCCTACTCCTAGTTAAAATGTTTTCAAGATACAGACCCAAATCATGCTCAAAATCGATATTTTAGGTGCCAAAAAGTCGATATGTTCATGCATTTTCAGTACCCGTTTATATCTTAAATTCAGGCTACAAACACCCGAAAATTCGATATTTTGAAGTCCCAGAAGCGATCTGTACATGCCTATTCAGATCCAGGCCCAAAACATGCTGAAAATTGATATATTAGATGCCCAAAGTCAATATGTGTATGCATCTTCTGCAACCGTTAATATTACAAATTCAACCTCAGAACACCCAAAAATTCGATATTTTTGGGTCCCAGAAGCGATCTGTACATGCCTACTCAGTGCTAGAATATTTTCAAAATATAATCCCAAAACATGCTAAAAATCGATATTTTTGGTGCCCAAAGTCGATATCTCAAATTCAGGCCAAAAACACCCGAAAATTCGATATTTTGGGGTCTCAGAAGCGATCTGTACATGCCTTTTTAGATACTGGCCCAAAGCATGCTAAAAATGGATATATTAGGTGCCCAAAGTCAATATGTGTATGCATCTTCTGCAACCGTTTATATCACAAATTCAACCTCAGAACACCCGAAAATTCGATATTTTTGGGTCCCAGAAGCGATCTGTACATGCCTACTCAGTGCTAGAATATTTTCAAAATATAGGCCCAAAACATGCTAAAAATCGATATTTTAGGTGCCCAAAATCGATATCTCAAATTCAGGCCGAAAACACCCGAAAATTCGATATTTTAGGGACCCAAAAGCGATCTGTACATGCCTACTCTGTGTTAGAGTATTTTCAAAATACAGGCCCAAAACATACTGAAAATCTATCTGTTTGGTGCACAAAAGTCGATATGTGCATGCATCTTCTGTACCCGTTTATATATTAAATTGATGCTCTAAACACCCAAAACTTCGATATTTTGGGGTTTCAAAAGCGATCTGTACATGCCTACTCAGATACAGGCCCAAAACATGCTGAAAATCGATATTTTAGGTGCCCAAAGTCAAAATGTGGATGTATCTTCAGTACCCGTTTATATCTTAAATTCAACCTCAAAACACACAAAAATTCGATAATTTGGGGTCCCAGAAGCGATCTGTACATGCCTACTCAGTGCTAGAATATTTACAAAATATAGGCCCAAAACATGCTAAAAATCGATATCTTAGGTGCCCAAAATCGATATCTCAAATTCAAGCCCAAAACACCCGAAAATTCGATATTTTTGGGTCCCAGGTGCGATCTGTGCATGCCTACTCTGTGCTAGAATGTTTTCAAAATACAGACCCAAAACTTGCTCAAAATCGATATTTTAGGTGTCCAAAAGTCGATATGTGCATCCATCTTCAGTACCCGTTTATATCTCAAATTCAGGCTCAAAACACTCGAAAATTCGATATTTTGAGGTCCCAGAAGTGATCTGTACATGCCTACTCCTAGTTAGAATGTTTTCAATATGCAGACCTAAAACATGCTCAAAATCGATATTTTAAGTGTCCAAAGTCGATATGTGGATGCATCTTCTGTACCCGTTTATATCTCAAACTCAGGCTCAAAACGCCCTAAAATACGGTATTTTTGGGTCCTAGAAGCGATCTGTACATGCTTACTCCTAGTTAGAATGTTTTCAATATGCAGACCTAAAACATGCACAAAATCGATATTTTAGGTGCCCAAAAGTCGATATGTGCATGCATCTTCAGTACCTGTTTATATCTCAAATTAAGGCTCAAAACACCCGAAAATTCGATATTTTGGGGTCCCAGAAGCGATCCGTACATGCCTAATCTGTGCTAGAATGTTTTCAAAATATAGGCTCAAAAAATGCTAAAAATCGATATTTTAAATTTTCAAAGTCGATATTTTTGGGTCCCAGAAGCGATCTGTACATGCCTACCCTGTGCTAGAATGTTCTCAAGATACAAACCCAAAACATGCTCAAAATCGATATTTTAGGTGCCCAAAAGTCGATATGTGCATGCATCTTCAGTACCCGTTTATATCTCAAATTCAGGGTTAAAAAACCCGAAAATTTCGATATTTTGGGGTTCCAGAAGCGATCTGTACATGCCTACTCCGTGTTAGAGTATTTTCAACATACAGGCCAAAAACATGCAAAAAATCGATATTTTAGGTGCCCAAAGTCAATATGTGCATGCATCTTCTGTACCCGTTTATATCTCAAATTCAACCTCAAAACACACGAAAATACGATATTTTGGAGTCCCAGAAGCGATCTGTACATGCCTACCCAGTGCTAGAATACTTTCAAAATATAGGGCCAAAACATGTTAAAAATCGATATCTTAGGTTCCCAAAGTAGATATCTCGAATTCAGGCCCAAAACACCCGAAAATTCGATATTTTGGGGTCCCAAAAGCGATCTGTACATGCCTACTCCGTGTTAGAGTATTTTAATAAATACAGGCCCAAAACATACTGAAAATAGATCTTTTAGGTGCACACAAGTCGATATGTGCATGCATCTTCTGTACCCGTTTATATCTCAAATTCACGCTACAAACACCCAAAAATTCGATATTTTGGGGTCCCAGAAGCAATCTGTACATGCCTACTCAGTGCTAGAATGTTTTCAAAACATAGGCTCAAAACATGCTCAAAATCAATATTTTAGGTGTCCAAAGTCGATATGTGCATGCATCTTCTATACCCGTTTATATCTCAAATTCAGGCTCAAAACACCCGAAAATTCGGTATTTTTGGGTCCTACAAGCGATCTGTGCATGCCTACTCCTAGTTAGAATGTTTTCAAGATACAGACCCAAATCATGCTCAAAATCGATATTTTACTTGCCAAAAAGTCGATATGTTCATTCAATTTCAGTACCCGTTTATATCTCAAATTCAGGCTACAAACACCCGAAAATTCGATATTTTGAGGTCCATGAAGCGATCTGTACATGCCTATTCAGATACAGGCCCAAAACATGCTGAACATCGATATATTAGGTGCCCAAAGTCAATATGTGTATGCATCTTCTGCAACCGTTAATATCACAAATTAAACCTCAGAACATTCGAAAATTCGATATTTTTGGGTTCCAGAAGCGATCTATACATACCTACTCCGTGTTAGAGTATTGTCAACATACAGGCCCAAAACATGCTGAAAATCGATCTTTTAGGTGCCCAAAGTCAATATGTGCATGCATCTTCTATACTCGTTTATATCTCAAATTCAACCTCAAAACACACAAAATTCGATATTTTAGGGTGCCAGAAGCGATCTGTACATGCCTACTCTGTGCTAGAATGTTTTCATAGTATAGGCTAAAAACATGATAAAAATCTATATTTTAAGTGTCCAAAGTCAATATGTGCATGCATCTTCTGTACCCGTTTATATCTCAAATTCAGGCTCAAAACACCCGAAAATTCGGTATTTTAGGTCCTAAAAGCGATCTGTACATGCCTACTCCTAGTTCGAATGTTTTCAAGATACAGACCCAAAACTTGCTCAAAATCGATATTTTAGGATTCCAAAAGTCAATATGTGCATCCATCTTCAGTACCCGTTTATATCTCAAATTCAGGCTCAAAACACCCAAAAATTCGATATTCTGAGGTCCCAGAAGTGATCTGTACATGCCTACTCCGTGTTAGAGTATTTCAAAATACAGGCCTAAAACAAGCTAAAAATCGATATTTTAAGTGTCCAAAGTCGATATGTGCATGCATCTTCTGTACCCGTTTATATCTCAAACTCAGGCTCAAAACACCCTAAAATACGGTATTTTTGGGTCCTAGAAGCGATCTGTACATGCCTACACCTAGTTAGAATGTTTTCAATATGCAGACCTAAAACATGCACAAAATCGATATTTTAGGTGCCCAAAAGTCGATATGTGCATGCATCTTCAGTACCTGTTTATATCTCAAATTAAGGCTCAAAACACCCGAAAATTCGATATTTTGGGGTCCCAGAAGCGATCCGTACATGCCTAATCTGTGCTAGAATGTTTTCAAAATATAGGCTTAAAATATGCTAAAAATCGATATTTTAAGTGTTCAAAGTCGATATTTTTGGGTCCCAGAAGCGATCTGTACATGCCTACCCTGTGCTAGAATGTTTTCAAGATACAGACCCAAAACATGCTCAAAATCGATATTTTAGGTGCCCAAAAGTCGATATGTGTATGCATCTTCAGTACCCGTTTATATCTTAAATTCAGGGTTAAAAAAACCGAAAATTTCGAGATTTTGGGGTTCCAGAAGCGATCTGTACATGCCTACTCCGTGTTAGAGTATTTTCAACATACAGGCCAAAAACATGCTAAAAATAGATATTTTAGGTGCCCAAAGTCAATATGTGCATGCATCTTCTGTACCCGTTTATATCTCAAATTTAACCTCAAAACACACGAAAATTCGATATTTTGGGGTCCCAGAAGCGATCTGTACATGCCTACTCAGTGCTAGAATACTTTCAAAATATAGGCCCAAAACATGTTAAAAATCGATATCTTAGGTGCCCAAAGTCGATATCTCAAATTCAGGCCCAAAACACCCGAAAATTCGATATTTTGGGGTCCCAAAAGCGATCTGTACATGCCTACTCCGTGTTAGAGTATTTTAATAAATACAGGCCCAAAACATACTGAAAATAGATCTTTTAGGTGCACACAAGTCGATATGTGCATGCATCTTCTGAACCCGTTTATATCTCAAATTCACGCTACAAACACCCGAAAATTCGATATTTTGCGGTCCCAGAAGCAATCTGTACATGCCTACTCAGTGCTAGAATGTTTTCAAAACATAGGCTCAAAACATGCTAAAAATCAATATTTTAGGTGTCCAAAGTCGATATGTGCATGCATCTTCTATACCCGTTTATATCTAAAATTCAGGCTCAAAACACCCGAAAATTCGGTATTTTTGGGTCCTACAAGCGATCTGTACATGCCTACTCCTAGTTAGAATGTTTTCAAGATAAAGACCCAAATCATGCTCAAAATCGATATTTTACGTGCCAAAAAGTCGATATGTTCATGCATCTTCAGTACCCGTTTATATTTCAAATTCAGGCTACAAACACCCGAAAATTCGATATTTTGAGGTCCAAGAAGCGATCTGTACATGCTTATTCAGATACAGGCCCAAAACATGCTGAACATCGATATATTAGGTGCCCAAAGTCAATATGTGTATGCATCTTCTGCAACCGTTAATATCACAAATTAAACCTCAGAACACCCGAAAATTCGATATTTTTGGGTCCCAGAAGCGATCTGTACATGCCTACTCTGTGCTAGAATTTTTTCAAAATATAGGCTCAAAACATGCTAAAAATCGATATTTTAGGTGCCCAAAGTCAAAATGTGCATGCATCTTCTGTACCCGTTTATATCTCAAATTCGGGATTAAAACACCTGAAAATTCGGTATTTTAGGTGCCCAAAGTCAAAATGTGGATGCATCTTCTGCGCCCGTTTATATCCCAAATTCAACCTCAAAACACCCGAAAATTCGATATTCTTGGGTCCCAGAAGCGATCTGTACATGCCTACACAGTGCTAGAATGTGTAAAAAAAACCGGCTCAAAACATGCTAAAAATCGATATTTTAAGTGTCTAAAGTCGATATGTGCATGCATCATCTGTACCTGTTTATATCTTAAATTCAGGCTCAAAAGACCCGAAAATTCCGTATTTTTGGGTCCTAGAAGCGATCTGTACATGCCTACAACTAGTTAGAATATTTTCAAGATACAGACCCAAAACATGCTCAAAATCGATATTTTAGGTGCCCAAAAGTCGATATATGCATGCATTTTCAGTACCCGTTTATATCTCAAATTTAGGGTTAAAAAACCCGAAAATTTCGATATTTTGGGGTTCCAGAAGCGATCTGTACATGCCTACTCTGTGTTAGAGAATTTTCAATATACAGGCCGAAAACATGCTGAAAATCGATATTTTAGGTGTCCAAAGTCAATATGTGCATGCATCTTCTCTACCCGTTTATATCTCAAATTCAACCTCAAAACACACGAAAATTCGATATTTTGTGGTCCCAGAAGCGATCTGTACATGCCTACTCAGTGCTAGAATATTTTCAAAATATAGGCCCAAAACATGCTAAAAATCGATATCTTAGGTGCCCAAAGTCGATATCTCAAATTCAGACCCAAAACACTAGAAAATTTGATATTTTGGGGTCCCAGAAGCGATCTGTACATGTCTACTCCGTTTTAGAGTATTTTCAAAATACAGGCACAAAACATACTGAAAATCGATCTTTTATGTGCCCACAAGTCGATATGTGCATGCATCTTCTGTACCCGTTTATATCTCAAATTGAGGCTCTAAACACCCAAAAATTCTATATTTTGTGGTCCCAAAAGCGATCTGTACATGCCTACTCAGATACAGGCCCAAAACATGCTGAAAATGGATATTTTAGGTGCCCAAAGTCAAAATGTGGATGCATCTTCTGCGCCCGTTTATATCCCAAATTCAACCTCAAAACACCCGAAAATTCGATATTTTTGGGTCCCTGAAGCGATCTGTACATGCCTTCTCTGTGCTAGAATGTTTTCATAATATAGGCACAAAACATGCTAAAAATCGGTATTTTAAGTGTCCAAAGTCGATATGTGCATACATCTTCTGTACCCGTTTATATCTCAAATTTACCTTAAAACACACGAAAATTCGATATTTTGGGGTCCCAGAAGCGATCTGTACATGCCTACTCAGTGCTAGAATATTTTCAAAATATAGGCCTAAAACATGCTAAAAATCGATATTTTAGATGCCCAAAGTCGATATCTCATATTCAGGCCCAAAACACCCGAAAATTCGATATTTTGGGGTCCCAGAAGCGATCTGTACATGCCTACTCAGTGCTAGAATTTTTTCAAAATATAGGCTTAAAACATGCTAAAAATCGATATTTTAAGTATCCAAAGTCGATATGTGCATGTATCTTCTGTACCCGTTTATATCCCAAACTCAACCTCAAAACACCCTAAAATTCGATATTTTTGGGTCCCAGAAGCGATCTGTACATGCCTACTCTGTGCTAGAATGTTTTCAAAATATAGGCTCAAAACATGCTAAAAATCGATATTTTAAGTGTCCAAAATCGATATGTGCATGCATCTTCTGAACCCGTTTATATCTCAAATTCAGGCTTAAAATACCCGAAAATTCGGTAGTTTTGGGTCCTAGAAGCGATCTGTACATGCCTACTCCGTGTTAGAGTATTTTCAAAATACAGGCCAAAAACATGCTGAAAATCGATATTTTAGGTGCCCAAATTCAATATGTGCATGCATCTTCATTACCCGTTTATATCCCAAATTCGACCTCAAAACACCCGAAAATTCGATATTTTTGGGTCCCAGAAGCGATCTGTACATGCCTACACAGTGCTAGTATGTTTAAAAAAAAAAGGCTCAAAACATGCTAAAAATCGATATTTTAGGTGCCCAAAGTCGATATCTCCAATTCAGGCCCAAAACACCCGAAAATTCAATATTTTGGGGTCCCAGAAGCTATCTGTAAATGCCTACTCCGTGTTAGAGTAATTTCAAAATACAGGCCCAAAACATACTGAAAATCGATATTTTAGGTGCCCAAAAGTCGATATGTGAATGCATCTTCTGTACCCGTTTATATCTCAAATTCAATCTCAAAACACACGAAAATTCGATATTTTGGGGTCCCAGAAGCGATCTGTACATGCCTACTCTGTGCTAAAATGTTTTCATATTATTGGCTCAAAACTTGCTAAAAATCAATATTTTAAGTGTCCAAAGTCGATATGTGCATGCATCTTCTGTACCCGTTTATATCTCAAATTCGGGATTAAAACACCTGAAAATTCGGTATTTTTGGGTACTAGAAGCTATCTATACATGCCTTCTCCTAGTTAGAATGTTTTCAAGATACAGACCCAAAACATGCTCAAAATCGATATTTTAGGTGCCCAAAAGTCATTATGTGCATGCATCTTCAGTACCTGTTTATATCCCAAATTCAGGGTTAAAAAACCCGAGAATTTCGATATTTTGGGGTTTCAGAAGCGATCGGTACATGACTACTCCGTGTTAAAGTATTTTCAACATACATCCCCAAAACATGCTGAAAATCGATATTTTAGGTGCCCAAAGTCAATATGTGCTTGCATCTTCTGTACCCGTTTATATCTCAAATTCAATCTCAAAACACACGAAAATTCGATATTTTGGGGTCCCAGAAGCGATCTGTACATGCCTACTCAGTGCTAGAATATTTTCAAAATATAGGCCCAAAACATGCTAATAATCGATATCTTAGGTGTCCAAAGTCGATATATCAAATTCAGGCCCAAAACACCCGAAAATTCGATATTTTGGGGTCCCAAAAGCAATTTGTACATGCCTACTCTGTGTTAGAGTATTTTCAAAATACAGGCCCAAAACATACTGAAAATCGATCTTTTATGTGCCCACAAGTCTATATGTGCATGCATCTTCTGTACCCATTTATATCTCAAATTGAGGCTCTAAACACCAACAAATTTGATATTTTGGGGTCCCAAAAGCGGTCTGTACATACCTACTCAGATGCAGGCCCAAAACATGCTGAAAATCGATATTTTAGGTGCCCAAACTTAAAATGTGGATGCATCTTCTGCGCCCGTTTATATCCCAAATTCAACATCAAAACACCCGAACATTCGATATTTTTGGGTCCCAGAAGCGATCTGTACATGCCTACTCTGTGCTAGAATGTTTTCATAATATAGGCACAAAACATGATGAAAATCGATATTTTAGGTGCCCAAAGTTAATATGTGCATGCATCTTCTGTACTCGTTTATATCTCAAATTCAACCTCAAAACACACAAAAATTCGATATTTTGGGGTGCCAGAAGCAATCTGTACATGCCTACTCCTAATTCGAATGTTTTCAAGATACAGACCCAAAACTTGCTCAAAATCGATATTTTAGGTGTCCAAAAGTCGATATGTGCATGCATCTTCAGTACCCGTTTATATCTCAAATTCAGGCTCAAAACACCCGAAAATTCGATATTTTGAGGTCCCAGAAGTGATCTGTACATGCCTACTCCGTGTTAGAGTATTTCAAAATACAGGCCCAAAACATGCTAAAAATCGATATTTTAGGTGTCCAAAGTCAATATGTGTATGCATCTTCTGCACCCGTTTATATCACAAATTCAACCTCAAAACACCCGAAAAAACGATATTTTTTGGGCCCCACAAGCGATCTGTACATGCCTACTCAGTGCTAGAATGTTTTCAAAATATAGGCCTAAAACATGCTAAAAATCGATATTTTAAGTGTCCAAAGTCGATATGTGCATGCATCTTCTGTACCCGTTTATATCTCAAATTCGGTATTTTTGGGTCCTAAAAGCGATCTGTACATGCCTACTCCTAGTTCGAATGTTTTCAAGATACAGACCCAAAGCTTGCTCAAAATCGATATTTTAGGTGTCCAAAAGTCGATATGTGCATGCATCTTCAATACCCGTTTATATCTCAAATTCAGGCTCAAAACACCCGAAAATTCGATTTTTTGTGGACCC
Organism: Petrolisthes cinctipes; assembly: GCA_033782935.1. Taxonomy (NCBI): domain Eukaryota; kingdom Metazoa; phylum Arthropoda; class Malacostraca; order Decapoda; family Porcellanidae; genus Petrolisthes; species Petrolisthes cinctipes. The sequence goes on from JAWQEG010000015.1 coordinate 2,539,372, forward strand.
AGAAGTGATCTGTACATGCCTACTCCGTGTTAGAGTATTTCAAAATACAGGCCCAAAACATGCTAAAAATCGATATTTTAGGTGCCCAAAGTCAATATGTGTATGCATCTTCTGCATCCGTTTATATCACAAATTCAACCACAAAACACCCGAAAAATCGATATTTTTGGGCCCCAGAAGCGATCTGTACATGTATACTCAGTGCTAGAATGTTTTCAAAATATAGGCCTAAAACATGCTAGAAATCGATATTTTAAGTGTTAAAAGTCGATATGTGCATGCATCTTCTGTACCCGTTTATATCTCAAATTCAGGCTAAAAACACCCGAAAATTCGATATTTTTGGGTCCTAAAAGCGATCTGTACATGCCTACTCCTAGTTCGAATGTTTTCAAGATACAGACCCAAAACTTGCTCAAAATCGATATTTTAGGTGTCCAAAAGTCAATATGTGCATGCATCTTCAGTACCTGTTTATATCCCAAATTCAGGGTTAAAAAACCCGAGAATTTCGATATTTTGGGGTTTCAGAAGCGATCGGTACATGACTACTCCGTGTTAAAGTATTTTCAACATACATCCCCAAAACATGCTGAAAATCGATATTTTAGGTGCCCAAAGTCAATATGTGAATGCATCTTCTGTACGCGTTTATATCTCAAAATCAACCTCAAAACACACGAAAATACAATATTTTGGGGTCCCAGAAGCGATCTGTACATGCTTACTGAGATTCAGGCCCAAAAGATGCTGAAAATCGATATTTTAAGTGCCCAAAGTCAAAATGTGTATGCATCTTCTGCGCCCGTTTATATCCAAAATTCAACCTCAAAACATTCGAAGATTCTATATTTTTGGGTCCCAGAAGCGATCTGTACATGCCTACTCCTAGTTAGAATGTTTTCAAGATACAGACCCAAAACATGCTTAAAATCGATATTTTAGATGTCCAAAAGTCGACATGTGTATGCATCTTCAGTACCCGTTTATATCTCAAATTCAGGTTTAAAACACCCGAAAATTTGATATTTCGGTGTCCCAGAAGCGATCTGTACATGCCTACACCGTGTTAGAGTATTTTCAAAATACAGGTCCAAAACATGCTGAAAATCAATATTTTAGGTGCCCAAAGTCAATATGTGCATGCATCTTCTGTACCCGTTTATATCTCAAATTGAGGCTCTAAACACCCAAAAATTCGATATTTTGGGGTCCCAAAAGCGATCTGTACATGCCTACTCAGATACAGGCCCAAAAACATGCTGAAAATCGATATTTTAGGTGCCCAAATTCAAAATGTGGATGCATCTTCTGCGCCCGTTTATATCCCAAATTTAACCTCAAAACACACGAAAATTCGATATTTTGGGGTCCCAGAAGCGATCTGTACATGCTTACTCAGTGCTAGAATATTTTCAAAATATAGGTTCAAAACAAGCTAAAAATCGATATTTTAAGTGCCCAAAGTCGATATCTCAAATTCAGGCCCAAAACACCCGAAAATTCGATATTTTGAGGTCCCAGAAGCAATCTGTACATGCCTACTCCGTGTTAGAGTATTTTCAAAATACAGGCCCAAAACATACTGAAAATCGATCTTTTAGGTGCCCAAAAGTCGATATGTGTATGCATCTTCTGAGCCCGTTTATATCCCAAATTCAACCTCAAACACCAGAAAATTCGATATTTTTGCGTCCCAGAAGCGATCTTTACATGCCTACTCTGTGCTAGAATGTTTGTTTAAAATATAGGCTAAAAACATGCTAAAAATCGATATTTTAAGTGTCCAAAATCGATATGTGCATGCATCGTCTGTTCCCGTTTATATCTCAAATTCAGGCTGAAAGTACCCGAAAATTCGGTATTTTTGGGTCCTAGAAGCGATCTGTACATGCCTACTCCTAGTTAGAATATTTTCAAGATACAGACCCAAAACATGCTCAAAATCGATATTTTAGGTTCCCAAAAGTCGATATGTGCATGCATCTTCAGTACCCGTTTTTATCTCAAATTTAGTGTTAAAAAACCCGAAAATTTCGATATTATGGGGTTCCAGAAGCGATCTGTACATGCCTACTCCGTGTACGAGAATTTTCAACATACAGGCCCAAAACATGCTGAAAATCGATATTTTAGGTGCCCAAAGTCAATATGTGCATGCATCTTCTGTACTCGTTTATATCTCAAATTCAACCTCAAAACACACGAAAATTCGATATTTTGGGGTCCCAGAAGCGATCTGTACATGCCTATTCAGTGCTAGAATATTTTTAAAATATAGGCCCAAAACATGATAAAAATCGATATTTTAGGTGCCAAAGTCGATATCTCAAATTCAGTCCCAAAACACCCGAAAATTCGATATTTTGGGGTCCCAAAAGCTATCTGTACATGTCTACTCCGTGTTAGAGTATTTTCAAAATACAGGCCCAAAACATACTGAAAATCGATCTTTTAGGTGCCCACAAGTCGATATGTGCATGCATCTTCTGTACCCGTTTATATCTCAAATTGAGGCTCTAAACACCCAAAAATTCGATAGTTTGGGATCACATAAGCGATCTGTACATGCCTACTTAGATACAGGCCCAAAACATGCTGAAAATCGATATTTTAGGTACCCAAAGTCAAAATGTGGATGCATCTTCTGCACCCGTTTATATCCCAAATTCAACCTCAAAACACCCGAAAATTCGATATTTTTGGGTCCCAGAAGCAATCTGTACATGCCTACTCTGTGCAAGAATGTTTTCATAATATAGGCCCAAAACATGCTAAAAATCGATATTTTAGGTGCCCAAAGTTGATATCTCAAATTCAGGCCCAAAACACCCGATAATTCGATATTTTGGGGTCCCAGAAGCGATCTGTACATGCCTACTCCGTGTTAGAGTATTTTCAAAATACAGGCCAAAAACATGCTGAAAATCGATATTTTAGGTGCCCAAAGTCAATATGTGCATGTATCTACTTTACCCGTTTATATCCCAAATTTGACCTCAAAACACCCGAAAATTCGATATTTTTGGGTCCCAGAAGCGATCTGTACATGCCTAAACAGTGCTAGAACGTTTTAGTAAAAAAGGCTCAAAACATGTTAAAAATCGATATTTTAATTGTCCAAAGTCGATATGTGCATGGATCATCTGTACCAGTTTATATCTTAAATTCAGGCTCAAAAGACCCGAAAATTCGGTATTTTGGTGTCCCATAAGCGATCTGTACATGCCTACTCCTAGTTAGAATGTTTTTAAGATACTGACCCAAAACATGCTCAAAATCGATATTTTAGGTGCCAAAAAGTCGATATGTTCATAACTCTTCAGTACCCGTTTATATCTCAAATTCAGGCTTAAAACACCTGAAAATTCTAAAAATTTGAGGTCCCAGAAGCGATCTGTACATGCCTACTCAGTGCTAGAATATTTTCAAAATGTATTCCAAAAACATGCTAAAAATCGATATTATAGGTGCCCAAAGTCGATATCTCAAATTCAGGCCTAAAAACACCCGAAAATTCAATATTTTGGGGTCGCAGAAGCTATCTGTAAATTCCTTCTCCGTGTTAGAGTATTTTCAAAATACAAGCACAAAACATGATAAAAATCGATATTTTCAGTGTCCAAAGTCGATATGTGCAGGCATCTTCTGTACCCGTTTATATCTCAAATTCAGGCTAAAAACACCCGAAAATTCGGTATTTTTGGGTCCTAAAAGCGATCTGTACATGCCTACTCCTAGTTCGAATGTTTTCAAGATACAGACCCAAAACTTGCTCAAAATCGATATTATAGGTGTCCAAAAGTCGATATGTGAATGCATCTTCAGTACCCATTTATATCTCAAATTCAGGCTCAAAACACCCGAAAATTCGATATTTTGAGGTCCCAGAAGTGATCTGTACATGCCTACTCCGTGTTAGAGTATTTCAAAATACAGGCCCAAAACATGCTAAAAATCGATATTTTAGGTGCCCAAAGTCAATATGTGTATGCATCTTCTGCACCCGTTTATATCACAAATTCAACCTCAAAACACCCGAAAAATCGATATTTTTGGGCCCCAGAGGCGATCTGTACATGCCTACTCAGTGCTAGAATGTTTTCAAAATATAGGCCTAAAACATGCTAAAAATCGATATTTTAAGTGTCCAAAGTCGATATGTGCATGCATCTTCTGAACCCGCTTATATCTCAAACTCAGGCTAAAAACACTCTAAAATACGGTATTTTAGCGTCCTAGAAGCGATCTGTACATGCCTATTCCTAGTTAGAATGTTTTCAAGATACAGACCCAAAACATGCTCAAAATCGATATTTTAGGTGCCCAAAAGTCGATATGTGCATGCATCTTCAGTACCTGTTTATATCTCAAATTCAGGCTCAAAACACTCGAAAATTCGATATTTTGGGGTCCCAGAAGCGATCTGTACTTGCCTACTCAGTGCTAGAATATTTTCAAAATATAGTCCCAAAACATACTAAAAATCGATATTTTAGGTGCCCAAAGTCGATATCTCAAATTCAGTCCCAAAACACCCGAAAATTCGATATTTTGGGGTCCCAGAAGCTATCTGTAAATGCCTACTCCATGTTAGAGTAGTTTCAAAATATAGGCCCAAAACATACTGAAAATCGATCTTTTAGGTGCCCAAAAGTCGAAATGTGCATCAATCTTCTGTACCCGTTTATATCTCAAATTCAGGCTACAAACACCCGAAAATCCGATATTTTGGGGTCCCAGAAGCAAACTGTACATGCCTACTCAGTGCTAGAATGTTTTCAAAGTACAGGCCCAAAACATACTGAAAATCGATCTTTTAGGTGCCCAAAAGTCGATATGTGCATGCATCTTCTGTACCCGTTTATATCTCAAAATCAGGCTACAAATACCCGAAAATTCGATATTTTTGGGTCCCCGAAGCGATCTGTACATGCGTATTCAGATACAGGCCCAAAACATGCTGAAAATCGATATATTAGGTGCCCAAAGTCAATATGTGTATGCATCTTCTGCAACCGTTTATATCACAAATTCAAACTCAGAACACCCGAAAATTCGATGTTTTTGGGTCCCAGAAACGATCTGTACATGCCTACTCAGTGCTAGAATGTTTTCAAAATATAGGCTCAAAACATGCTAAAAATCGATATTTTAAGTGTCCAAAGTCGATATGTGCATGCATCTTCAGTACCCGTTTATATCTCAAATTCAGGGTTATAGCACCCGAAAATTCGATATTTTGGGATCCAAGAAGCGATCTGTACATGCCTACTCCGTGTTAGAGTATTTTCAAAATACAGGCCCAAAACATGCTGAAAATCGATATTTTAGGTGCCCAAAAGTCGGTATGTTAATGCATCTTCAGTTCCCGTTTATATCTCAAATTCAGGCTCAAAACACCCGAAAATTTGATATTTTGGGGTCCCAGAAGCGATCTGTACATGCCTTCTCCGTGTTAGAGTATTTTCAAAATACAGGCTCAAAACATGCTGAAAATTGATATTTTAGGTGCCCAAAGTCAATATGTGCATGCATCTTCTGTACCCGTTTATATCTCAAATTCAGGCTCAAAACACCCGAAAATTCGATATTTTGGGGTCCCAGAATCGATCTGTACCTGCCTACTCAGTGCTAGAATATTTTCAAAATATAGTCCGAAAACATGCTAAAAATCGATATTTTAGGTGCCCAAAATTAATATGTCAAATTCAGGCCCGAAACACCCGAAAATTCAAAATTTAAAGGGTCCCAGAAGCTACCTGTAAATGCCTACTCCGTGTAGAGTATTTTCAAAATACAGGCCCAAAACATACTGAAAATCGATCTTTTAGGTGCCCAAAAGTCGATATGTGAATGCATCTTCTGTACTCGTTTATATCACAAATTCAGGTTACAAACACCCGAAAATTCGATATTTTAAGGTCCCAGAAGCGATCTGTACATGCCTACTCAGTGCTAGAATGTTTTCAAAATATAGGCTCAAAATATGCTAAAAATCGGTATTTTAAGTGTCCAAAAATCGATATGTGCATTTATCTTCTGTACCCGTTTATATCTCAAATTCAGTCTCAAAACACCCGAAAAATCTGTATTTTTGGGTCCTACAAGCGATCTGTACATGTCTACTCCTAGTTAGAATGTTTTCAAGATACAGACCCAAAACATGCTCAAAATCGATATTTTAGGTGCCCAAAAGTCGATATGTACATGCATCTTCAGTACCCGTTTATATCTCAAATTCAGGCTCAAAACACCCGAAAATTCGATATTTTGGGGTCCCAGAAGCGATCTGTACATGCCTTCTCCGTGTTAGAGTATTTTCAAAATACAGGCCCAAAACATGCTGAAAATCGATATTTTAGGTGCCCAAAGTCAATATGTGCATGCATCTTCTGTACCCGTTTATATCTCAAATTCAGGCTCAGAACACCCGAAAATTCGATATTTTGAGGTCCCAGAAGCGATCTGTACCTGCCTACTCAGTGCTAGAATATTTACAAAATATAGTCCCAAAACTTGCTAAAAATCGATATTTTAGGTGCCCAAAGTCGATATCTCAAATTCAGGCCCAAAAACACCCGAAAATTCGATATTTTAGGTTCCCAGAAGCTATCTGTAAATGCCTACTCTGTGTAAGAGTATTTTCAACATACAGGCCCAAAACATACTGAAAATCAATCTTTTAGGTGCCCAAAAGTCGATACTTGAATGCATCTTCTGTACCCGTTTATATCTCAAATTCAGGCTACATACACCCGAAAATTCGATATTTTGGGGTCCCAGAAGCGATCTGTACATGCCTATTTAGATACAGGCCCAAAACATAATGAAAATCGATATATTAGGTGCTAAAAGTCAATATGTGGATGCATCATCTGCAACCGTTTATATCACAAATTCAGGATCAAAACACCCGAAAATTTGATATTTTGGGGTCCCAGAAGCGATCTGTACATGCCTTCTCTGTGTTAGAGTATTTTCAAAATACAGGCTCAAAACATGCTGAAAATTGATATTTTAGGTGCCCAAAGTCAATATGTGCATGCATCTTCTGTACCCGTTTATATCTCAAATTCAGGCTCAAAACACCCGAAAATTCGATATTTTGGGGTCCCAGAAGCGATCTGTACCTGCCTATTCAGTGCTAGAATATTTTCAAAATATAGTCCCAAAACATGCTGAAAATCGATATTTTAGGTGTCCAAAGTCAATATGTGTATGCATCTTCTGCACCCGTTTATATCTCAAATTCAGGCTCAAAACACCCGAAAATTCGACATTTTGGGGTCCCAAAAGCGATCTGTACCTGCCTACTCAGTGCTAGAATATTTTCAAAATATAGTCCCAAAACATGCTAAAAATCGATATTTTAGGTGCCAAAAGTCGATATCTCAAATTCAGGCCCAAAACACCCGAAAATTCGATATTTTTGGGTCCCAGAAGCTATCTGTAAATGCCTACTCCGTGTAGAGTATTTTCAAAATACAGGTCCCAAAACATACTGAAAATCGATCTTTTAGGTGCCCAAAAGTCGATATGTGAATGCATCTTCTGTACCCGTTTACATCACAAATTCAGGTTACAAACACCCGAAAATTCGATATTTTAGGGTCCCAGAAGCGATCTGTACATGCCTATTCAGATACAGGCCCGAAACATACTGAAAATCGATCTTTTAGGTTCCCAAAAGTCGATATGTGCATGCATCTTTTGTACCCGTTTATATCTCAAATTCAGGCTACAAACACCCAAAAATTCGATATTTTGAGGTCCCAGAAGCGATCCGTACATGCCTACTCAGTGCTAGAATGTTTTCAAAATATAGGCTCAAAACATGCTAAAAATTGGTATTTTAAGTGTCCAAAGTCGATATGTGCATTTATCTTCTGTACCCGTTTATATGCCAAATTCAGGCTACAAACACCCGAAAATTCGATATTTTTGGGTCCCAGAAGCGATCTGTACATGCCTACTAAGATACAGGTCCAAAACATGTTGAAAATTAATATATTAGGTGCCAAAATTCAATATGTGTATGCATCTTGTGCACCCGTTTAAATCCCAAATTCAACCTCAAAACACCCAAAAATTCGATATTTTTGGGTCCCAGAAGCGATCTGTACATGCCTACTCAGTGCTAGAATGTTTTCAAAATATAGGCTCAAAACATGTTAAAAATCGATATTTTAGGTGCCCAAAGTCGATATCCCAAATTCATTCTCAAAACACCTGAAAATTCGATATTTTTGGGTCCCAGAAGCGATCTGCACATGCCTACTCAATGTTAGACAATTTTTAAATTACATGCACAAAAATAAGTTAAAAATTGATATTTTAGGTGCCCAAAATCGATATGTGCATGCATCTTCTGTAACCGTTTATATCTCAAATTTAGGCTCAAAACTCTCAAAAATTCGATATTTTTGGGTCCTAGATGCGATCTGTACATGCATAGTCAGTGCTAGAATATTTTCAAAATACAGGCCCAGAACAAGCTGAAAATCGATATTTTAAGTGCCCAAGTTAATAGGTGCATGCATCTTCTGTTCCCGTTTATATCCCATATTCAGGCTCATGACACCCGAAAATTCGATATTTTTGGGTCCTAGAAGCGATCTGTACATGCCTACTCCTTGCTAGAATGTTTTAAAGATACAGACCCATAACATGCTAAAAATCGATATTTTAGGTGCCCAAAGTCGATATCTCAAATTCAGGCCCAAAACTCCCGAAAATTCGATATTTTGGGGTCCCAGAAGCGATCTGTACATGCCTACTCAAAGTTAGAATATTTTCAAAATACTATCCCAAAACATGCTGAAAATCGATATTTTAGGTGCCCAAAGTCAATATGTGTAGGTATCTTCTGTACCCGTTTACATCCCAAATTCAGGCTCAAATCACCCAAAAATTCTATATTTTTGGGCCCCAGAAGCAATCTGTACATGCCTACTCAATACTAGAATGTTTTCAAAATATAGGCTCAAAACATGCTAAAAATCTGTATTTTTGGTGTCCAAAGTCAATAGGTGCATGAATCTTCTGTACCCGTTTATATCCCAAATTCAGGCTCAAAACACCCGAAAATTTGATTTTTTGGGTCAAAGAAGCGATCTGTACATGCATAGTCAGTGCTAGAATATTTTCAAAATCAGGCCCAAAACAAGCTGAAAATCGATATTTTATGTGCCCAAGTCAATATGTGTAGGTATCTTCTATACCCGTTTACATCCCAAATTCAGGCTCAAATCACCCAAAAATTCGATATTTTTGGGCCCCAGAAGCAATCTGTACATGCCTACTCAATACTAAAATGTTTTCAAAATATTGGCTCAAAACATGCTAAAAATCTGTATTTTTGGTGTCCAAAGTCAATAGGTGCATAAATCTTCTGTACCCGTTTATTTCCCAAATTCATTCTCAAAACACCTGAAAATTCGATATTTTTGGGTCCCAGAAGCGATCTGCACATACCTACTCAATGTTAGACAATTTTTAAATTACATGCACAAAAACAAGTTGAAAATCGATATTTTTGGTGCCCAAAATCGATATGTGCATGCATCTTCTGTAACCGTTTATATCTCAAATTTAGGCTCAAAACTCATAAATTCGATATTTTTAGGTCCCACATGCGATCTGTACATGCATAGTCAGTGCTAGAATATTTTCAAAATACAGGCCCAGAACAAGCTGAAAATCGATATTTTAAGTGCCCAAGTCAATAGGTGCATGCATCTTCTGTACCCGTTTATATCCCATATTCAGGCTCATGACACCCGAAAATTCGATATTTTTGGTTCCTAGAAGCAATCTGTACATGCCTACTCCTTGCTAGAATGTTTTCAAGATACAGACCCATAACATGCTCAAAATCGATATTTTAGGTGCCAAAAGTCGATGTGTACATGCATCTCTAGTACCCGTTTATATCTGAAATTCAGGCTCAAAACACCCGAAAGTTCGATATTTTTGGGTCCCAAAAGCGATCTGTACATGCCTACTCAGTGCTAGAATGTTTTCAAAATGTAGGCTGAAAACATGCTAAAAATCGATATTTTAGGTGCCCAAAGTCATTATGTGCATGAATCTTCTGTACCCGTTTATATCCCATATTCAAGCTCAAAACACTCGAAAATTGGATATTTTTAGGTCCAAGAAGCGATCTGTACATGCCTACTCAGTGCTAGAATGTTTTCAAATTACAGGCACAAAACAAGTTGAAAATCGATATTTTACGTGCCCAAAATCGATATGTGCATGCATTTTCTGTACCCGTTTATATCTCAAATTCAGGCTCAAAACACCCAAAAAAAAGATATTTTTGGGTCAAAGATGCGATCTGTACATGCATAGTCAGTGCTAGAATATTTTCAAAATACAGGCACAGAACAAGCTGAAAATCGATATTTTTGGTGCCGAAGTCAATATGTGCATGCATCTTCTGTACACGTTTATATCTCAAATTCTGGCTCAAAACACCCGAAAATTCGATATTTTTGGGTCCCAGAAGCGATCTGTACATGCCTACTCCGTGTTAGAGTATTTTCATAATATAGGCCCAAAACATGTTGAAATTCGACCTATTAGGTGCAAAAAGTCAATATGTGCATGCATATTCTGTACCCGTTTATATTTTATATTCAGGCTCAAAACACCCGAAAACTCGTTATTTTTGGGTCCCAGAAGCGATCTGTACATCCATACTCAGTGCTAGAATACTTTCAAAATATAGTCCCAAAACATGCTGAAATTCGATATTTTAGTTGCAAGAAGTCGATATGTGCATGCATATTTTGTACTTATTTATATTCCAAATTCAGACTCAAAACACCCGAAAATTCGATATTTTTGGATCCCAGAAGCGAGCTGTACATGTCTACTCACTCTTAGAATAATTTCAAAATATAGGCCCAAAGCATACTAAAAATAGATATTTTTTGTGCCCAAAGTCGATATGTGCATGCGTTTTCTGTACCCGTTTATATCACAAATCCTGGCTCAAAATACCCGAAAATTCGATATTTTTGGTTCCCAGAAATGATCTATACATGCATATTCAGCAATAGAATATTTTCAAAATACAGGCCCATCAAATGCCGAAATTCGATATTTTAGGTACCCAAAGTCGATATGTGCATGTATCTTCTGTACTCGTTTATATCCCAAATTCATGCTCAAAACACCAGAAAATTCGATATTTTTGGGTCCCAGAAGCGATCTGTACATGTCTACTCAATGCTAGAATATTTTCAAAATACAGGCAAAAAACATGCTAAATATCGAAATTTTAGGTGCAAAAAGTCGATATGTGCATGCATCTTCTGTACCGGTTTGATATCTAAAATTCATGCTCAAAACACCCGAAAATTCGATATTTTTGGGTCCCGAAAGCGATCTGTAAATGCCTACTCAGTGCTAGAATATTTTCAAAATATAGGCCCTAAACAAGCTGAAATTCGACCTATTAGGTGCAAAAATACGATATGTGCATGCGTCTTCTGTACCCGTTTAAATCCCAAATTCAGGCTCAAAAAACCCGAAAAATCAATATTTTTGGGTTCCAGAAGCGATCTGTACATACCTACTCAGTGCTAGAATATTTTCAAAATATAAGGCGAAAACATGCTAAAAATCGATATTTGTTTTTCAAAAAGTCATTCATGGGGTGGTGGGTGTGTGGGTGTCAGTACAGTGCGTGGATAGTAAATATCAACAGTCAATCATGGGGTATGTGGGTGTCAATATAGTGATTGTATTGTAAATATCAACAGTCATTCATGGGGTGGTTTGTGTCATTACAGTGCTTGGACTGTAAATATAAACAGTCATTCATGAGGTGGTGGGTGTGTGGGTGTCATTAAAGTGCTTGGACTGTATATATCAAGTCATTCATGGGGTGGTGGGTGTGTGGGTGTCATTACAGTGCTTGGACTGTAAATATCAACAGTCATTCATGAGATGGTGGGTGTGTTGGTGTCATTACAGTGCTTTGACTGTAAATATCAACAGTCATTCATGGGCTGGTTAGTCTGTGGGTGTTATTACAATGCTTTGACTGAAAATATCAACAGTCATTTATGAGGTGGTGGGTGTCATTACAGTGCTTGGACTGTACATATCAACAGTCATTCATGGGGTCGTGGGTGTGTGGGTGTTATTACAGTGTTTGGAGTGTAAATATCAACCATCATTCATTGGGTGGTGGGTGTCATTACAGTGCTTGTACTGTAAATATCAAGAGTCATTAATGCGGTGGTCGGTGTGTTGGTTTCATTACAGTGCTTGGACTGTAAATATCAACAGTCATTTAAGGGGTGGTGGATGTGAGGGTGTCATTACAGAGCTTGGACTGTAAATATCAACAGTCATTCATGGGGTGGTGGGTGTTATTACAGTGCTTGGACTTTAAATATCAACAGTCATTAACCCTTAAATGCTTATTGACCAAATATCACGTCGCCGCGAATTTAGGCCTTGAAGCCGATTGACGTAATATTTAGCCGGTAGAAAAAAAACTGCTTGGGCTATATCCAGCCACTTCATTGGTAACACTGGTTAGGTTGGGCCTTCAATGAGTGGTGTCAGAGGGAAATGGTTCACTCGTCATATATACGCAATGAAAATACGCTCGCTCACGTTTTCTAATTTTAGGGTTTTTTTAGGGGTAACTACTTTATTACTCATGGTGCTGCTGTACGCAAACCAGTGGACCTAGACAATTTTAGTTTACAGATTCTGGTGTGTAAAATCAAGCTCTACAAATCTGTAATAACAAAATTTACCTAAACGAAACTTTAAAAATCCCCCTGTTTTTGCGGTTCACGCTCCTTTAGCGGTAGGTTGATTGCGGTTCTTAGGGGTTAATGTGGTGGTGGGTGTGTGGGTGTCATTACAGTGCTTGGACTATAAATATCAACTATCATTTATGAGGTGGTAGGTGTGTGGGTGTCATTAGAGTGCTTAGACTGTAAATATCAACATGCATTCATGGGATGTTGTGTGTGTGAGTATCATTACAGTGCTTGGACTGTAAATATCAACAGTCATTCAAAGGGTGGTGGGTGTTTGGATGTCATTACAGCGCTTGGACTGCAAATATCAACAGTCATTCATGGGATGGTAAGTGTGTGGGTGTCATTACAGTGTTCGGACTGTTAATATCAACAGACATTCATTGGGTGGTGGGTGTGTGGGTATCATTACAATGCTTGGACTGTAAATATCAACAGTCATTTATGGGGTGGGTGGTGTGTGGGTGTCATTACAGTGCTTGGACTGTAAATATCAACAGGTATTCATTGGGTGGTGGGTGTGTGGGTGTCATTACAGTGCTTGGACTATAAATATCAATGGTCATTATTGGGGTGGAGTGTGTGTGGGTGTCATTACAGTAATTGGACTGTAAATATCAACAGTCATTCATGGGGTGGATGGTATGTGAGTGTCATTACAGTGCTTGAATTGTAAATATCAACAGTCATTCATGGGGTGGTTGGTGTGTGGGTCTCATTACAGTGCATGGAATGTAAATATCAACAGTCATTTATTGGTTGGTAGGTGTGTGGGTATCATTACAGTGCTTAGAGTGTAAATATTAACAGTCAATCATGGGGTGGTCAGTGTGTGGGTGTCAATACAGTGCTTGGATTGTAAATATCAACAATCATTCATGGGGTGGTGGGTGTGTGGGTGTCATTACAGTGCTTGGATTGTAAATATCAACAGTCATTCATGGGGTGATGGGTGTCTGGGTGTCATTACAGTACTTGGACTGTAAATAGCAACTGTCATTCATTGTGTGTGTGGGTGCTATTACAGAGTTTGGAGTGTAAATATCAAGTCATTCATAGGTTGGTGGGAGTGTGTGTCATTACAGTGATTGGACTGTAAATATCAACAGTCATTCTGGGGGTGGTGTGTGTGCAGGTGTAATTACAGTGCTTGGAGTGCAAATATCAAGTCATTTATGGGGTGGTGGGTGTCATTACAGTGCCTTGACTGTAAATATCAACAGTCATTCATGGGGTGATGGATTTGTGGGTGTCATTACAGTGCTTGGACTGTAAATATCAACAGTCATTAATGGGGTGGTAGGTGTCATTACAGTGCTTGGACTGGAAATATCAACTGTCATTCATGGGAAGGTGGGTGTGTGGGTATCATTACAGTGATTGGACTGTAAATATCAACAGTCATTCATGGGGTGGTCGGTGTGTGGGTGATATTACAGTGCTTGGATTATAAATATTAACCATCATTCATGGGGTTGTGGTTGTGTGGGTGTCATTACAGTGCTTTGCCTGTAAATATCAACAGTCATTCATGGGGTGGTGGGTTGTTTGTGTCATTACAGTGCTTGGATTGTAATTATCAACAGTCATTCATTGGGTTTTGGGTGTGTGGGTGTCATTACAGTGCTTGGACTTTAAATACCAACAGTCATTCATGGGTTGATGTGTGTGTGTGTCATTTCAGTGCTTGGACTGTAAATATCAACTGTCATTCATGGGGTGTGTCGGTAACATTACAGTGCTTGTACTGTAAATATCAACAGTCATTCACGGGTTGGTGGGTGTGTTTGCCATTACAGTGCTTGGACTGTAAATATCAACAGTCATTCATAGGGTGGTGGGTGTTTGTGTGTCATTACAGTGCTTGGACTGTTAATATATATCAATTATTTCGTGTATGTCTCCATACCTCGTCCTTCCCAGCCGCCTGGAAAGAAGCCAATGTACAACCAATTCCCAAAAAAGGAGCTACCGCAAATCCATCAAATTACAGACCAATTGCCATCACGTCTACTCTCTGTAAAATATTTGAAATAGTTCTTAACAATCACTTTGTAAAGCACCTTGAGAAAAATCATCTGCTAAATGATAAGCAATATGGCTTTAGACAGAGACGATCTACTGTGGACCAGCTCTGTTATTTCACAGATAACATATTCCAATCAACTGATATATATGGAGAGACTCACACAATTTGCCTTGATATATCTAAAGCCTTTGACAGAGTATGGCACAGATCATTACTGTCTAAGCTTCCACATTATGGCCTTCAATCTTTTGTTCCCCTAATTAATTCATATCTTAGCAACAGAAAATTACGTGTGATGGTAGATGGTCTGTATTCCAACTTTCATCCCATTAATGCTGGTGTTCCTCAAGGAGCGGTCTTGGCTCCAACTTTGTTCCTCATTCATATTAATGATCTTTTGTCAGTTACTCAGAATTCAATTCACTCCTATGCTGATGATTCAACTATTCACAGTTCCTTCTCATTTAATGATAGTTTTACTCAACACAATATTTTAGAATACAAACTTGCCACTTCAATTTCATTAAATGAAGACTTAACGAAGATCTTTGAATGGGGACAAAACAACCTAGTTTCTTTCAATGCAAATAAAACTAAATACATCCCGTTCTCAAATAGATCAGATAATCAAGATTCTCACATTATTTTCAATAATACAAATATCCCCAAGTCCCACAGCATTGATCTCCTTGGTGTAACTTTAAATGAAAACCTCAGTTGGACTCCCTATGTAAAATCCATTGCCAAAACTGCATCTAGGAAGATGGGACTTTTATACAGAGCTTGTAATTATTTGACTGACGAGCAGTTAGCAGTAATATATAAGAGTCATGTGCGTTCCCAGATGGAATATTGTTCACCTCTGTGTGCTGGTTGTGGATCGGTGGTGTTAAGACAATTAGATAAAATTCAAAACAGAGCTATGATCACTAATGAATTCCCTCCCTTATCAGTACGTAGAAATGTTGCTTTCCTAGCACTATTTTATAGATACTTTTATAAGAAATGTTCGGATGAACTTGCCTTGATTATACCACCCCTAAGCATCTTCCCATGGAGGACTAGGGCAGCTGAGAATGCGCATGAGTTCACACTGACTCCTCCACGTTGCAGGACAACTGCTTACAAAAATCATTTACTCCCCGTACTACTTCCCTGTGGAATTCTCTACCAAGGGAATGTTTTCCAGCATTTAAATCCAGTTGTTTTAAATATTTTATGAGTGGAGGATGCCAATAGGCAAATGGAACCATTTATTTATTTGTTTTTTCCTTTCCTCCACTCACTATATGTAAAAAAAAAAAAAAAAAAAATCAGTCATTCATGGGATGGTGGGTGTGTAGGTGTCATTACAGTGCTTGGACTGTAAATATCAACCGTTATTCATGGGGTGGTGAGTGTCATTACAGTGCTTGGACTGTACATATCAACAGTCATTCATGGGGTGGTGGGTGTGTGGGTATCATTACATTGCTTGGACTGTAACTATCAACAGTCATTCATGGGTAGGTGGGTGTGTTGGTGTCATTACAGTGTTTGGACTCTAAATATTAACAGTCATTTATGGGGTGGTGGGTGTGTGGGTGTCATTACGGTGCTTGGACTGTAAATATCAACAGTTATTCATTGGGTGGTTGGTGTGTGGGTGTCATTACAGTGCTTGGACTATAAATATCAATGGTCATTAATAAGATGGTTGGTGTGCGGGTGTCATTACATTGCTTTGACTGTAAATATCAACAAGCATTCATGGGGTTGATGGTGTGTGAGTGTCATTACAGTGCTTGGACTCTCAATATCAACAGTCATTCATAGGGTGGTTGGTGTGTGGGTCACATTACAGTGCATGGAATGCAAATATCAACAGTTATTTATGGGTTGGTGGATGTATGGGTGTCATTACGGTGCTTAGACTGTAAATATCAACAGTCAATCATGGGGTGGTCAGTGTGTGGGTCTCAATACAGTGCTTGGATTATAAATATCAACAGTCATTCATTGGGTGGTAGGTGTGTGGGTGTCATTACAGTGCTTGGACTGTAAATATCAATCGTCATTCATGGTGTGTGTGGATGCTATTACAGAGTTTGGAGTGTAAATATCAACAGTCATTTATAGGTTGGTGGGAGTGTGTGTCATTACAGTGCTTGGACTGTAAATATCAACAGTCATTCAAGGGGTGGTGGGTGTGTAGGTGTAATTATAGTGTTTGGAGTGTAAATATCAAGTCATTAATGGGGTGGTGGGTGTCATTATAGTGCTTTGACTGTAAATATCAACAGTCATTCATGGGGTGATGGATGTGTGGGTGTCATTACAGTGCTTGGACTGTAAATATCAACAGTCATTAATAGGGTGGTGGGTGTCATTACAGTGCTTGGACTGTAAATATCAACATTCATTCATGGGAAGGTGGGTGTGTGGGTGTCATTACAGTGCTTGGACTGTAAATATCAACAGTCATTTATGGGGTGGTGACTGTGTGGGTGATATTACAGTGCTTGGACTGTAAATATTAACCAATATTCATGGGGTTGTGGTTGTGTGGGTGTCATTACAGTGCTTGGACTGTAAATATCAGCAGTCATTCAAGGATTGGTGGATGTGTGTCATTACAGTGCTTGGACTGTAAATATCAACTGTCATTCATGGGGTGTGTCAGTGACATTACAGTGCTTGTCCTGTAAATATCAACAGTCATTCATGGGTTGGTGGATGTGTGTCACTACAGTGCTTGGACTGTAAATATCAACTGTCATTCATGGGGTGTGTCAGTGACATTACAGTGCTTGTCCTGTAAATATCAACAGTCATTCATGGGTTGGTGGGTGTGGGTGTCATTACAGTGCTTGGACTGTAAATGTCAACAGTCATTCATTGGGTGGTGGGTGTTTGTGTGTCATTACAGTGCTTGGACTGTTAATATATATCAACAGTCATTCATGGGGTGGTGGGTGTGTAGCTGTCATTACAGTGCTTTGACTGTAAATATCAACAGTCATTTATGGTGTGGTGAGTGTCGTTACAGTGCTTGGACTGTATATATCAACAGTCATTCATGGGGTGGTGGGTGTGTGGGTGTCATTACAGTGCTTGGACTGTAAATATCAACTGTCATTCATGGGGTGTGTCAGTGACATTACAGTGCTTGTACTGTAAATATCAACAGTCATTCATGGGTTGGTGGGTGTGTGTGTCATTACAGTGCTTGGACTGTAAATATCAACAGTCATTCATTGGGTGGGGGTGTTTGTGTGTCATTACAGTGCTTGGACTGTTAATATATATCAACAGTCATTCATGGGGTGGTGGGTGTGTAGCTGTCATTACAGTGCTTTGACTGTAAATATCAACCGTCATTCATGGGGTGGTGGGTGCCATTACAGTGCTTTGACTGTAGATATCAACAGTCATTCATGGTGTGGTGAGTGTCATTACAGTGCCTGTACTGTATATATCAATAGTTATGCATGGGGTTGTCAGTGTGTGGGTGTTAATACAGTACTTGGATTTTAAATATCAACAGTCATTCATGGGGTGGTGGGTGTGTGGGTGTCATTACAGTACTTGGATTGTAGATATCAACAGTCATTCATGGAGTTGTGGGTGTGTGGGTGTCATTACAGTGCTTGGACTGTAAATATCAACAGTCATTCATTTGGTGGTGGGTGTGGGGGTACCATTACAGTGCTTGGACTGTAAGTATCAACAGTCATTCACGAGGTGGTTGGTGTGTGGGTGTCATTACAGTGCCTGGACTGTAAATATCAACAGTCAATTATGGGGTGGTGGATGTGTGTATGTCATTACAGTGCTTGGACTGTAAATATCAACAGTCATTCATTTGGTGGTGGGTGTGTGGGTGTCATTACAGTGATTGGTGTGTATATATCAACAGTCATTCATTTAGTGGTGGGTGTGATGGTGTCATTACAGTGCTTGGACTGTAAATATCAACAGTCATTTATAGGATGGTGGATGTGTGTGTGTCATTACAGTGCTTTGACTTTAAATACCAACAGTCATTCATGAGATGGTAAGTGTTATTACAGTGCTTGGACTGTAAATATCAACAGTCATTTAAAGGCTGGTGGGTGTGTGGGTGTCATTACAGTGCTTGGAATGCAAATATCAACAGTCATTCATGAGGAGGGAAGTGTCATTGAAGTGCTTGGACTGTAAATATCAAGTCATTCATGGGGTGGTGGGTGTGTGGGTGTCATTACAGTACGTGGACAGAAAATATCAATAGTCATTCATTGAGTGGTGGGTCTGTGGGTGTCATTACAGTGCTTGGACTGTAAATATCAACAGTCATTCATGGGGTGGTGGGTGTGTGGGTGTCATTACAGTGCATGGAGTGTAAATATCAACCGTCTTTCATGGGGTAGTGGGTATTTGGGTGTCATTATATTGCTTGGACTGTAAATATTAACAGCCATTCATGCGGTTGTGGGTGTGTGGGTGTCATTACAGTAATTGGACTGTATATATCAACAGACATTCATGGGGTGGTGGGTGTGTGGGTGTCATTACAGTGCTTGGTCTGTAAATATCAACAGTCATTCATTTAGTTTTTAGTGTAGGGGTGTCATTACAGTGCTTGGACTGTGATTATCAACCGTCATTCAAGAGGTGCTGGGTGTGTGGGTGTCATTACAGTGCTTGGAGTGTAAATATCAACTATCATTCATGGTGTGTGTGGGTGCATTACAGAGTTTGGAGTGTAAATATCAACAGTCATTCAAAGGTTGGTGGGAGTGTGTGTCATTACAGTGCTTGGACTGTAAATATCAACAGTCATTCAATGGGTGGTGGGTGTGTAGGTGTAATTACAGTGCTTGGAGTGTAAATATCATGTCATTCATGGGGTGGTGGGTGTCATTACAGTGATTTGACTGTGAATATAAACAGTTATTCAGGGGGTGATGGATGTGTTGGTGTCATTACAGTGCTTGGACTGAAAATATCAATAGTAATTCATGGGGTGGTGGGTGTGTGGGTGATATTACAGTGCTTGGACTATAAATATTAAACATCATTTATGGGGTGGTGGGTGTGTGAGTGTCATTACAGTGCTTTGACTGTAAATATCAACAGTCATTCATGGGGTGGTTGGTTGTTGGTGTCATTACAGTGATTGGATTGTAATTATCAATAGTCATTCATTGGGTTTTGGGTGTGTGGGTGTCATTACTGTGCTTGGGCTGTAAATATCAACTGTCAATCATGAGGTGTGTCGGTGACATTACAGTGCTTGTACTGTAAATATCAACAGACATTCATGGGTTGATGTGTGTGTGTGTCATTACAGTGCTTGGACTGTAAATATCAACTGTCATTCATGGGGTGTGTCGGTGACATTACAGTGCTTGTACTGTAAATATCAACAGTCATTCATAAGTTGGTAGGTGTGTTTGTCATTACAGTGTTTGGACTGTAAATATCAACAGTTATTCATAGGGTGGTGGGAGTTTGTGTGTCTTTACAGTGCTTGGACTGTTAATATATATCAACAGTCATTCATGGGGTGGTGGGTGTGTAGGTGTCAATACAGTGCTTGGACTGTAAATATCAACCATCATTCATTGGGTGGTGGGTGTCATTACTGTGATTTGACTGTAAATATCAACAGTCATTCATGGGGTGGTGAGTGTCATTACAGTGCTTGGACTGTATATATCAACAGTTATTCATGGGGTTGTTGGTGTGTGGGTGTCATTACATTGCTTGGACTGTAACTATCAACAGTCATTCATGGGGTGGTGGGTGTGTGGGTGTCATTACAGTGTTTGGACTGTAAATATTAACAGTCATTCATGGGGTGGTGGGTGTGTGGGTGTCATTACAGTGCTTGGACTGTAAATATCAACAGTCAATCATGTGGTGGTCAGTGTGTGGGTGTCAATACAGTTCTTGGATTGTAAATATCAACAGTCATTCATGGGGTGGTGGGTGTGTGGGTGTCAATACAGTGCTTGGACTGTAAATATAAACTGTCATTCATGGTGTGTGTGGGTGCTATTACAGAGCTTGGACTCTAAATATCAAAAGTCATTCATAGGTTGGTGGGGGTGTGTGTCATTACAGTGCCTGGACTGTAAATATCAACAATCATTCATGGGGTGGTGGGTGTGTAGGTGTAATTACAGATCTTGAACTTTAAATATCATGTCATTCACGGGGTAGTGGATGTATGGGTGTCAGTACTGTGCTTGGACTGTTAATATCAACAGTCATTCATGGGGTGGTGGGTGTATGGGTGTCATGACATTGCTTGGACTGTAAATATCAACAGTCATTCATGGGGTGGTGGGTTTGTGGGTTTCATTACAGTGCTAGGACTGTAAATATCAAAAGTCATTCATGGCGTGATTGGTGTGTGGGTGTCATTACAGTGATTTAACTGTATCAACAGTCATCCATGGGGTGGTGTGTGTGTGGGTTTCATTTCAGTGCTTTTACTGTAAATATCAACAGTCATTCATGGGGAGGGGAGTGTCATTGCAGAGCTTGGACTGTAAATATCAAGTCATTCATGGGGTGGTGGGTGTGTGGGTGTCATTACAGTACTTGGACAGTAAATATCAATAGTCATTCATAGAGTGGTGGGTGTGTGGGTGTCATTACAGTGCTTGGACTGTAAATATCAACAGTCATTCATGGGGTGGTGGGTGTGTGGGTGTCATTACAGTGCATGGAGTGTAAATATCAACCGTCTTTCATGGGGTAGTGGGTGTTTGGTTGTCATTATATTGCTTGGACTGTAAATATCAACAGTATTTCATTTAGTGGTTCGTGTAGGGGTGTCATTACAGTGCTTGGACTGTGATTATCAACCATCACTCATGGGGTGCTGGGTGTGTGGGTGTCATTACAGTGCTTGGAGTGTAAATATCAACATTTATTTATGGGATGGTGGGTGTGTGTGTCATTACAGTGCTTGGACTTTAAATATCAACAGTCATTCATTTAGTGGTTAGTGTAGGGTTGTCATTACAGTGCTTGGACTGTGAATATCAACCATCATTCATGGGGTGGTGGGTGTGTAGTGTCATTACAGTACTTGGACAGTAAATATCAATAGTCATTCATGGAGTGGTGGGTGTGTGGATGTCATTACAGTGCTTTAACTGTAAGTATTAACAGTCATTCATTAGGTGGTGTGTGTGTGGGTTTCATTTCAGTGCTTTAACTGTGAATATCAACAGTCTTTCATGGGGTGGGTAGTGTGTGGGTGTCATTACAGTGCTTGGACTGTAAATATCAACAGTTATTCATTGGATGGTGGGTGTGTGGGAGTCATTACAATGCTTGGACAATAAATATCAATGGTCATTATTGGAGTGGTGTGTGTGTGGGTGTCATTACAGTGCTTGGACTGTAAATATCAACAGTCATTCATGGGGTGGATGGTGTGTGAGTGTCATTACAGTGCTTGGACTGTAAATATCAAAGGCATTCATGGGGTAGTTGGTGTGTGGGTTTCATTACACTGCATGGAATGTTAATATCGACAGTCATTTATTGGTTGGTGGGTGTGTGGGTGTCATTACAGTGCTTAGACTGTAAATATCAACAGTTAATCATGGGGTGGTGTGTGTGTGGGTATCAATACAGTGCTTGAATTGTAAATATCAACAGTCATTCATGGGGTGGTGGGTGTGTGGGTGTCATTACAGTGCTTGGATTGTAAATATCAACTATCATTCATGGTGTGTGTGGGTGCATTACAGAGTTTGGAGTGTAAATATCAACAGTCATTCAAAGGTTGGTGGGAGTGTGTGTCATTACAGTGCTTGGACTGTAAATATCAACAGTCATTCAATGGGTGGTGGGTGTGTAGGTGTAATTACAGTGCTTGGAGTGTAAATATCATGTCATTCATGGGGTGGTGGGTGTCATTACAGTGATTTGACTGTGAATATAAACAGTTATTCAGGGGGTAATGGATGTGTGGGTGTCATTACAGTGCTTGGACTGAAAATATCAACAGTAATTCATGGGGTGGTGGGTGTGTGGGTGATATTACAGTGCTTGGACTATAAATATTAAACATCATTTATGGGGTGGTGGGTGTGTGAGTGTCATTACAGTGCTTTGACTGTAAATATCAACAGTCATTCATTCATGGGGTGGTTGGTTGTTGGTGTCATTACAGTGATTGGATTGTAATTATCAATAGTCATTCATTGGGTTTTGGGTGTGTGGGTGTCATTACTGTGCTTGGGCTGTAAATATCAACTGTCAATCATGAGGTGTGTCGGTGACATTACAGTGCTTGTACTGTAAATATCAACAGACATTCATGGGTTGATGTGTGTGTGTGTCATTACAGTGCTTGGACTGTAAATATCAACTGTCATTCATGGGGTGTGTCGGTGACATTACAGTGCTTGTACTGTAAATATCAACAGTCATTCATAAGTTGGTAGGTGTGTTTGTCATTACAGTGTTTGGACTGTAAATATCAACAGTTATTCATAGGGTGGTGGGAGTTTGTGTGTCTTTACAGTGCTTGGACTGTTAATATATATCAACAGTCATTCATGGGGTGGTGGGTGTGTAGGTGTCAATACAGTGCTTGGATTGTAAATATCAACCATCATTCATGGGGTGGTGGGTGTCATTACTGTGATTTGACTGTAAATATCAACAGTCATTCATGGGGTGGTGAGTGTCATTACAGTGCTTGGACTGTATATATCAACAGTTATTCATGGGGTTGTTGGTGTGTGGGTGTCATTACATTGCTTGGACTGTAACTATCAACAGTCATTCATGGGGTGGTGGGTGTGTGGGTGTCATTACAGTGTTTGGACTGTAAATATTAACAGTCATTCATGGGGTGGTGGGTGTGTGGGTGTCATTACAGTGCTTGGACTGTAAATATCAACAGTCAATCATGTGGTGGTCAGTGTGTGGGTGTCAATACAGTTCTTGGATTGTAAATATCAACAGTCATTCATGGGGTGGTGGGTGTGTGGGTGTCAATACAGTGCTTGGACTGTAAATATAAACTGTCATTCATGGTGTGTGTGGGTGCTATTACAGAGCTTGGACTCTAAATATCAAAAGTCATTCATAGGTTGGTGGGGGTGTGTGTCATTACAGTGCCTGGACTGTAAATATCAACAATCATTCATGGGGTGGTGGGTGTGTAGGTGTAATTACAGATCTTGAACTTTAAATATCATGTCATTCACGGGGTAGTGGATGTATGGGTGTCAGTACTGTGCTTGGACTGTTAATATCAACAGTCATTCATGGGGTGGTGGGTGTATGGGTGTCATGACATTGCTTGGACTGTAAATATCAACAGTCATTCATGGGGTGGTGGGTTTGTGGGTTTCATTACAGTGCTAGGACTGTAAATATCAAAAGTCATTCATGGCGTGATTGGTGTGTGGGTGTCATTACAGTGATTTAACTGTAAGTATCAACAGTCATCCATGGGGTGGTGTGTGTGTGGGTTTCATTTCAGTGCTTTTACTGTAAATATCAACAGTCATTCATGGGGAGGGGAGTGTCATTGCAGAGCTTGGACTGTAAATATCAAGTCATTCATGGGGTGGTGGGTGTGTGGGTGTCATTTCAGTACTTGGACAGTAAATATCAATAGTCATTCATAGAGTGGTGGGTGTGTGGGTGTCATTACAGTGCTTGGACTGTAAATATCAACAGTCATTCATGGGGTGGTTGGTGTGTGGGTGTCATTACATTGCATGGAGTGTAAATATCAACCGTCTTTCATGGGGTAGTGGGTGTTTGGTTGTCATTATATTGCTTGGACTGTAAATATCAACAGTATTTCATTTAGTGGTTCGTGTAGGGGTGTCATTACAGTGCTTGGACTGTGATTATCAACCATCACTCATGGGGTGCTGTGTGTGTGGGTGTCATTACAGTGCTTGGAGTGTAAATATCAACATTTATTTATGGGATGGTGGGTGTGTGTGTCATTACAGTGCTTGGACTTTAAATATCAACAGTCATTCATTTAGTGGTTAGTGTAGGGTTGTCATTACAGTGCTTGGACTGTGAATATCAACCATCATTCATGGGGTGGTGGGTGTGTAGTGTCATTACAGTACTTGGACAGTAAATATCAATAGTCATTCATGGAGTGGTGGGTGTGTGGATGTCATTACAGTGCTTTAACTGTAAGTATTAACAGTCATTCATTAGGTGGTGTGTGTGTGGGTTTCATTTCAGTGCTTTAACTGTAAATATCAACAGTCATTCATGAGGAGGGAAGTGTCATTGAAGTGCTTGGACTGTAAATATCAAGTCATTCATGGGGTGGTGGGTGTGTGGGTGTCATTACAGTACGTGGACAGAAAATATCAATAGTCATTCATTGAGTGGTGGGTCTGTGGGTGTCATTACAGTGCTTGGACTGTAAATATCAACAGTCATTCATGGGGTGGTGGGTGTGTGGGTGTCATTACAGTGCATGGAGTGTAAATATCAACCGTCTTTCATGGGGTAGTGGGTATTTGGGTGTCATTATATTGCTTGGACTGTAAATATTAACAGCCATTCATGCGGTGGTGGGTGTGTGGGTGTCATTACAGTAATTGGACTGTATATATCAACAGACATTCTTGGGGTGGTGGCTGTGTGGGTGTCATTACAGTGCTTGGTCTGTAAATATCAACAGTCATTCATTTAGTTTTTAGTGTAGGGGTGTCATTTCAGTGCTTGGACTGTGATTATCAACCGTCATTCAAGAGGTGCTGGGTGTGTGGGTGTCATTACAATGCTTGGAGTGTAAATATCAACAGTTATTCATTGGGTGTTGGGTGTGTTGCTGTCATTACATTGCTTGGACTATAAATATTAATGGTCATTAATGGGGTGGTGGATGTGTGGGTGTCATTACAGTGCTTGGACTGTAAATATCAACAGTCATTCATGGGGTGGATGGTGTGTGAGTGTCATTACAGTGCTTGGACTGTAAATATAAACAGTCATTCATGGGGTGGTTAGTGTGTGGGTCTCATTACAGTGCATGGAATGTAAATATCAACAGTCATTTATGGGTTGGTGGGTGTGTTGGTGTATTACAGTGCTTAGACTGTAAATATCAACAGTCAATCATGGGATGGTCAGTGTGTGGGTGTCAATACTTTACTTGGATTGTAAATATCAACAGTCATTCATGGGGTGGTAGAAGTGTGGGTGTCATTACAGTGCTTGGATTGTAAATATCAACAGTCATTCATGGGGTAGTGGGTGAGTGGGTGTCATTACAGTGCTTGGACTGTAAATATCAATTGTCATTCATGGTGTGTTTGGGTGCTATTACAGAGTTTGGAGTGTAAATATCAACAGTCATTCAAAGGTTGGTGGGAGTGTGTGTCATTACAGTGCTTGGACTTTAAATACTAACAGTCATTCAAGTGGTGGTGGGTGTGTAGGTGTAATTACATTGCTTGGAGTGTAAATATCAAGTCATTAATGGGGTAGTGGGTGTCATTACAGTGCTTTGACTTTAAATATCAAGTCATTCATGGAGTGATGGAGGTTTGGGTGTCATTACAGTGCTTGGACTGTAAATATCAACAGTCATTAATGGGGTGGTGGGTGTCATTACAATGCTTGGGCTGTAAATATCAACATTCATTCATGGAAAGGTGGGGTTGTGGGTGTCATTACAGTGCTTGGACTGTATATACCAACAGTCAATTATTGGGTGATGGATATACGGGTGTTATTACAGTGATTGGACTGTAAATATCAACAGTCATTCATGGAGTATTGGGTGTGTGTGTGTCATTTGAGGGCTTGGACTGTAAATATCAACTGTCATTGATGGGGTGGTGGGTGTGTGGGTGATATTACAGTGCTTGGACTGTAAATATTAACAGTTATTCATGGGGTGGTGTGTGTGTGGATGATATTACAGTGTTTGGACTGTAAATATCAACAGTCAGTCATAGAGTGGTTAGTGTATGGGTGTCTTTACAGTACTTGGACTGTATATACCAACAGTCAATTATTGGGTGATGGATGTACGGGTGTCATTACAGTGATTGGACTGTAAATATCAACAGTCATTCATGGAGTTATGGGTGTGTGGGTGTCATTTGAGGGCTTGGACTGTAAATATCAACTGTCATTGATGGGGTGGTGGGTGTGTGGGTGTCATTACAATGCTTGGACTGTAAATATCAACAGTCATTCATTAAGTGGTGGGTGTGTGGAAGTCATTAAAATGCTTGTACTATAAATATCAATGGTCATTAATGGGGTGTTGGGTGTGTAAGTGTCATTACAATGCTTTAACTGAAAATATCAACAGTTAATCATGGGGTGGTCAGTGTGTGGGTGTCAATACAGGGGTTGGACTGTAAATATCAACAGTCATTCTTGGGGTGGTGGTTGTGTGGATGTCATTACAGTGCTTAGACTGTAAATATCAACAGTCATTTATGGGGTGATGGGTGTTACTGTGTCATTACAGTGCTTGGACTGTAAATATCAACAGTCATTCATTGGGGGGTGAGTGTGTGTGTGTAATTACAGTTTTCGGACTGTAAATATCAACAATCATTCATTGGGTGGTGGTTGAGTGGGTGTCATTACAGTGCTTGGACTGTGAATATCAACAGTCATTTGTAGGGTGGTGAGTGTGTGGGTGTTATTACAGTGCTTTGACTGTAAATATCAACAGTCATTCAGAGATTGGTTGGTGTCATTAGAGTGCTTGGACTCTAAATATTAACAGTCATTCATGGGATGGTGGGTGTATGGATGTCATTACAGTGATTGGACTGTAAATATCAACAGTCAATCATGGGGTGGTGGGTGTGTGTTTGTCATTACAGTTATTGGACTGTAAATATCAACAGTCATTCATGGGGTGGTGGGTGTATGGGTGTCATTACAGTGTTTTGATTGTAAATATCAACAGTCATTCATGGGGTAGTGGGTGTATGGGTGTCATTAGAGTAATTTGATTAGAATATTAACAGTCATTCATAGGGTGGTGGGTATCATTAGATTACTTGGACTGTAAATATCAACAGTCATTCATGGGGTTGTGGGTGTGTAGGTGCCATTACAATGCTTGGACTGTAAATATCAACTATAATTCATGGGGTCGTAGGTGTTGGGGTGTCATTACAGTGCTTTGTGTGTAAATATCAACAGTCATTTATTGGGTGTTGGGTAGCATTACAGTGCTTTGACTGTAAATATCAACAGTCAATCATAGGGTGATGGGTGTGCGGGTGTCATTACAGTGCTTGGACTGTAAATATCAACAGTCATATATAGGGTGGTGGGTGTTTGGGTGTCATTACATTGCTTGGACTGTAAATATCAACAGTCAATCATGGGGTGGTGGGTGTGTGGGTGTTATTACAGAGCTTGGACTGTAAATATCAACAGTCGTTCATGGAGTGGTGGGTATGTGGGTGTCATTACAGTGCTTGGACTGTAAATATCAACAGTCATTCTTGGGGTGGTGATTGTGTGGGTGTCATTAGAGTGCTTAGACTGTAAATATCAACAGTCATTTATGTGGTGATGGGTGTGACTGTGTCATTACAGTGCTTGGACTGTAAATATCAACAGTCATTCATAGGGTGGTGAGTGTGTGTGTGTCATTACAGTTTTTGGACTGTAAATATCAACCATCATTCATTGAGTGGTGGGTGAGTGGGTGTCATTACAGTGCTTGGACTGTGAATATCAACAGTCATTCGTAGGGAGGTGAGTGTGTGGGTGTTATTAAAGTGCTTTGACCGTAAATATCAACGATCATTCAGAGATTGGTTGGTGTCATTAGAGTGCTTGGACTGTAAATATTAACAGTCATTCATGGGGTGGTGGGTGTGTGGATGTCATTACAGTGCTTGGACTGAAAATATCAAGAGTCATTTATAGGGTGGTGGGTGTGTGGGTGTCATTACATTGGTCGGACTATAAATATCAACCGTCATTTATGGGGTTGTAGGTGTGTGGGTGTCATTACAGTGCTTGAACAGTAAATATCAACAGTCAATCGTAGGGTGGTGGGTGTGTGGGTGTCATTACAGTGATTTGATTGTAAATATCAACAGTCATTCATAGGGTGGTGTGTATCATTAAAGTGCTTGGACTGTAAATATCAACAGTCATTCAAGAGGCTGTAGGTGTGTGTGTGTCATTACAGTGCTTGGAATGTAAATATCAACTATAATTCATGGGGTCGTGGGTGTTGGGGTGTCATTACAGTGCTTTGACTCTAAATATCAACAGTCATATATGGGGTGGTGTGTGTGAGGGTGTCATTACCGTGCTTGGACTGAAAATATCAACAGTCATTCATGGGGTGGTAGGTGTGTGAGTGTCATTACAGTGTATTGATTGTAATTATCAACAGTCATTCATAGGGTGGTGGGTGTCATTACAGTGCTTGGACTGTAAATATCAACAGTCATTCATGGGGTGGTGGTTGTGTGGGTGTCATTACAGTGCTTGGACTGTAAATATCAACCATAATTCATGGGGTGGTGGGTGTGGGGGTGTCATTACAGTGCTTGGACTGTAAATATCAACAGTCATTCCTGGGGTAGTGGGTGTATGGATGTCATTACAGTAATTTGATTGTAAATATTAACAGTCATTCATAGGGTGGTGGGTATCATTAGAGTGCTTGGACTGTAAATATCAACAGTCATTAATGGGGTTGTGGGTGTGTGGGTGTCATTACAGTGCTTGGACTGTAAATATCAACTATAATTCATGGGGTCGTGGGTGTTTGGGTGTCATTACATTGCTTGGACTGTAAATATCAACAGTCAATCATAGGGTGATGGGTGTGTGGGTGTCATTACAGTGCTTGGAGTGTAAATATCAACAGTCATTTATAGGGTGGTGGGTGTTTGGGTGTCATTACATGGCTTGGACTGTAAATATCAACAGTCAATCATGGGGTGGTGGGTGTCATTACAGTGCTTGGACTGTAAATATCAACAGTCATTCATAGGGTGGTGGGTGTGTGAGTGTTATTACAGAGCTTGGACTGTAAATATCAGCAGTCATTCATGGAGTGGTGGGTGTGTGGGTGTCATTACAGTGCTTGGACTGTAAATATCAACAGTAATTCATGGGGTGGTGGTTGTGTGGGTGTCATTACAGTGCTTAGACTGTAAATATCAACAGTCATTTATGGGGTGATGGGTGTGACTGTGTCATTACAGTGCTTGGACTGTTAATATCAACAGTCATTCATGGGGTGGTAAGTGTGTGTGTGTAATTACAGTTTTTGGACTGTAAATATCAACCATCATTTATTGGGTGGTGGGTGAGTGGGTGTCATTACAGTGCTTTGACTGTGAATATCAACAGTCATTCGTAGGGTGGTAAGTGTGTGGGTGTTATTACAGTGCTTTGACTGTAAATTTCAACAGTCATTCAGAGATTGGTTGGTGTCATTAGTGTGCTTGGACTCTAAATATTAACAGTCATTCTGGGGTGGTGGGTGTGTGGATGTCATTACAGTGCTTGGACAGTAAATATCAACAGTCAATCATTGGGTGGTCGGTGTGTGTTTGTCATTACAGTTCTTGGACTGTAAATATCAACATTCATTCATGGGGTGGTGGGTGTATGGGTGTCATTACAGTGTTTTGATTGTAAATATCAACAGTCATTCATACGGTGGTGGGTATCATTAAAGTGCTTGAACTGTAAATATCAACAGTCATTCATGGGGCTGTGGGTGTTTGGGTGTCATTACAGTGCTTGGACTGTAAATATCAACTATATTTCATGGAGTCGTGGGTGTTGGGGTGTCATTACATTGCTTTGACTGTAAATATCAACAGTCATTTATGGGGTGGTGGGTGTGAGGATGTCATTACAGTGCTTGGACAGAAAATATCAACAGTCTTTCATGGGGTGGTAGGTGTGTGAGTGTCATTACAGTGTTTTGATTGTAATTATCAACAGTCATTCATAGGGTGGTGGGTGTCATTACAGTGCTTGGACTGTAAATATTAACAGCCATTCATGTGGTGGTGGTTGTGTGAGTGTCATTACAGTGATTTGATTAAAATATTAACAGTCATTCACAGTGTGGTGGGTATCATTAGAGTGCTTGGACTGTAAATATCAACAGTCATTCATGGGGTTGTGGGTTTGTGGGTGTCATTACAGTGCTTTGACTTTAAATATCAACAGTCAATCATGGGGTGGTGGGTGTGTGGGTGTCATTACAGTGCTTGGACTGTAAAAATCAACAGTCATTCCTGGGGTAGTGGGTGTATGGGTGTCATTACAGTGATTTGATTAAATTATTAACAGTCATTCATAGGGTGGTGGGTATCATTAGAGTGCTTGGACTGTAAATATCAACAGTCATTCATGGGGTTGTGGGTGTGTGGGTGTCATTACAGTGCTTGGACTGTAAATATAAACTATAATTCATGGGGTCGTGGGTGTTAGGGTGTCATTACAGTGCATTCAGTGTAAATATCAACAGTCATTCATAGGGTGGTGGGTATCATTAAAGTGCTTGGACTGTAAATATCAACAGTCATTCATGGGGCTATGGGTGTGTGGGTGTCATTACAGTGCTTGGACTTTAAATATCAACTATAATTCATGGGGTCGTGGGTGTTGGGGTGTCATTACATTGCTTTAACTGTAAATATTAACAGTCATTTATGGGGTGGTGGGTGTAAGGGTGTCATTACAGTGATTGTACTGAAAATATCAACTGTCATTCATGGAGTGGTAGGTGTGTGAGTGTCATTACAGTGATTTGATTAAAATATTAACAGTCATTCATAGGGTGGTGGATATCATTAGAGTTCTTGGACTGTAAATATCAACAGTCATTCATAGGGTTGTGGGTGTGGGGGTGTCATTACAGTGCTTGGAATGTAAATATCAATAGTCAATCATGGGGTGGTGGGTGTGTGGGTGTCATTACAGTGCTTGGACTGTAAATATCAACAGTCATTCATGGGGTAGTGGGTGTATGGGTGTCATTAGAGTAATTTGATTAGAATATTAACAGTCATTCATAGGGTGGTGGGTATCATTAGATGGCTTGGACTGTAAATATCAACAGTCATTCATGGGGTTGTGGGTGTGTGGGTGCCATTACAGTGCTTGGACTGTAAATATCAACTATAATTCATGGGGTCGTGGGTGTTGGGGTGTCATTACAGTGCTTTGAGTGTAAATATCAACAGTCATTTATTGGGTGTTGGGTAGCATTACAGTGCTTTGACTGTAAATATCAACAGTCAATCATAGGGTGATGGGTGTGCGGGTGTCATTACAGTGCTTGGACTGTAAATATCAATAGTCATATATAGGGTGGTGGGTGTTTGGGTGTCATTACATTGCTTGGACTGTAAATATCAACAGTCAATCATGGGGTGGTGGGTGTGTGGGTGTTATTACAGACCTTGGACTGTAAATATCAACAGTCATTCATAGGGTGGTGAGTGTGTGTGTGTCATTACAGTTTTTGGACTGTAAATATCAACCATCATTCATTGAGTGGTGGGTGAGTGGGTGTCATTACAGTGCTTGGACTGTGAATATCAACAGTCAATCATTGGGTTGTCGGTGTGTGTTTGTCATTACAGTTCTTGGACTGTAAATATCAACAGTCATTCATGGGGTGGTGGGTGTATGGGTGTCATTACAGTGTTTTGATTGTAAATATCAACAGTCATTCATACTTTGGTGGGTATCATTAAAGTGCTTGAACTGTAAATATCAACAGTCATTCATGGGGTGGTGGGTGTTTGGGTGTCATTACAGTGCTTGGACTGTAAATATCAACTATATTTCATGGGGTCGTGGGTGTTGGGGTGTCATTACATTGCTTTGACTGTAAATATCAACAGTCATTTATGGGGTGGTGGGTGTGAGGGTGTCATTACAGTGCTTGGACAGAAAATATCAACAGTCATTCATGGGGTGGTAAGTGTGTGAGTGTCATTACAGTGTTTTGATTGTAATTATCAACAGTCATTCATAGGGTGGTGAGTGTCATTACAGTGCTTGGACTGTAAATATCAACAGTCATTCATGTGGTGGTGGTTGTGTGAATGTCATTACAGTGATTTGATTAAAATATTAACAGTCATTCACAGGGTGGTGGGTATCATTAGAGTGCTTGGACTGTAAATATCAACAGTCATTCATGGGGTTGTGGGTTTGTAGGTGTCATTACAGTGCTTTGACTGTAAATATCAACAGTCAATCATGGGGTGGTGGGTGTGTGAGTGTCATTACAGTGCTTGGACTGTAAAAATCAACAGTCATTCCTGGGGTGTATGGGTGTCATTACAGTGATTTGATAAAATTATTAACAGTCATTCATAGGGTGGTGGGTATCATTAGAGTGCTTGGACTGTAAATATCAACAGTCATTCATGGGGTTGTGGGTGTGTGGGTGTCATTACAGTGCTTGGACTGTAAATATCAACTATAATTCATAGGATCGTGGGTGTTGGGGTGTCATTACAGTGCATTGAGTGTAAATATCAACAGTCATTTATTGGGTGGTGGGTAGCATTACAGTGCTTGGACTGTAAATATCAACAGTCAATCATAGGGTGATGGGTGTGTGGGTGTCATTACAGTACTTGGACTGTAAATATCAACAGTCATTCATGGGGTTGTGGGTGTGTGGGTGTCATTACAGTGCTTTGAATGTAAATATCAACTATAATTCATGGGGTCGTGGGTGTTGGGGTGTCATTACAGTGCTTGGACTGAAAATATCAACAGTCATTCATTGGGTGGTAGGTGTGTGAGTGTCATTACAGTGTTTTGATTGTAATTATCAACAGTCATTTATGGGGTGGTGGGTTTGAGGGTGTCATTACAGTGCTTGGACTGAAAATATCAGCAGTCATTCATTGGGTGGTAGGTGTGTGAGTGTCATTACAGTGTTTTGATTGTAATTATAAACAGTCATTCATAGGGTGGTGGGTATCATTACAGTGCTTGGACTGTAAATATCAACAGTCATTCATGTGGTGGTGGTTGTGTGAGTGTCATTACAGTGATTTGATTAAAATATTAACAGTCATTCTAAGGGTGGTGGGTATCATTAGAGTGCTTGAACTGTAAATATCAACAGTCATTCATGGGGTTGTGGGTGTGTGGGTGTCATTACAGTGCTTGGACTGTAAATATCAACAGTCATTCATGGGGTAGTGGGTGTATGGGTGTCATTACAGTGATTTGATTAAATTTTTAACAGTCATTCATAGGGTGGTGGGTATCATTAGAGTGTTTGGACTTTAAATATCAACAGTCATTCATGGGTTGTGGGTGTGTGGGCGTCATTACAGTGCTTGGACTGTAAATATCAACTATAATTCATGGGGTCGTGGGTGTTGGGGTGTCATTACAGTGCTTTGAGTGTAAATATCAACAGTCATTTATTGGGTGGTGGGTAGCATTACAGTGCTTGAACTGTAAATATCAACAGTCAATCATAGGGTGATGGGTGTGTGGGTGTCATTACAGTGCTTGGACTGTAAATATCAACAGTCATTTATAGGGTGGTGGGTGTTTGGGTGTCATTCCATTGCTTGGACTGTAAATATCAACAGTCAATCATGGGGTGGTGGGTGTGTGGGTGTCATTACAGTGCTTGGACTGTAAATATCAACAGTCATTTATAGGGTGGTGGGTGTGTGAGTGTTATTACAGAGCTTGGATTGTAAATATCAACAGTCATTCTTGGGGTGGTGGGTGTGTGGGTGTCATTACAGTGCTTAGACTGTAAATATCAACAGTCATTAATGGGGTGATGGGTGTGACTGTGTCATTACAGCGCTTGGACTGTAAATATCAACAGTTTTTCATGGGGTGGTGAGTGTGTGTGTGTCATTACAGTTTTTGGACTGTAAATATCAACTATCATTCATTGGGTGGTGGGTGAGTGGGTGTCATTACAGTGCTTGGACTGTGAATATCAACAGTCATTCGTAGGGTGGTGAGTGTGTGGGTGTTATTACAGTGCTTTGACTGTAAATATCAACAGTCATTTAGAGATTGGTTGGTGTCATTTGAGTGCTTGGACTGTAAATATTAACAGTCATTCATGGGGTGGTGGGTGTGTGTATGTCATTACAGTGCTTGGACTAAAAATATATACAGTCACTTATGGGGTGGTGGGTGTGTGGGTGTCATTACATTGCTCGGACTATAAATATCAACCGTCATTTATGGGGTTGTGGGTGTGTGGGTGTCATTACAGTGCTTGAACTGTAAATATCAACAGTCAATCGTAGGGTGGTGTTTGTGTGGGTGTCATTACAGTGTTTTGATTGTAAATATCAACAGTCATTCATAGGGTGGTGGGTATCATTAAAGTGCTTGGACTGTAAATATCAACAGTCATTCATGGGGCTGTGGGTGTGTGGGTGTCATTACAGTGCTTTTAATGTAAATATCAACTATAATTCATGGGGTCGTTGGTGTTGGGGTGTCATTACAGTGCTTGGACTGAAAATATCAACAGTCATTCATTGGGTGGTAGGTGTGTGAGTGTCATTACAGTGTTTTGATTGTAATTATCAACAGTCATTTATGGGGTGGTGGGTGTGAGGGTGTCATTACAGTGCTTGGACTGAAAATATCAACAGTCGTTCATTGGGTGGTAGGTGTGTGAGTGTCATTACAGTGTTTTGATTGTAATTATCAACAGTCATTCATAGGGTGGTGGGTATCTTTACAGTGCTTGGACTGTAAATATCAACAGTCATTCATGTGGTGGTGGTTGTGTGAGTGTCATTACAGTGATTTGATTAAAATATTAACAGTCATTCTAAGGGTGGTGGGTATCATTAGAGTGCTTGAACTGTAAATATCAACAGTCATTCATGGGGTTGTTGGTGTGTGGGTGTCATTACAGTGCTTGGACTGTAAATATCAACAGTCATTCATGGGGTAGTGGGTGTATGGGTGTCATTACAGTGATTTGATTAAATTTTTAACAGTCATTCATAGGGTGGTGGGTATCATTAGAGTGCTTGGACTTTAAATATCAACAGTCATTCATGGGTTGTGGGTGTGTGGGCGTCATTACAGTGCTTGGACTGTAAATATCAACTATAATTCATGGGGTCGTGGGTGTTGGGGTGTCATTACAGTGCTTTGAGTGTAAATATCAACAGTCATTTATTGGGTGGTGGGTAGCATTACAGTGCTTGGACTGTAAATATCAACAGTCAATCATAGGGTGATGGGTGTGTGGGTGTCATTAGAGTGCTTGGACTGTAAATATCAACAGTCATTTATAGGGTGGTGGGTGTTTGGGTGTCATTCCATTGCTTGGACTGTAAATATCAACAGTCAATCATGGGGTGGTGGGTGTGTGGGTGTCATTACAGTGCTTGGACTGTAAATATCAACAGTCATTTATAGGGTGGTGGGTGTGTGAGTGTTATTACAGAGCTTGGATTGTAAATATCAACAGTCATTCTTGGGGTGGTGGGTGTGTGGGTGTCATTACAGAGCTTAGACTGTAAATATCAACAGTCATTTATAGGGTGATGGGTGTGACTGTGTCATTACAGCGCTTGGACTGTAAATATCAACAGTTTTTCATGGGGTGGTGAGTGTGTGTGTGTCATTACAGTTTTTGGAGTGTAAATATCAACTATCATTCATTGGGTGGTGGGTGAGTGGGTGTCATTACAGTGCTTGGACTGTGAATATCAACAGTCATTCGTAGGGTGGTGAGTGTGTGGGTGTTATTACAGTGCTTTGACTGTAAATATCAACAGTCATTTAGAGATTGGTTGGTGTCATTTGAGTGCTTGGACTGTAAATATTAACAGTCATTCATGGGGTGGTGGGTGTGTGTATGTCATTACAGTGCTTGGACTAAAAATATATACAGTCACTTATGGGGTGGTGGGTGTGTGGGTGTCATTACATTGTTCGGACTATAAATATCAACCGTCATTTATGGGGTTGTGGGTGTGTGGGTGTCATTACAGTGCTTGAACTGTAAATATCAACAGTCAATCGTAGGGTGGTGTTTGTGTGGGTGTCATTACAGTGATTTGATTAAAATATTAACAGTCATTCTAAGGGTGGTGGGTATCATTAGAGTGCTTGAACTGTAAATATCAACACTCATTCATGGGGTTGTGGGTGTGTGGGTGCCATTACAGTGCTTGGACTGTAAAAATCAACAGTCATTCATGGGGTAGTGGGTGTATGGGTGTCATTACAGTGATTTGATTAAATTATTAACAGTCATTCATAGGGTGGTGGGTATAATTAGAGTTCTAGGACTGTAAATATCAACAGTCATTCATGGGGTTGTGGGTGTGTGGGTGTCATTACAGTGCTTGAACTGTAAATATCAACAGTCAATCGTAGGGTGGTGTTTGTGTGGGTGTCATTACAGTGTTTTGATTGTAAATATCAACAGTCATTCATAGGGTTGTGGGTATCATTAAAGTGCTTGGACTGTAAATATCAACAGTCATTCATAGGGCTGTGGGTGTGTGGGTGTCATTACAGTGCTTTGAATGTAAATATCAACTATAATTCATGGGGTCGTTGGTGTTGGGGTGTCATTACAGTGCTTTGACTGTAAGTATCAACAGTCATTTATGGGGTGGTGGGTGTGAGGGTGTCATTACAGTGCTTGGACTGTAAATATCAACAGTCATTCATTGGGTGGTAGGTGTGTGAGTGTCATTACAGTGTTTTGATTGTAATTATCAACAGTCATTCATAGGGTTGTGGGTGTCATTACAGTGCTTGGACTGTAAATATCAACAGTCATTCATGTGGTGGTGGTTGTGTGAATG
Source organism: Petrolisthes cinctipes (assembly GCA_033782935.1). Classification (NCBI taxonomy): domain Eukaryota; kingdom Metazoa; phylum Arthropoda; class Malacostraca; order Decapoda; family Porcellanidae; genus Petrolisthes; species Petrolisthes cinctipes. The sequence continues at coordinate 2,577,003 of JAWQEG010000015.1, forward strand.
TCATTACAGTGATTTGATTAAAATATTAACAGTCATTCTAAGGGTGGTGGGTATCATTAGAGTGCTTGAACTGTAAATATCAACAGTCATTCATGGGGTTGTGGGTGTGTGGGTGTCATTACAGTGCTTGGACTGTAAATATTAACAGTCAATCATGGGGTGGTGGGTGTGTGGGTGCCATTACAGTGCTTGGACTGTAAAAATCAACAGTCATTCATGGGGTAGTGGGTGTATGGGTGTCATTACAGTGATTTGATTAAATTATTAACAGTCATTCATAGGGTGGTGGGTATAATTAGAGTTCTAGGACTGTAAATATCAACAGTCATTCATGGGGTTGTGGGTGTGTGGGTGTCATTACAGTGCTTGGACTGTAAATATCAACTATAATTCATGGGGTCGTGGGTGTTGGGATGTCATTACAGTGCTTTGAGTGTAAATATCAACAGTCATATATTGGGTGGTGGGTAGCATTACAGTGCTTGGACTGTAAATATCAACAGTCAATCATGGGGTGGTGGGTGTGTGGGTGCCATTACAGTGCTTGGACTGTAAAAAACAACAGTCATTCATGGGGTAGTGGGTGTATGGGTGTCATTACAGTGATTTGATTAAATTATTAACAGTCATTCATAGGGTGGTGGGTATCATTAGAGTTCTTGGACTGTAAATATCAACAGTCATTCATGGGGTTGTGGGTGTGTGGGTGTCATTACAGTGCTTGGACTGTAAATATCAACTATAATTCATGGGGTCGTGGGTGTTGGGGTGTCATTACAGTGCTTTGAGTGTAAATATCAACAGTCATTTATTGGGTGGTGGGTAGCATTTCAGTGCTTGGACTGTAAATATCAACAGTCAATCATAGGGTGATGGGTGTGTGGGTGTCATTACAGTGCTTGGACTGTAAATATCAACAGTCATTTATAGGGTGGTGGGTGTTTGTGTGTCATTCCATTGCTTGGACTGTAAATATCAACAGTCAATCATAGGGTGGTTGGTGTGTGGGTGTCATTACAGAGCTTGGACTGTAAATATCAACAGTCATTCTTGGGGTGGTGGTTGTGTGGGTGTCATTACAGTGCTTAGACTGTAAATATCAACAGTCATTTATGGGGTTATGGGTGTGACTGTGTCATTACAGTGCTTGGACTGTAAATATCAACAGTCATTCATGGGGTGGTGAGTGTGTGTGTGTCATTACAGTTTTTGGACTGTAAATATCAACTATCATTCATTGGGTGGTGGGTGAGTGGGTGTCATTACAGTGCTTGGACTGTGAATATCAACAGTCATTCGTAGGGTGGTGAGTGTGTGGGTGTTATTACAGTGCTTTGACTGTAAATATCAACAGTCATTTAGAGATTGGTTGGTGTCATTTGAGTGCTTGGACTGTAAATATTAACAGTCATTCATGGGGTGGTGGGTGTGTGGATGTCATTACAGTGCTTGGACTGAAAATATCAACAGTCATTTATGGGGTGGTGGGTGTGTGGGTGTCATTACATTGCTCGGACTATAAATATCAACCGTCATTTATGGGATTGTGGGTGTGTGGGTGTCATTACAGTGCTTGAACTGTAAATATCAACAGTCTATAGTAGGGTGGTGTTTGTTTGGGTGTCATTACAGTGTTTTGATTGTAAATATCAACAGTCATTCATAGGGTTGTGGGTGTCATTACAGTGCTTGGACTGTAAATATCAACAGTCATTCATGGGGTGGTGGTTGTGTGAGTGTCATTACAGTGCTTGGACTGTAAATATCAACCATAATTCATGGGGTGGTGGGTGTGGGGGTGTCATTACAGTGCTTGGACTGTAAATATCAACAGTCAATCATGGGGTGGTGGGTGTGTGGGTGTCATTACAGTGCTTGGATTGAAAATATCAATAGTCATTCATGGGGTAGTAGGTGTATGGGTGTCATTACAGTTATTTGATTGTAAATATAAACAGTCATTCATAGGGTGGTGGGTATCATTAGAGTGCTTTAACTGTAAATATCAACAGTCATTAATGGGGTTGTGGGTGTTTGGGTGTCATTACAGTGCTTGGACTGTAAATATCAACTATAATTCATTGGGTGGTGGGTGTTTGGGTGTCATTACAGTGCTTGGACTGTAAATATTAACAGTCATTCATAGGGTGGTGGGTGTGTGAGTGTTATTACAGAACATGGACTATAAATATCAACAGTAATTCATGGAGTGGTGGGTGTGTGGGTGTCATTAAAGTTCTTGGACTGTAAATATCAACAGTCATTCATGTGGTGGTGAGTGTGTGTGTGTTATTACAGTTCTTTGATTGTAAATATCAACAGTCATTCAGAGGTTGGTGGGTGTCATTAGAGTGCTTGGACTGTAAATATCAACAGTCATTCTTGGGGTGGTTGTTGTGTGGGTGTCATTACAGTGCTTAGACTGTAAATATCAACAGTCATTCATGAAGTGGTGGGTGTTTGGTTGTCATTACAGTGCTTGGACTATGAATATCAACAGTTATTCATGGAGTGGTGGGTGTTTGGGTGTCATTACAGTGCTTGAACTATGAATATCAACAGTCAATCATGGGATGGTGGTTGTCAGGGTGTCATTACAGTGCTTGGACTGTAAATATCAACAGTCATTTATGGGGTGGTTGGTGTGTGGGTGTCGTTACAGTGCTTGGACTGTAAATATCAATAGTCATTCATGGGGTGGTGAGTGTGTGGGTATCATTACATTTCTTGGACTATAAATAGTAACTGTCATTCATGGGGTGGTGGATGTGTAGATGTCATTACAGTGCTTGGACTGATAATATCAACAGTCATTCATTGGGTGGTGGGTGTGTGTTTGTCATTACACTCCTTGGACTGTAAATATTAACAGTCATTCATGGTGTGGTGGGTGTGTGGGTTTCATTAAAGTGCTTGGACTGTAAATATCAACAGTCATTCATGGGGTGGTGAGTGTGTCTGTGTCATTAGCATTCGTGGACTGTAAATTTCAACCATCATTCATTGGGTGGTGGGTGTGTGGGTGTCATTACAGTGCTTGGACTGTAAATATTACCAGTCATCCATTCTGTGGTGGGTGTCATTAGAGTGCTTGGACTGTAAATATTAACAGTCATTCATAGGTCGGTGAGTGTGTGGATGTCATTACAGTGCTTGGTCTGAAAATATCAACCAATATTAATGGGGTGGTAGGTGTGTGGGTGTCATTGCAGTGCTTGAAATGTAAATATCAACAGTAATTCATTCATTGTGGTGGGTGTGTGAGTGTCATTACAGAGCTTGGACTGTAAATATCAACAGTTATTCATGTGGTAGTGGGTGTGTGGGTATCATTAAAGTGCTTGGACTGTAAATATCAACAGTCATTCATGGGGTGGTGAGTGTGTGGGTGTTATTGCAGTTCTTGGACTGTAAATATCAACCATCATGCATTGGGTGGTGGGTGGGTGAGGGTCATTACTGTGCTTGGACTGTGAATAAAAACCGTTATTTATGGTTTGGTGAGTGTGTGGGTGTTATTACAGTGCTTTGACTGTAAATATCAACAGTCATTCAGAGGGTGGTGAGTGTTATTACAGTCCTTGGACTGAAAATATCTACAGTCATTTATGGGGTGGTGGGTGTGTCGGTGTCATTACAGTGCTTGGACTATAAATATCAACCATCATTTAAGTGGTGGTGGGTGTGTGGGTGTCATTACATTGCTTGGACTGTAAATATCAACAGTCATTCATAGGGTGGTGGGTGTGTGGGTGTCATTACAGTATTTTGATTGTAATTACCAACAGTCATTCATAAGGTGGTGGGTGTCATTACAGTGCTTGGACTGTAAATATCAACAGAAATTCATGGGGTGGTGGTTGTGTGGGTGTCATTTCATTGCTTGGACTGTAAATATTAACCATAAATCATGGGGTGGTGGGTGTGGGGGAGTCATTACAGTGCTTGGACTGTAAATATCAACAGTCATTCATGGGGTTGTGGGTGTGTGGGTGTCATTACAGTGCTTGGACTGTAAATATCAACAGTCAATCATGAGGTGGTGGGTGTGTGGTTGTCATTACAGTTTTTGAACTGTAAATATCAACAGTCATTCATGGGGTGGTGGGTGTATGGGTGTCATTACAGTGTTTTGATTGTAAATATCAACAGTCATTCATTATGTGGTGGGTATCATTAACGTGCTTGGACTGTAAATATTAAGTCATTCATGGGGCTGTTGGTGTGTGGGTGTCATTACAGTGCTTGGAATGTAAATATCAACAGTCATTCATGGGGTCGTGGGTGTTGGGGTGTCATTACATTGCTTTGACTGTAAATATCAACAGTCATTTATGGGGTGGTGGGTATCATTAGATTGCTTGGACTGTAAATATCAACAGTCAATCATGGGGTGGTGGGTGTGTGGGTGTCATTACTGTGCTTGGACTGTTAATATCAACAGTCAATCATGGGGTGGTGGGTGTGTGGGTGTCATTACTCTGCTTGGACTGTAAATATCAACAGTCATTCATGGGGAAGTGGGTGTATGGGTGTCATTACAGTGATTTGATTAAAATATTAACAGTCATTCATAGGGTGGTGGGTATCATTAGATTGCTTGGACTGTAAATATCAACAGTCATTCATGGGGTTGTGGGTGTGTGGGTGTCATTACAGTGCTTGGACTGTAAATATCAACAGTCATTCTTGGGGTGGTGGGTGTGTGGGTGTCATTACAGTGTTTTGATTGTAATTAACAACAGTCATTCATAGGGTGGTGGGTGTCATTACACTGCTTGGACTGTAAATATCAACAGTAATTCAAGGGGTGGTGGTTGTTTGGGTGTCATTTCATTGCTTGGACTGTAAATATCAACCATAATTCATGGGGTGGTGGGTGTGTCATTACAGTGCTTGGAATGTAAATATCAACAGTCAATCATGGGCTGGTGGGTGTGTGGGTGTCATTACAGTGCTTTGACTGTAAATATCAACCGTCTTTCATGGGGTGGTGGGTGTATGGGTGTCATTACAGTGATTTGATTGTAAATATCAACAGTCATTCATAGGGTGGTGGGTATCATTAGAGTGCTTGGACTGTAAATATCAACAGTCATTCATGGGGTTGTGGGTGTGTGGGTGTCATTACAGTGCTTGGACTGTAAATATCAACAGTCAATTATGGGGTGGTGGGTGTGTGGTTGTCATTACGGTTCTTGGACTTTAAATATCAACAGTCATTCATGGGGTGATGGGTGTATGGGTGTCATTACAGTGTTCTGATTGTAAATATCAACAGTCATTCATTGGGTGGTGGGTATCATTAAAGTGCTTGTACTGTAAATATCAACAGTCATTCATGGAGCTGTGGGTGTGTGGGTGTCATTACAGTGCTTGGACTGTAAATATCAACTATAATTCATGGGGTCGTGGGTGCTGGGGTGTCATTACATTGCTTTGACTGTAAATATCAACAGTCATTTATGGGGTGGTGGGTGTGAGGGTGTCATTACAGTGCTTGGACTGAAAATATCAACAGTCATTCATGGGGTGGTAGGTGTGTGAGTGTCATTACAGTGTTTTGATTGTAATTATGAACAGTCATTCATAGGGTTGTGGGTGTCTTTACAGTGCTTGGACTGTAAATATCAACAGTCAATCATGGGGTGGTGGGTGTGTGGGTGTCATTACTGTGCTTGGACTGTAAATATCAACAGTCAATCATGGGGTGGTGGGTGTGTGGGTGTCATTACTGTGCTTGGACTGTAAATATTAACAGTCATTTATAGTGTGGTGGGTGTTTGGGTGTCATTACATTGCTTGGACTGTAAATATCAACAGTAAATCATCGGGTTGTGGGTGTGTGGGTGTCATTACAGTGCTTGGACTGTAAATATCAACAGTCATTCATAGGGTGGTGGATGTGTGAGTGTTATTACAGAGCTTGGACTGTAAATATCAACAGTCATTCATTGAGTGGTGGGTGTGTGTGTGTCATTACATTGCTTGGACTGTAAATATCAACAGTCATTCTTGGGGTGGTGGTTGTGTGGGTGTCATTACAGTGCTTAGACAGTAAATATCAACAGTCATTTATGGTTTGATGGGTGTGACTGTGTCATTACAGTGCTTGGACTGTAAATATCAACAATCATTCATGGGGTGGTGAGTGTGTGTGTGTCATTAGAGTTTTTGGACTATAAATATCAACAATTATTCATTGGGTGGTGGGTGAGTGGGTGTCATTACAGTGCTTGGACTGTGAATATCAACAGTCATTTGTAGGGTGATGAGTTTGTGGGTGTTATTACAGTGCTTTGACTGTAAATATCAACAGTCATTCAGAGATTGGTTGGTGTAATTAGAGTGCTTGGACTGTAAATATTAACAGTCATTCATAGGGGGGTGGATGTGTGGATGTAATTACAGTGCTTGGACTAAAAATATCAACAGTCATTTATGGGGTGGTGGGTGTGTGGGTGTCATTACATTGCTCGGACTATAAATATCAACCGTAATTTATGGGGTTGTGGGTGTGTGGGTGTCATTATAGTGCTTGGACTGTAAATATCAACAGTCAATCGTGGGGTTGTGGGTGTGTGGGTGTCATTACAGTGTTTTAAATTAAAATATCAACAGTCATTCATAGGGTGGTGGGTATCATTAAAGTGCTTGGACTGTAAATATCAACAGTCATTTATAGGGTGGTGGGTGTGAGGGTGTCATTACAGTGCTTGGACTGAAAATATCAACAGTCATTCATGGAGTGGTAGGTGTGTGAGTGTCATTACAGTGTATTGATTGTAATTATCAACAGTCATTCATAGGGTGGTGGGTGTCATTACAGTGCTTGGACTGTAAATATCAACAGTCATTCATGGGGTGGTGGTTGTGTGGGTGTCATTACAGTGCTTGGACTGTAAATATCAACCATAATTCATGGGGTGGTGGGTGTGGGGGTGTCATTACAGTGTTTGGACTGTAAATATCAACAGTCAATCATAGGGTGGTGGGTGTGTGGGTGTCATTACAGTGCTTGGACTGTAAATATCAACAGTCATTCATGGGGTGTATGGGTGTATGGGTGTCATTACAGTGATTTGATTGTAAATATTAACAGTCATTCATAAGGTGGTGGGAATCATTAGAGTGCTCCGACTGTAAATATTAACAGTCATTCATGGGGTTGTTGGGGTGTGGGTGTCATTACAGTGCTTGGACTTTAAATATCAACTATAATTCATTGGGTCGTGGGTGTTGGGGTGTCATTACAGTGCTTTGAGTGTAAATTTCAACAGTCATTTATTGGGTGGTGGGTAGCATTACAGTGCTTGGACTGTAAATATCAAGTCATTCATAGGGTGATGGGTGTGTGGGTGTCATTACAGTGCTTGGACTGTAAATATTAACAGTCATTTATAGGGTGGTGGGAGTTTGGGTGTCAATACATTTCTTGGACTGTAATTATCAACAGTCAATCATGGGGTGGTGGGTGTTTTGGTGTCATTACAGTGCTTGGACTGTAAATATTAACGGTCATTTATAGGGTGGTGGGTGTGTGAGTGTTATTACAGAGCTTGGACTGTAAATATCAACAGTCATTCAAAGAATATTGGGTTTGTGGGTGTCATTACCGTGCTTGGACCGTAAATATCAACAGTCATTCTTGGGGTGGTGGTTGTGTGGGTGTCATTACAGTGCTTAGACTGTAAATATCAACAGTCATTTATTCGGTGATGGGTGTGACTGTGTCATTACAGTACTTGGACTGTAAATATCAACAGTCATTCATGGGGTGGTGAGTGTGTGGGTGTTATTACAGTGCTTTGATTGTAAATATCAACAGTCATTCAGATTTTTCGTGGGTGTCATTAGAGTGCGTGGACTGTAAATATCTATTCATTCATGGGGTGGTGGTTGTCTGTGTGTCATCATTGCTTGAACTGTAAATATCAACAGTCATTCATGGGGTGGTGGATGGCATTACAGTGCTTGGACTGTAAATATCAACAGTTATTCATGGGGTGATGGGTGTGTGGGTGTCATTACAGTGCTTGGACTGTAAATATCAACAGTCATTAATGGGGTGGTGGGTGTGTGGCTGTCAATACATTGCTTGGACGGTAAATATCAACAGTCATTCATGGGGAGGTGAGTGTCATTACAGTGCTTGGACTGTAAATTTCAACAGTCATTTAAGGGGTGGTGGGTGTGTGGGTGTTAATACAATGCTGTGACTGTAAATATCAACAGCCATTCAGAGGGTGGTGGGTGTCATTAGAGTGCTTGGACTGTAAATATCAACAGTCATTTATGGGGTGGTGGGTGTGTGGGTGTCATGAAAGTGCTTGGACTGTAAATATCAACAATCATTCATGGGGTGGTGAGTGTGTGGGTGTCATTACAGTTCTTGGACTTTAAATATCAACCATCATTTATTGGGTGGTGGGTGTGTGGGTGTCATTACAGTGCTTGGACTATAAATATCAACAGTCATTCATAGGGTGGTGGGTGTGTGAGTGTCATTACAGAGCTTGTACTGTAAATATCAACAGTCATTCATGGGGTTGTGGTTGTATGGGTGTCATTACAGCGCTTGTACTGTAAATATCAAACATTATTCATGGGGTGGTGGGTGTTGGGGTGTCATTACAGTGCTTTGACTGTAAATATCAACAGTCATTCATGGGGTGGTGGGTGTGAGGGTGTCATTACAATGCTTGGACTGTAAATATCAACAGTCATTCATGTGGTGTGTGGATGTCATTATAGTGATTGGACTGTAAATATCAACAGTCATTCTTGGGGTGGTGGGTGTGTAGGTGCCATTACTTTGCTTTGACTGTATATATCAACAGTCATTCATGGGTTGGTTAGTGTTTGGGTGTCATTACAGTGTTCTGATTGTAAATATCAACAGTCATTCATATGGTGGTTGGTGTCATTAGAGTGCTTTGACTGTAAATATCAACAGTCATTAATGGGGTGGTGGGTATGTGGGTGTCATTACAGTGCTTGGACAGTAAATATCAAGAGTCATTCATGGGGTGGTTGGTGTGTGGCTGTCATTACAGTGTTTCGATTGTAAATATCAACAGTCATTCAAAGGTTGGTGGGTGTCAATACAGTGCTTGAACTGTAAATATCCACAGTCATTCATGGGGTTGTGGGTGTGTGGGTGTCATTACAGTGCTTGGACTGTAAATATAAAGTCATTCATGGGGTGGTGGGTGTGTGTGTCATTAGTGCTTAGACTATAAATATCAACAGTCATTCATGGGGTGGTGGGTGGCATTACAGTGCTTGGACTGTAAATATCAACAGTCATTCATGAAATGGTGGGTGCTTGGGTGTCATTACAGTGTTTGGACTAAAAATATCAACAGTCAACAATGGGATGGTGGGTGTCGTGTTGTCATTACAGTGCTTGGACTGTAAATATCAACAGTCATTCATGGGGTGGTGGGTGTGTGGGTGTCATTACAGTGTTTTGACAGTAAATATCAAAAGTCATTTATGGGGTGGTGAGTGTGTGGGTGTCATTACAGTTCTTGGACTCTAAATATTAACAGTAATTCATGGGGTGGTGTATGTGTGGATGTTATTACAGTGATTGGACTGAAAATATCAACAGTCATTCATGGGGTGGTGGGTGTGTGGGTGTCATTACAGTTCTTGGACTGTAAATATTAACAGTCATCCATAGGGTGGTTGGTGACATTAGAGTGCTTGGACTGTAAATATTAAAAGTCATCCATGGGGTGGTTGGTGACATTAGAGTGCTTGGACTGTAAATATTAACAGTCATTCAGAGGGTGGTGAGTGTGTGGATGTCATTACAGTGCTTGGACTGAAAATATCAACAGTCTGTCATGGGGTGGTGAGTGTTTGGGTGTCATTACAGTGCTTGGACTATAAATATCAACTGTCATTAATGGGGTGGTGGGTGTGTGGGTGTCATTACAGTGCTTTGACTGTAAATATCAACATTCATTCATAGGGTGGTGGGTGTGTGAGTGTCATTACAGAGCTTGGACTGTAAATATCAACAATCATTCATGAGGTGGTGGGTGTGTGGGTGTCATTACAGTGCTTGGACTGTAAATATCAACAGTCATTAATTGGGTGGTGGGTGTGTGGCTGTCATTACAGTGCTTGGACTGTAAATATCAACAGTCATTCATGGGGTGGTTGGTGTGTTGGCGTTATTACAGTGTTTTGATTGTAAATATCAACATTCATTCATGGGGTGGTGGGTGTGTGGGTGTCAATACAGTGCTTGCACTGTAAATATCAACAGTCATCAATGAGGTGGTGGGTGGCTTTACAGTGCTTGGACTGAAATTATCAACAGTCATTCATGGGGTGGTGGGTGTGTTGGTGTCATTATAGTGCTTGGACTATAAATATCAACCATCATTTATGGGGTGGTGAGTGTGTGGGTGTCATTACAGTGCTTGAACTGTTAATATCAACAGTCATTTATAGGGTGGTTGGTGTGTGAGTTTCATTTCGATATTTTGGGGTCCCAGAAGTGATCTGTACATGCCTACTCTGTGTTAGAGTATTTTCAAAGTACAGGCCCAAAACATACTGAAAATCGATCTTTTATATTCCCAAAAGTCGATATGTGCATGCATTTTCTTTAAATTCGATATTTTGGGTTCCCAGAAGCGATCTGTACATGCCTACTCAGATACACGCCAAAAACATGCTGAAAATTGATATTTTAGGTGCCCAAAGTCAATATGTGTATACATCTTCTGCACCCGTTTATATCCCAAATTCAACCTCAAAACACACGAAAATGCGATATATTTGGGTCCCAGAAGCGATCTGTACATGCCTACTCAGTGCTTGAATATTTTCAAAATATAGGGCCAAAACATGCTGAAAATCGATATTTAGGTGCTAATAGTCAATATGTGCATGCATCTTCTGTATCCGTTTATATCTAAAATTCAGGTTTAAAAAACCCGAAAATTTAATATTTTTGGGTCCCAGAAGCGATCTGTACATGCCTACTCCGTGTTTGAGTATTTTCATAATACAGGCCCAAAACAGGCTGAAAATCGATATTTTAGGTTCGCAAAGTCAATATGTGTATGCTTCTTCAGTACACGTTTATATCTCAAATTCAGGCTCAAAACACCCTAAAATTCGATATTTTTGGGTCCCAGAAACGATCTGAACATGCCTACTCAGTAACAGTATATTTTCAAAATAGAAGTCCAAAAACAAGCTGAAAATCTATATTTTAAGTGCCCAAAGTCGATATGCGCATGCATCTTCTGTAGCAGTTTATATCTCAAATTTAGGCTCAAAACCGCTGAAAATTCGATATTTTTACGTCCCAGAAGCGATCTGTACATGCCTACTAGAAAATAGAATGTTTTCATAATATAGACTCAAAGCATGCAAAAAATCGATATTTTAGGTGTCCAAAGTCGATATGTGCATGCATCTTCTGTATCCGTTTATATATCAAATTCAAGTTTAAAACACCCGAAAATTCGATATTTTTGGGTCCCAGAAGCGATCTGTACATGCCTACTCAATGTTAGAATATTTTTGAAACACAGGCAGAAAAACAAGTTGAAAATCGATATTTTAGGTGCACAAAATCGATTTGTGCATGCATCTTCTGTACCCGTTTATGTCCCAAATTCAGGCTCAAAACACCCTAAAATTCGATATTTTTGGGTCCCAGAAGCGATCTGTACATGCCTACTCAGTGCTAGAATATTTTCAAAATATAGGCCCAAAACATGCTAAATATCGATATTTTGGGTGCCAAAGTCGATATGTGCATGCATCTTCTGTAGCCGTTTATATCTCAAATTTAGGCTCAAAACCCCTGAAAATTCAATATTTGTACGTCCCAGAAGCGATCTGTACATGCCTACTAGAAAATAGAATGTTTTCATAATATAGGCTCAAAGCATGCTAAGAATCGATATTTTAGGGGTCCAAGTCGATATGTGCATGCATCTTCTGTACCCGTTGATATCTCAAATTCTGGCTCAAAACACCCGAAAATTCGATATTTTTGGGTCCCAGAAGCGATCTGTACATGCCTACTCCGTGTTAGAGTATTTTCATAATACAGGCCCAAAACATGCTAAAATCGATATTTTAGGTGCCCAAAGTCAATATGTGTATGTATCTTCATTACCCGTTTATATCACAAATTCAGACTCAAAACACCCGAAAACTCGATATTTTTGGGTCCAAGAAGCGATCTGTACATGCCTAATCAGTAACAGAATATTTTCAAAATATAGGGCCAAAACATGCTGAAAATCGATATTTTAGGTGCAAAAAGTCAATATGTGCATGCATCTTCTGTATCCGTTTACATCTCAAATTCAAGTGTAAAACACCCAAAAATTCGATATTTTGGGGTCCCAGAAGCAATCTGTACATGCCTACTCAATGTTAGAATATTTTTGAAACACAGGCAGAAAAACAAGTTGAAAATCGATATTTTAGGTGCACAAAATCGATATGTGCATGCATCTTCTGTACCCTTTTATGTCCCAAATTCAAGCTCAAAACACCCTAAAATTCTATATTTTTGGGTCCCAGAAGCGATCTGTACATGCCTACTCAGTGCTAGAATATTTTCAAAATATAGGCCCAAAACATGCTAAATATCGATATTTTGGGTGCCCAAAGTCGATATGTGTATGTATCTTCATTACCCGTTTATATCTCAAATTCAGGCTCAAAACACTCGAAAACTCGATATTTTTGGGTCCAAGAAGCGATCTGTACATGCCTAATCAGTAACAGAATATTTTCAAAATACAAGTCCAAAACATGCTAAAAATCGATATTTTAGGTGCCTAAAGTCGATATGTGCATGCATCTTCTGTACCCATTTCTATCCCATATTTGTGCTCAAAACACCCAAAAATTCGATATTTTTGGACCCCAGAAGTTATCTGTATATACCTACTCCGTGTTAGAGTATTTTCAATATACAGGCCCAAAACATGCTGAAAATCGATATTTTAGGTGCCCAAAGTAAATATGTGTATGCATCTTCTGCAACCGTTTATATCCCAAATTCAACCTCAAAACACATGAAAATGCGATATATTTGGGTCCCAGAAGCGATCTGTACATGCCTACTCAGTGCTTGAATATTTTCAAAATATAGGGCCAAAACATGCTGAAAATCGATATTTTAGGTGCAAAAAGTCAATATGTGCATGCATCTTCTGTATCCGTTTATATCTCAAATTCAAGTTTAAAACACCCGAAAATTCGATATTTTTGGGTCCCAGAAGCGATCTGTACATGCCTACTCAATGTTAGAATATTTTCAAAATATAGGCCCAAAACATGCTAAATATCGATATTTTAGGTGCCCAAAGTCGATATGTGTATGTTTCTTCATTACCCGTTTATATCTCAAATTCAGGCTCAAAACACTCGAAAACTCGATATTTTTGGGTCCAAGAAGCGATCTGTACATGCCTAATCAGTAACAGAATATTTTCAAAATACAAGTCCAAAACATGCTAAAAATCGATATTTTAGGTGCCTAAAGTCGATATGTGCATGCATCTTCTGTACCCATTTCTATCCCATATTTGTGCTCAAAACACCCAAAAATTCGATATTTTTGGACCCCAGAAGTTATCTGTATATACCTACTCCGTGTTAGAGTATTTTCAATATACAGGCCCAAAACATGCTGAAAATCGATATTTTAGGTGCCCAAAGTAAATATGTGTATGCATCTTCTGCACCCGTTTATATCCCAAATTCAACCTCAAAACACATGAAAATGCGATATATTTGGGTCCCAGAAGCGATCTGTACATGCCTACTCAGTGCTTGAATATTTTCAAAATATAGGGCCAAAACATGCTGAAAATCGATATTTTAGGTGCAAAAAGTCAATATGTGCATGCATCTTCTGTATCCGTTTATATCTCAAATTCAAGTTTAAAACACCCGAAAATTCGATATTTTTGGGTCCCAGAAGTGATCTGTACATGCCTACTCAATGTTAGAATATTTTTGAAACACAGGCAGAAAAACAAGTTGAAAATCGATATTTTAGGTGCACAAAATCGATATGTGCATGCATCTTCTGTACCCGTTTATGTCCCAAATTCAGGCTCAAAACACCCTAAAATTCGATATTTTTGGGTCCCAGAAGCGATCTGTACATGCCTACTCAGTGCTAGAATATTTTCAAAATATAGGTCCAAAAAATGCTAAATATCGATATTTTGGGTGCCAAAGTCGATATGTGCATGCATCTTCTGTAGCCGTTTATATCTCAAATTTAGGCTCAAAACCCCTAAATATTCAATATTTGTACGTCCCGGAAGCGATCTGTACAGGCCTACTAGAAAATAGAATGTTTTCATAATATAGGCTCAAAGCATGCTAAGAATCGATATTTTAGGGGTCCAAAGTCGATATGTGCATGCATCTTCTGTACCCGTTGATATCTCAAATTCTGGCTCAAAACACCCGAAAACTCGATATTTTTGGGTCCAAGAAGCGATCTGTACATACCTAATCAGTAACAGAATATTTTCAAAATACAAGTCCAAAACATGCTAAAAATCGATATTTTAGGTGCCCAAAGTCGATATGTGCATGTATCTTCTGTACCCATTTCTATCCCATATTCGTGCTCAAAACACCCAAAAATTCGATATTTTCGGGCCCCAGAAGCTATCTGTATATACCTACTCCGTGTTAGAGTATTTTCAATATACAGGCCCAAAACTTGCTAAAATCGATATTTTAGGTGCCCAAAGTCAATATGTGTATGCATCTTCTGCACCCGTTTATATCCCAAATTCAACCTCAAAACACACGAAAATGCGATATATTTGGGTCCCAGAAGCGATCTGTACATGCCTTTTCAGTGCTTGAATATTTTCAAAATATAGGGCCAAAACATGCTGAAAATCGATATTTTAGGTGCAAAAAGTCAATATGTGCATGCATCTTCTGTATCCGTTTATATCTCAAATTCATGTTTAAAACACCCGAAAATTCGATATTTTTGGGTCCCAGAAGCGATTTGTATATGCCTACTCAATGTTAGAATATTTTTGAAACACAGGCAGAAAAACAAGTTGAAAATCGATATTTTAGGTGCACAAAATCGATATGTGCATGCATCTTCTGAACCCGTTTATGTCCAAATTCAGGCTCAAAACACCCTAAAATTCGATATTTTTGGGTCCCAGAAGCGATCTGTACATGCCTACTCAGTGCTAGAATATTTTCAAAATATAGGCCCAAAACATGCTAAATATCGATATTTTGGGTGCCAAAGTCGATATGTGCATGCATCTTCTGTAGCCGTTTATATCTCAAATTTTGGCTCAAAACCCCTGAAAATTCAATATTTGTACGTCCCAGAAGCGATCTGTACATGCCTACTAGAAAATAGAATGTTTTCATAATATAGGCTCAAAGCATGCTAAGAATCGATATTTTAGGGGTCCAAAGTCGATATGTGCATGCATCTTCTGTACCCGTTGATATCTCAAATTCTGGCTCAAAACACCCGAAAATTCGATATTTTTGGGTCCCAGAAGCGATCTGTACATGCCTACTCCGTGTTAGAGTATTTTCATAATACAGGCCCAAAACATGCTAAAATCGATATTTTTGGTGCCCAAAGTCAATATGTGTATGTATCTTCATTACCCGTTTATATCTCAAATTCAGACTCAAAACACCCGAAAATTCGATATTTTTGGGTCCAAGAAGCGATCTGTACATGCCTAATCAGTAACAGAATATTTTCAAAATATAGGGCCAAAACATGCTGAAAATCGATATTTTAGGTGCAAAAAGTCAATATGTGCATGCATCTTCTGTATCCGTTTACATCTTAAATTCAAGTTTAAAACACCCGAAAATTCGATATTTTTGGGTCCCAGAAGCGATCTGTACATGCCTACTCAATGTTAGAGTATTTTTGAAACACAGGCAGAAAAACAAGTTGAAAATCGATATTTTAGGTGCACAAAATCGATATGTGCATGCATCTTCTGTACCCGTTTATGTCCCAAATTCAGGCTCAAAACACCCTAAAATTCGATATTTTTGGGTCCCAGAAGCGATCTGTACATGCCTACTCAGTGCTAGAATATTTTCAAAATATAGGCCCAAAACATGCTAAATATCGATATTTTGGGTACCAAAGTCGATATGTGCATGCATCTTCTGTAGCCGTTTATATCTCAAATTTAGGCTCAAAACCCCTGAAAATTCAATATTTTTACGTCCCAGAAGCGATCTGTACAGGCCTACTAGAAAATAGAATGTTTTCATAATATAGGCTCAAAGCATGCTAAGAATCGATATTTTAGGGGTCCAAAGTCGATATGTGCATGCATCTTCTGTACCCGTTGATATCTCAAATTCTGGCTCAAAACACCCGAAAATTCGATATTTTGGGGTCCCAGAAGCGATCTGTACATGCCTACTCAGTGCAAGAATGTTTTCAATATATAGGCCCAAAACATGCTGAAAATCGATATTTTAGGTGCCCAAAGTCGATATGTGCATGCATCTTCAGTACCCGTTTATATCTCAAATTCAGGCTCAAAACACCCGAAAATTCTATATTTTTATGTCCCAGAAGCAATCTGGACATGCCTACTCCTTCCTAGAATGTTTTCAAGATACAGACCCAACATGCTCAAAATCGATATTTTAGGTGCAAAAAGTCAATATGTGCATGTATCTTCTGTACCCATTTCTATCCCATATTCGTGCTCAAAACACCCAAAAATTCAATATTTTTGGGCCCCAGAAGCTATCTGTATATACCTACTCCGTGTTAGAGTATTTTCATAATACAGGCCCAAAACATGCTAAAATCGATATTTTAGGTGCCCAAAGTCAATATGTGTATATATCTTCATTACCCGTTTATATCTCAAATTCAGGCTCAAAACACCCGAAAACTCGATATTTTTTGGTCCAATAAGCGATCTGTACATGCCTAATCAGTAACAGAATATTTTCAAAATACAAGTCCAAAACATGCTAAAAATCGATATTTTAGGTGCCCAAAGTCGATATGTGCATGCATCTTCTGTACCCATTTCTAACCCATATTCGTGCTCAAAACACCCAAAAATTCAATATTTTTGGGCCCCAGAAGCTATCTGTATATACCTACTCCGTGTTAGAGTATTTTCATAATACAGGCCCAAAACATGCTGAAAATCGATATTTTAGGTGCCCAAAGTCAATATGTGTATGCATCTTCTGTACCCGTTTATGTCCCAAATTCAGGCTCAAAACACCCTAAAATTCGATATTTTTGGGTCCCAGAAGCGATCTGTACATGCCTACTCAGTGCTAGAATATTTTCAAAATATAGGCCCAAAACATGCTAAATATCGATATTTTGGGTGCCAAAGTCGATATGTGCATGCATCTTCTGTAGCCGTTTATATCTCAAATTTAGGCTCAAAACCCCTGAAAATTCAATATTTGTACGTCCCAGAAGCGATCTGTACATGCCTACTAGAAAATAGAATGTTTTCATAATATAGGCTCAAAGCATGCTAAGAATCGATATTTTAGGGGTCCAAAGTCGATATGTGCATGCATCTTCTGTACCCGTTGATATCTCAAATTCTGGCTCAAAACACCCGAAAATTCGATATTTTTGGGTCCCAGAAGCGATCTGTACATGCCTACTCCGTGTTAGAGTATTTTCATAATACAGGCCCAAAACATGCTAATATCGATATTTTAGGTGCCCAAAGTCAATATGTGTATGTATCTTCATTACCCGTTTATATCTCAAATTCAGACTCAAAACACCCGAAAATTCGATATTTTTGGGTCCAAGAAGCGATCTGTACATGCCTAATCAGTAACAGAATATTTTCAAAATATAGGGCCAAAACATGCTGAAAATCGATATTTTAGGTGCAAAAAGTCAATATGTGCATGCATCTTCTGTATCCGTTTACATCTCAAATTCAAGTTTAAAACACCGGAAAATTCGATATTTTTGGGTCCCAGAAGCGATCTGTACATGCCTACTCAATGTTAGAATATTTTTGAAACACAGGCAGAAAAACAAGTTGAAAATCGATATTTTAGGTGCACAAAATTGATTTGTGCATGCATCTTCTGTACCCGTTTATGTCCCAAATTCAGGCTCAAAACACCCTAAAATTCGATATTTTTGGGTCCCAGAAGCGATCTGTACATGCCTACTCAGTACTAGAATATTTTCAAAATATAGGCCCAAAACATGCTAAATATCGATATTTTGGGTGCCAAAGTCGATATGTGCATGCATCTTCTGTAGCCGTTTATATCTCAAATTTAGGCTCAAAACCTCTGAAAATTCAATATTTGTACGTCCCAGAAGCGATCTGTACATGCCTACAAGAAAATAGAATGTTTTCATAATATAGGCTCAAAGCATGCTAAGAATCGATATTTTAGGGGTCCAAAGTCGATATGTGCATGCATCTTCTGTACCCGTTGATATTTCAAATTCTGGCTCAAAACACCCGAAAATTCGATATTTTTGGGTCCCAGAAGCGATCTGTACATGCCTACTCCGTGTTAGAGTATTTTCATAATACAGGCCCAAAACATGCTAATATCGATATTTTAGGTGCCCAAAGTCAATATGTGTATGTATCTTCATTACCCGTTTATATCTCAAATTCAGACTCAAAACACCCGAAAACTCGATATTTTTGGGTCCAAGAAGCGATCTGTACATGCCTAATCAGTAACAGAATATTTTCAAAATATAGGGCCAAAACATGCTGAAAATCGATATTTTAGGTGCAAAAAGTCAATATGTGCATGCATCTTCTGTATCCGTTTACATCTCAAATTCAAGTTTAAAACACCCGAAAATTCGATATTTTTGGGTCTCAGAAGCGATCTGTACATGCCTACTCAATGTTAGAATACTTTTTAAACACAGGCAGAAAAACAAGTTGAAAATCGATATTTTAGGTGCACAAAATCGATATGTGCATGCATCTTCTGTACCTGTTTATGTCCCAAATTCAGGCTCAAAACACCCTAAAATTCGATATATTTGGGTCCCAGAAGCGATCTGTACATGCCTACTCAGTGCTAGAATATTTTCAAAATATAGGCCAAAAACATGCTAAATATCGATATTTTGGGTGCCAAAGTCGATATGTGCATGCATCTTCTGTAGCCGTTTATATCTCAAATTTAGGCTCAAAACCCCTGAAAATTCAATATTTTTACGTCCCAGAAGCGATCTGTACATGCCTACAAGAAAATAGAATGTTTTCATAATATAGGCTCAAAGCATGCTACGAATCGATATTTTAGGGGTCCAAAGTCGATATGTGCCTGCATCTTCTGTACCCGTTGATATCTCAAATTCTGGCTCAAAACACCCGAAAATTCGATATTTTTGGGTCCCAGAAGCGATCTGTACATGCCTACTCCGTGTTAGAGTATTTTCATAATACAGGCCCAAAACATGCTAAAATCGATATTTTAGGTGTCCAAAGTCGATATGTGTATGCATCTTCAGTACCGTTTTATATCTCGAATTCAGGCTGAAAACACCCGAAAATTCGATATTTTTGGGTCCCATAAGCGATCTGTACATGCCTAATCAATGTTAGAATATTTTCAAAATATAGGCCCAAAACATGCTGAAAATCGATATTTTATGTGCAAAAAGTCTATATGTGCATACATCTTCTGTATCCGTTTACATCTCAAATTCAAGTTTAAAACACCCGAAAATTCGATATTTTTGGGTCCCAGAAGCGATCTGTACATGCCTACTCAATGTTAGAATATTTTTGAAACACAGGCAGAAAAACAAGTTGAAAATCGATATTTTAGGTGCACAAAATCGATTTGTGCATGCATCTTCTGTATCCGTCTATGTCCCAAATTCAGTCTCAAAACACCCTAAAATTCGATATTTTTGGGTCCCAGAAGCGATCTGTACATGCCTACTCAGTGCTAGAATATTTTCAAAATATAGGCCCAAAACATGCTAAATATCGATATTTTGGGTGCCAAAGTCGATATGTGCATGCATCTTCTGTAGCCGTTTATATCTCAAATTTAGGCTCAAAACCCCTGAAAATTCAATATTTGTACGTCCCAGAAGCGATATGTACATGCCTACTAGAAAATAGAATGTTTTCATAATATAGGCTCAAAGCATGCTAAGAATCGATATTTTAGGGGTCCAAAGTCGATATGTGCATGCATCTTCTGTACCCGTTGATATCTCAAATTCTGGCTCAAAACACCCGAAAATTCGATATTTTTGGGTCCCAGAAGCGATCTGTACATGCCTACTCCGTGTTAGAGTATTTTCATAATACAGGCCCAAAACATGCTAATATCGATATTTTAGGTGCCCAAAGTCAATATGTGTATGTATCTTCATTACCCGTTTATATCTCAAATTCAGACTCAAAACACCCGAAAACTCGATATTTTTGGGTCCAAGAAGCGATCTGTACATGCCTAATCAGTAACAGAATATTTTCAAAATATAGGGCCAAAACATGCTGAAAATCGAAATTTTAGGTGCAAAAAGTCAATATGTGCATGCATCTTCTGTATCCGTTTACATCTCAAATTCAAGTTTAAAACACCCGAAAATTCGATATTTTTGGGTCCCAGAAGCGATCTGTACATGCCTACTCAATGTTAGAATACTTTTTAAACACAGGCAGAAAAACAAGTTTAAAAAATCGATATTTTAGGTGCACAAAATCGATATGTGCATGCATCTTCTGTACCCGTTTATGTCCCAAATTCAGGCTCAAAACACCCTAAAATTCGATATATTTGGGTCCCAGAAGCGATCTGTACATGCCTACTCAGTGCTAGAATATTTTCAAAATATAGGCCAAAAACATGCTAAATATCGATATTTTGGGTGCCAAAGTCGATATGTGCATGCATCTTCTGTAGCCGTTTATATCTCAAATTTAGGCTCAAAACCCCTGAAAATTCAATATTTTTACGTCCCAGAAGCGATCTGTACATGCCTACAAGAAAATAGAATGTTTTCATAATATAGGCTCAAAGCATGCTACGAATCGATATTTTAGGGGTCCAAAGTCGATATGTGCATGCATCTTCTGTACCCGTTGATATCTCAAATTCTGGCTCAAAACACCCGAAAATTCGATATTTTTGGGTCCCAGAAGCGATCTGTACATGCCTACTCCGTGTTAGAGTATTTTCATAATACAGGCCCAAAACATGCTAAAATCGATATTTTAGGTGTCCAAAGTCGATATGTGTATGCATCTTCAGTACCGTTTTATATCTCGAATTCAGGCTGAAAACACCCGAAAATTCGATATTTTTGGGTCCCATAAGCGATCTGTACATGCCTAATCAATGTTAGAATATTTTCAAAATATAGGCCCAAAACATGCTAAAAATCTATATTTTAGGTGTCCAAAGTCGATATGTGTATACATCTTCAGTACCGTTTTATATCTCGAATTCAGGCTCAAAACACCCGAAAATTCTATATTTTTATGTCCCAGAAGCAATCTGGACATGCCTACTCCTTCCTAGAATGTTTTCAAGATACAGACCCAACATGCTCAAAATCGATATTTTAGGTGCAAAAAGTCAATATGTGCATGTATCTTCTGTACCCATTTCTATCCCATATTCGTGCTCAAAACACCCAAAAATTCGATATTTTTAGGGCCCCAGAAGCTATCTGTATATACCTACTCCGTGTTAGAGTATTTTCAATATACAGGCCCAAAACATGCTGAAAATCGATATTTTAGGTGCCCAAAGTCAATATGTCTATGCATCATCTGTACCCGTGTATATCTCAAATTCAGTCTCAAAACACCCGAAAAATCGATATGTTTTGGTCCAAGAAGCGATCTGTACATGCATACTCAGTGCTATAATATTTTCAGAATATAAGCTCAAAACATGCTAAAAATCGATATTTTAGGTGCCCAAAGTCAATATGTGTATGTATCTGCTGTACCCATTTATATCCCAAATTCTGGCTCAAAACACCAGAAAATTCGATATTTTTGGGTCCCAGAAGCGATCTGTACATGCCTACTCCGTGTTAGAGTATTTTCATAATACAGGCCCAAAACATGCTAAAATCGATATTTTAGGTGTCCAAAGTCGATATGTGTATGCATCTTCAGTACCGTTTTATATCTCGAATTCAGGCTGAAAACACCCGAAAATTCGATATTTTTGGGTCCCATAAGCGATCTGTACATGCCTAATCAATGTTAGAATATTTTCAAAATATAGGCCCAAAACATGCTAAAAATCTATATTTTAGGTGTCCAAAGTCGATATGTGTATGCATCTTCAGTACCGTTTTATATCTCGAATTCAGGCTCAAAACACCCGAAAATTCTATATTTTTATGTCCCAGAAGCAATCTGGACATGCCTACTCCTTCCTAGAATGTTTTCAAGATACAGACCCAACATGCTCAAAATCGATATTTTAGGTGCAAAAAGTCAATATGTGCATGTATCTTCTGTACCCATTTCTATCCCATATTCGTGCTCAAAACACCCAAAAATTCGATATTTTTAGGGCCCCAGAAGCTATCTGTATATACCTACTCCGTGTTAGAGTATTTTCAATATACAGGCCCAAAACATGCTGAAAATAGATATTTTAGGTGCCCAAAGTCAATATGTCTATGCATCATCTGTACCCGTGTATATCTCAAATTCAGTCTCAAAACACCCGAAAAATCGATATGTTTTGGTCCAAGAAGCGATCTGTACATGCATACTCAGTGCTATAATATTTTCAGAATATAAGCTCAAAACATGCTAAAAATCGATATTTTAGGTGCCCAAAGTCAATATGTGTATGTATCTGCTGTACCCTTTTATATCCCAAATTCTGGCTCAAAACACCAGAAAATTCGATATTTTTGGGTCCCATAAGCGATCTGTACATGCCTACTCAATTTTAGAATATTTTCAAAATACAGGCAGAAAAACAAGTTAAAAGAGATATTTTAGGTGCCCAAGTCAATATGTGCTTGCATCTTCTGTACTCATTTACATCCCAAATTCAGGCTGAAAACACCCGAAAATTCGATATTTTTGGGTCCCATAAGCGATCTGTACATGCCTAATCAATGTTAGAATATTTTCAAAATATAGGACCAAAACATGCTAAAAATCGATATTTTAGGTGTCCAAAGTCGATATGTGTATGCATCTTCAGTACCGTTTTATATCTCGAATTCAGGCTCAAAACACCCGAAAATTCTATATTTTTATGTCCCAGAAGCAATCTGGACATGCCTACTCCTTCCTAGAATGTTTTCAAGATACAGACCCAACATGCTCAAAATCGATATTTTAGGTGCAAAAAGTCAATATGTGCATGTATCTTCTGTACCCATTTCTATCCCATATTCGTGCTCAAAACACCCAAAAATTCGATATTTTTAGGGCCCCAGAAGCTATCTGTATATACCTACTCCGTGTTAGAGTATTTTCAATATACAGGCCCAAAACATGCTGAAAATCGATATTTTAGGTGCCCAAAGTCAATATGTCTATGCATCATCTGTACCCGTGTATATCTCAAATTCAGTCTCAAAACACCCGAAAAATCGATATGTTTTGGTCCAAGAAGCGATCTGTACATGCATACTCAGTGCTATAATATTTTCAGAATATAAGCTCAAAACATGCTAAAAATCGATATTTTAGGTGCCTAAAGTCAATATGTGTATGTATCTGCTGTACCCTTTTATATCCCAAATTCTGGCTCAAAACACCCGAAAATTCGATATTTTTGGGTCCCATAAGCGATCTGTACATGCCTACTCATTCTTAGAATATTTTCAAAATACAGGCAGAAAAACAAGTTAAAAGAGATATTTTAGGTGCCCAAGTCAATATGTGCTTGCATTTTCTGTACTCATTTACATCCCAAATTCAGGCTGAAAACACCCGAAAATTCGATATTATTGGGTCCCATAAGCGATCTGTACATGCCTAATCAATGTTAGAATATTTTCAAAATATAGGCCCAAAACATGCTAAAAATCGATATTTTAGGTGTCCAAAGTCGATATGTGTATGCATCTTCAGTACCGTTTTATATCTCGAATTCAGGCTCAAAACACCCGAAAATTCTATATTTTTATGTCCCAGAAGCAATCTGGATATGCCTACTCCTTCCTAGAATGTTTTCAAGATACAGACCCAACATGCTCAAAATCGATATTTTAGGTGCAAAAAGTCGATATGTGCATGCATCTTCAGTACCCGTTTATATCTCAAATTCAGACTTAAAACACCCAAAAATTCGATATTTTTGGGTACCAGAAGCGATCTGTACATGCCTACTCAGTGCAAGAATTTTTTTCAATATATAGGCCCAAAACATGCTGAAAATCGATATTTTAAGTGCCCAAAGTCGATATGTGCATGCATCTTCAGTACCCGTTTATATCTCAAATTCAGGCTCAAAACACCCGAAAACTCGATATTTTTGGGTCCAAGAAGCGATCTGTACATGCCTACTCCGTGTTAGAGTATTTTCAAAATTTAGGCCAAAAACATGCTAAAATCGATATTTTAGGTGCCCAAAGTCAATATGTGTATGTATATTCATTACCCGTTTATATCTTAAATTCAGACTCAAAACACCTGAAAACTCGATATTTTTGGGTCCAAGAAGCGATCTGTACATGCCTAATCAGTAACAGAATATTTTCAAAATACAAGTCCAAAACATGCTAAAAATCGATATTTTAGGTGCCCAAAGTCGATATGTGCATGCATCTTCTGTACCCGTTTATGTCCCAAATTCAGGCTCAAAACACCCGAAAACTCGATATTTTTGGGTCCAAGAAGCGATCTGTACATGCCTACTCCGTGTTAGAGTATTTTCAAAATTTAGGCCCAAAACATGCTAAAATCGATATTTTAGGTGCCTAAAGTCAATATGTGTATGTATCTTCATTACCCGTTTATATCTTAAATTCAGACTCAAAACACCCGAAAACTCGATATTTTTGGGTCCAAGAAGCGATCTGTACATGCCTAAACAGTAACAGAATATTTTCAAAATACAAGTCCAAAACATGCTAAAAATCGATATTTTAGGTGCCCAAAGTCGATATATGCATGCATCTTCTGTACCCATTTCTATCCCATATTCGTGCTCAAAACACCCAAAAATTCGATATTTTTGGGCCCCAGAAGCTATCTGTATATACCTACTCCGTCTTAGAGTATTTTCAATATACAGGCCCAAAACATGCTGAAAATCGATATTTTAGGTGCCCAAAATCGATATGTGCATGCATCTTCTGTACCATTTTATATCCCAAATTCAGGCTCAAAATACACGAAAATTCGATATTTTTGGGTCCCAGAAACGATCTGTACATGCCTACTCATTGCTTAAATATTTTCAAAATTTAATCCCAAAACATTCTAAAAATCGATATTTTAGGTGCAAAAAGTCAATATGTGCATGTATCTTCTGTACCCATTTCTATCCCATATTCGTGCTCAAAACACCCAAAAATTCGATATTTTTAGGGCCCCAGAAGCTATCTGTATATACCTACTCCGTGTTAGAGTATTTTCAATATACAGGCCCAAAACATGCTGAAAATAGATATTTTAGGTGCCCAAAGTCAATATGTCTATGCATCATCTGTACCCGTGTATATCTCAAATTCAGTCTCAAAACACCCGAAAAATCGATATGTTTTGGTCCAAGAAGCGATCTGTACATGCATACTCAGTGCTATAATATTTTCAGAATATAAGCTCAAAACATGCTAAAAATCGATATTTTAGGTGCCCAAAGTCAATATGTGTATGTATCTGCTGTACCCTTTTATATCCCAAATTCTGGCTCAAAACACCAGAAAATTCGATATTTTTGGGTCCCATAAGCGATCTGTACATGCCTACTCAATTTTAGAATATTTTCAAAATACAGGCAGAAAAACAAGTTAAAAGAGATATTTTAGGTGCCCAAGTCAATATGTGCTTGCATCTTCTGTACTCATTTACATCCCAAATTCAGGCTGAAAACACCCGAAAATTCGATATTTTTGGGTCCCATAAGCGATCTGTACATGCCTAATCAATGTTAGAATATTTTCAAAATATAGGCCCAAAACATGCTAAAAATCGATATTTTAGGTGTCCAAAGTCGATATGTGTATGCATCTTCAGTACCGTTTTATATCTCGAATTCAGGCTCAAAACACCCGAAAATTCTATATTTTTATGTCCCAGAAGCAATCTGGACATGCCTACTCCTTCCTAGAATGTTTTCAAGATACAGACCCAACATGCTCAAAATCGATATTTTAGGTGCAAAAAGTCAATATGTGCATGTATCTTCTGTACCCATTTCTATCCCATATTCGTGCTCAAAACACCCAAAAATTCGATATTTTTAGGGCCCCAGAAGCTATCTGTATATACCTACTCCGTGTTAGAGTATTTTCAATATACAGGCCCAAAACATGCTGAAAATCGATATTTTAGGTGCCCAAAGTCAATATGTCTATGCATCATCTGTACCCGTGTATATCTCAAATTCAGTCTCAAAACACCCGAAAAATCGATATGTTTTGGTCCAAGAAGCGATCTGTACATGCATACTCAGTGCTATAATATTTTCAGAATATAAGCTCAAAACATGCTAAAAATCGATATTTTAGGTGCCTAAAGTCAATATGTGTATGTATCTGCTGTACCCTTTTATATCCCAAATTCTGGCTCAAAACACCCGAAAATTCGATATTTTTGGGTCCCATAAGCGATCTGTACATGCCTACTCATTCTTAGAATATTTTCAAAATACAGGCAGAAAAACAAGTTAAAATCGATATTTTAGGTGCCCAAGTCAATATGTGCTTGCATTTTCTGTACTCATTTACATCCCAAATTCAGGCTGAAAACACCCGAAAATTCGATATTATTGGGTCCCATAAGCGATCTGTACATGCCTAATCAATGTTAGAATATTTTCAAAATATAGGCCCAAAACATGCTAAAAATCGATATTTTAGGTGTCCAAAGTCGATATGTGTATGCATCTTCAGTACCGTTTTATATCTCGAATTCAGGCTCAAAACACCCGAAAATTCTATATTTTTATGTCCCAGAAGCAATCTGGACATGCCTACTCCTTCCTAGAATGTTTTCAAGATACAGACCCAACATGCTCAAAATCGATATTTTAGGTGCAAAAAGTCGATATGTGCATGCATCTTCAGTACCCGTTTATATCTCAAATTCAGACTTAAAACACCCAAAAATTCGATATTTTTGGGTCCCAGAAGCGATCTGTACATGCCTACTCAGTGCAAGAATTTTTTTCAATATATAGGCCCAAAACATGCTGAAAATCGATATTTTAGGGACCCAAAGTCGATATGTTCATGCATCTTCAGTACCCGTTTATATCTCAAATTCAGGCTCAAAACACCCGAAAACTCGATATTTTTGGGTCCAAGAAGCGATCTGTACATGCCTACTCCGTGTTAGAGTATTTTCAAAATTTAGGCCAAAAACATGCTAAAATCGATATTTTAGGTGCCCAAAGTCAATATGTGTATGTATATTCATTACCCGTTTATATCTTAAATTCAGACTCAAAACACCCGAAAACTCGATATTTTTGGGTCCAAGAAGCGATCTGTACATGCCTAAACAGTAACAGAATATTTTCAAAATACAAGTCCAAAACATGCTAAAAATCGATATTTTAGGTGCCCAAAGTCGATATGTGCATGCATCTTCTGTACCCATTTCTATCCCATATTCGTGCTCAAAACACCCAAAAATTCGATATTTTTGGGCCCCAGAAGCTATCTGTATATACCTACTCCGTCTTAGAGTATTTTCAATATACAGGCCCAAAACATGCTGAAAATCGATATTTTAGGTGCCCAAAATCGATATGTGCATGCATCTTCTGTACCATTTTATATCCCAAATTCAGGCTCAAAATACACGAAAATTCGATATTTTTGGGTCCCAGAAACGATCTGTACATGCCTACTCATTGCTTAAATATTTTCAAAATTTAATCCCAAAACATTCTAAAAATCGATATTTTAGGTGCAAAAAGTCAATATGTGCATGTATCTTCTGTACCCATTTCTATCCCATATTCGTGCTCAAAACACCCAAAAATTCGATATTTTTAGGGCCCCAGAAGCTATCTGTATATACCTACTCCGTGTTAGAGTATTTTCAATATACAGGCCCAAAACATGCTGAAAATAGATATTTTAGGTGCCCAAAGTCAATATGTCTATGCATCATCTGTACCCGTGTATATCTCAAATTCAGTCTCAAAACACCCGAAAAATCGATATGTTTTGGTCCAAGAAGCGATCTGTACATGCATACTCAGTGCTATAATATTTTCAGAATATAAGCTCAAAACATGCTAAAAATCGATATTTTAGGTGCCCAAAGTCAATATGTGTATGTATCTGCTGTACCCTTTTATATCCCAAATTCTGGCTCAAAACACCAGAAAATTCGATATTTTTGGGTCCCATAAGCGATCTGTACATGCCTACTCAATTTTAGAATATTTTCAAAATACAGGCAGAAAAACAAGTTAAAAGAGATATTTTAGGTGCCCAAGTCAATATGTGCTTGCATCTTCTGTACTCATTTACATCCCAAATTCAGGCTGAAAACACCCGAAAATTCGATATTTTTGGGTCCCATAAGCGATCTGTACATGCCTAATCAATGTTAGAATATTTTCAAAATATAGGCCCAAAACATGCTAAAAATCGATATTTTAGGTGTCCAAAGTCGATATGTGTATGCATCTTCAGTACCGTTTTATATCTCGAATTCAGGCTCAAAACACCCGAAAATTCTATATTTTTATGTCCCAGAAGCAATC
Source organism: Petrolisthes cinctipes (assembly GCA_033782935.1). Taxonomy (NCBI): domain Eukaryota; kingdom Metazoa; phylum Arthropoda; class Malacostraca; order Decapoda; family Porcellanidae; genus Petrolisthes; species Petrolisthes cinctipes. The sequence continues at coordinate 2,605,926 of JAWQEG010000015.1, forward strand.
TGGACATGCCTACTCCTTCCTAGAATGTTTTCAAGATACAGACCCAACATGCTCAAAATCGATATTTTAGGTGCAAAAAGTCAATATGTGCATGTATCTTCTGTACCCATTTCTATCCCATATTCGTGCTCAAAACACCCAAAAATTCGATATTTTTAGGGCCCCAGAAGCTATCTGTATATACCTACTCCGTGTTAGAGTATTTTCAATATACAGGCCCAAAACATGCTGAAAATCGATATTTTAGGTGCCCAAAGTCAATATGTCTATGCATCATCTGTACCCGTGTATATCTCAAATTCAGTCTCAAAACACCCGAAAAATCGATATGTTTTGGTCCAAGAAGCGATCTGTACATGCATACTCAGTGCTATAATATTTTCAGAATATAAGCTCAAAACATGCTAAAAATCGATATTTTAGGTGCCTAAAAGTCAATATGTGTATGTATCTGCTGTACCCTTTTATATCCCAAATTCTGGCTCAAAACACCCGAAAATTCGATATTTTTGGGTCCCATAAGCGATCTGTACATGCCTACTCATTCTTAGAATATTTTCAAAATACAGGCAGAAAAACAAGTTAAAATCGATATTTTAGGTGCCCAAGTCAATATGTGCTTGCATTTTCTGTACTCATTTACATCCCAAATTCAGGCTGAAAACACCCGAAAATTCGATATTATTGGGTCCCATAAGCGATCTGTACATGCCTAATCAATGTTAGAATATTTTCAAAATATAGGCCCAAAACATGCTAAAAATCGATATTTTAGGTGTCCAAAGTCGATATGTGTATGCATCTTCAGTACCGTTTTATATCTCGAATTCAGGCTCAAAACACCCGAAAATTCTATATTTTTATGTCCCAGAAGCAATCTGGACATGCCTACTCCTTCCTAGAATGTTTTCAAGATACAGACCCAACATGCTCAAAATCGATATTTTAGGTGCAAAAAGTCGATATGTGCATGCATCTTCAGTACCCGTTTATATCTCAAATTCAGACTTAAAACACCCAAAAATTCGATATTTTTGGGTCCCAGAAGCGATCTGTACATGCCTACTCAGTGCAAGAATTTTTTTCAATATATAGGCCCAAAACATGCTGAAAATCGATATTTTAGGGACCCAAAGTCGATATGTTCATGCATCTTCAGTACCCGTTTATATCTCAAATTCAGGCTCAAAACACCCGAAAACTCGATATTTTTGGGTCCAAGAAGCGATCTGTACATGCCTACTCCGTGTTAGAGTATTTTCAAAATTTAGGCCCAAAACATGCTAAAATCGATATTTTAGGTGCCCAAAGTCAATATGTGTATGTATATTCATTACCCGTTTATATCTTAAATTCAGACTCAAAACACCTGAAAACTCGATATTTTTGGGTCCAAGAAGCGATCTGTACATGCCTAATCAGTAACAGAATATTTTCAAAATACAAGTCCAAAACATGCTAAAAATCGATATTTTAGGTGCCCAAAGTCGATATGTGCATGCATCTTCTGTACCCGTTTATGTCCCAAATTCAGGCTCAAAACACCCGAAAACTCGATATTTTTGGGTCCCATAAGCGATCTGTACATGCCTACTCCGTGTTAGAGTATTTTCAAAATTTAGGCCCAAAACATGCTAAAATCGATATTTTAGGTGCCTAAAGTCAATATGTGTATGTATCTTCATTACCCGTTTATATCTTAAATTCAGACTCAAAACACCCGAAAACTCGATATTTTTGGGTCCAAGAAGCGATCTGTACATGCCTAAACAGTAACAGAATATTTTCAAAATACAAGTCCAAAACATGCTAAAAATCGATATTTTAGGTGCCCAAAGTCGATATGTGCATGCATCTTCTGTACCCATTTCTATCCCATATTCGTGCTCAAAACACCCAAAAATTCGATATTTTTGGGCCCCAGAAGCTATCTGTATATACCTACTCCGTCTTAGAGTATTTTCAATATACAGGCCCAAAACATGCTGAAAATCGATATTTTAGGTGCCCAAAATCGATATGTGCATGCATCTTCTGTACCATTTTATATCCCAAATTCAGGCTCAAAATACACGAAAATTCGATATTTTTGGGTCCCAGAAACGATCTGTACATGCCTACTCATTGCTTAAATATTTTCAAAATTTAATCCCAAAACATTCTAAAAATCGATATTTTAGGTGCAAAAAGTCAATATGTGCATGTATCTTCTGTACCCATTTCTATCCCATATTCGTGCTCAAAACACCCAAAAATTCGATATTTTTAGGGCCCCAGAAGCTATCTGTATATACCTACTCCGTGTTAGAGTATTTTCAATATACAGGCCCAAAACATGCTGAAAATAGATATTTTAGGTGCCCAAAGTCAATATGTCTATGCATCATCTGTACCCGTGTATATCTCAAATTCAGTCTCAAAACACCCGAAAAATCGATATGTTTTGGTCCAAGAAGCGATCTGTACATGCATACTCAGTGCTATAATATTTTCAGAATATAAGCTCAAAACATGCTAAAAATCGATATTTTAGGTGCCCAAAGTCAATATGTGTATGTATCTGCTGTACCCTTTTATATCCCAAATTCTGGCTCAAAACACCAGAAAATTCGATATTTTTGGGTCCCATAAGCGATCTGTACATGCCTACTCAATTTTAGAATATTTTCAAAATACAGGCAGAAAAACAAGTTAAAAGAGATATTTTAGGTGCCCAAGTCAATATGTGCTTGCATCTTCTGTACTCATTTACATCCCAAATTCAGGCTGAAAACACCCGAAAATTCGATATTTTTGGGTCCCATAAGCGATCTGTACATGCCTAATCAATGTTAGAATATTTTCAAAATATAGGCCCAAAACATGCTAAAAATCGATATTTTAGGTGTCCAAAGTCGATATGTGTATGCATCTTCAGTACCGTTTTATATCTCGAATTCAGGCTCAAAACACCCGAAAATTCTATATTTTTATGTCCCAGAAGCAATCTGGACATGCCTACTCCTTCCTAGAATGTTTTCAAGATACAGACCCAACATGCTCAAAATCGATATTTTAGGTGCAAAAAGTCAATATGTGCATGTATCTTCTGTACCCATTTCTATCCCATATTCGTGCTCAAAACACCCAAAAATTCGATATTTTTAGGGCCCCAGAAGCTATCTGTATATACCTACTCCGTGTTAGAGTATTTTCAATATACAGGCCCAAAACATGCTGAAAATCGATATTTTAGGTGCCCAAAGTCAATATGTCTATGCATCATCTGTACCCGTGTATATCTCAAATTCAGTCTCAAAACACCCGAAAAATCGATATGTTTTGGTCCAAGAAGCGATCTGTACATGCATACTCAGTGCTATAATATTTTCAGAATATAAGCTCAAAACATGCTAAAAATCGATATTTTAGGTGCCTAAAGTCAATATGTGTATGTATCTGCTGTACCCTTTTATATCCCAAATTCTGGCTCAAAACACCCGAAAATTCGATATTTTTGGGTCCCATAAGCGATCTGTACATGCCTACTCATTCTTAGAATATTTTCAAAATACAGGCAGAAAAACAAGTTAAAATCGATATTTTAGGTGCCCAAGTCAATATGTGCTTGCATTTTCTGTACTCATTTACATCCCAAATTCAGGCTGAAAACACCCGAAAATTCGATATTATTGGGTCCCATAAGCGATCTGTACATGCCTAATCAATGTTAGAATATTTTCAAAATATAGGCCCAAAACATGCTAAAAATCGATATTTTAGGTGTCCAAAGTCGATATGTGTATGCATCTTCAGTACCGTTTTATATCTCGAATTCAGGCTCAAAACACCCGAAAATTCTATATTTTTATGTCCCAGAAGCAATCTGGACATGCCTACTCCTTCCTAGAATGTTTTCAAGATACAGACCCAACATGCTCAAAATCGATATTTTAGGTGCAAAAAGTCGATATGTGCATGCATCTTCAGTACCCGTTTATATCTCAAATTCAGACTTAAAACACCCAAAAATTCGATATTTTTGGGTCCCAGAAGCGATCTGTACATGCCTACTCAGTGCAAGAATTTTTTTCAATATATAGGCCCAAAACATGCTGAAAATCGATATTTTAGGGACCCAAAGTCGATATGTTCATGCATCTTCAGTACCCGTTTATATCTCAAATTCAGGCTCAAAACACCCGAAAACTCGATATGTTTTGGTCCAAGAAGCGATCTGTACATGCATACTCAGTGCTATAATATTTTCAGAATATAAGCTCAAAACATGCTAAAAATCGATATTTTAGGTGCCTAAAGTCAATATGTGTATGTATCTGCTGTACCCTTTTATATCCCAAATTCTGGCTCAAAACACCCGAAAATTCGATATTTTTGGGTCCCATAAGCGATCTGTACATGCCTACTCATTCTTAGAATATTTTCAAAATACAGGCAGAAAAACAAGTTAAAATCGATATTTTAGGTGCCCAAGTCAATATGTGCTTGCATTTTCTGTACTCATTTACATCCCAAATTCAGGCTGAAAACACCCGAAAATTCGATATTATTGGGTCCCATAAGCGATCTGTACATGCCTAATCAATGTTAGAATATTTTCAAAATATAGGCCCAAAACATGCTAAAAATCGATATTTTAGGTGTCCAAAGTCGATATGTGTATGCATCTTCAGTACCGTTTTATATCTCGAATTCAGGCTCAAAACACCCGAAAATTCTATATTTTTATGTCCCAGAAGCAATCTGGACATGCCTACTCCTTCCTAGAATGTTTTCAAGATACAGACCCAACATGCTCAAAATCGATATTTTAGGTGCAAAAAGTCGATATGTGCATGCATCTTCAGTACCCGTTTATATCTCAAATTCAGACTTAAAACACCCAAAAATTCGATATTTTTGGGTCCCAGAAGCGATCTGTACATGCCTACTCAGTGCAAGAATTTTTTTCAATATATAGGCCCAAAACATGCTGAAAATCGATATTTTAGGGACCCAAAGTCGATATGTTCATGCATCTTCAGTACCCGTTTATATCTCAAATTCAGGCTCAAAACACCCGAAAACTCGATATTTTTGGGTCCAAGAAGCGATCTGTACATGCCTACTCCGTGTTAGAGTATTTTCAAAATTTAGGCCAAAAACATGCTAAAATCGATATTTTAGGTGCCCAAAGTCAATATGTGTATGTATATTCATTACCCGTTTATATCTTAAATTCAGACTCAAAACACCTGAAAACTCGATATTTTTGGGTCCAAGAAGCGATCTGTACATGCCTAATCAGTAACAGAATATTTTCAAAATACAAGTCCAAAACATGCTAAAAATCGATATTTTAGGTGCCCAAAGTCGATATGTGCATGCATCTTCTGTACCCGTTTATGTCCCAAATTCAGGCTCAAAACACCCGAAAACTCGATATTTTTGGGTCCAAGAAGCGATCTGTACATGCCTACTCCGTGTTAGAGTATTTTCAAAATTTAGGCCCAAAACATGCTAAAATCGATATTTTAGGTGCCTAAAGTCAATATGTGTATGTATCTTCATTACCCGTTTATATCTTAAATTCAGACTCAAAACACCCGAAAACTCGATATTTTTGGGTCCAAGAAGCGATCTGTACATGCCTAAACAGTAACAGAATATTTTCAAAATACAAGTCCAAAACATGCTAAAAATCGATATTTTAGGTGCCCAAAGTCGATATGTGCATGCATCTTCTGTACCCATTTCTATCCCATATTCGTGCTCAAAACACCCAAAAATTCGATATTTTTGGGCCCCAGAAGCTATCTGTATATACCTACTCCGTCTTAGAGTATTTTCAATATACAGGCCCAAAACATGCTGAAAATCGATATTTTAGGTGCCCAAAATCGATATGTGCATGCATCTTCTGTACCATTTTATATCCCAAATTCAGGCTCAAAATACACGAAAATTCGATATTTTTGGGTCCCAGAAACGATCTGTACATGCCTACTCATTGCTTAAATATTTTCAAAATTTAATCCCAAAACATTCTAAAAATCTATATTTTAGGTGCAAAAAGTCAATATGTGCATGTATCTTCTGTACCCATTTCTATCCCATATTCGTGCTCAAAACACCCAAAAATTCGATATTTTTGGGCACCAGAAGCTATCTGTATATACCTACTCCGTGTTAGAGTATTTTCAATATACAGGCCCAGAACATGCTGAAAATCAATATTTTAGGTGCCCAAAGTCAATATGTCTATGCATCATCTGTGCCCGTTTATATCTCAAATTCAGTCTCAAAACACCCGAAAAATCGATATGTTTTGGTCCAAGAAGCGATCTGTACATGCATACTCAGTGCTATAATATTTTCAGAATATAAGCTCAAAACATGCTAAAAATCGATATTTTAGGTGCCCAAAGTCAATATGTGTATGTATCTTCTGTACCCTTTTATATCCCAAATTCTGGCTCAAAACACCAGAAAATTCGATATTTTTGGGTCCCATAAGCGATCTGTACATGCCTACTCAATCTTAGAATATTTTCAAAATACAGGCAGAAAAACAAGTTAAAATCGATATTTTAGGTGCCCAAGTCAATATGTGCTTGCATCTTCTGTACTCATTTACATCCCAAATTCAGGCTGAAAACACCCGAAAATTCGATATTTTTGGGTCCCATAAGCGATCTGTACATGCCTAATCAATGTTAGAATATTTTCAAAATATAGGCCCAAAACATGCTAAAAATCGATATTTTAGGTGTCCAAAGTCGATATGTGTATGCATCTTCAGTACCGTTTTATATCTCGAATTCAGGCTCAAAACACCCGAAAATTCTATATTTTTATTTCCCAGAAGCAATCTGGACATGCCTACTCCTTCCTAGAATGTTTTCAAGATACAGACCCAACATGCTCAAAATCGATATTTTAGGTGCAAAAAGTCGATATGTGCATGCATCTTCAGTACCCGTTTATATCTCAAATTCAGGCTCAAAACGCCCGAAAATTCGATATTTTTGGGTCCCAGGAGAGTTCTGTACATGCCTACTCACTAATAGAATTATTTCAAAATACAGGCCCAAAACATGTTTAAAATCGATATTTTAGGTGCTCAAAGTTGATATGTTCATGTATCTTCTGTACCCGTTTATATCTCAAATTCAGGCTCAAAACACCCGAAAATTCGATATGTTTTGGTCCAAGAAGCGATCTGTACATGCATACTTAGTACTAAAATATTTTCGGAATAAAGGCTCAAAACATGCTAAAAATCGATATTTTAGGTGCCCAAAGTCAATATGTGTATGTATCTTCTGTACCCTTTTATATCCCAAATTCTGGATCAAAACACCAGAAAATTCGATATTTTTGGGTCCCATAAGCGATCTGTACATGCCTACTCAATCTTAGAATATTTTCAAAATACAGGCAGAAAAACAAGTTAAAATCGATATTTTAGGTGCCCAAGTCAATATGTGCTTGCATCTTCTGTACCCATTTACATCCCAAATTCAGGCTTAAAACACCCGAAAATTCGATATTTTTGGGTCCCATAAGCGATCTGTACATGCCTAATCAATGTTAGAATATTTTCAAAGTATAGGCCCAAAACATGCTAAAAATCGATATTTTAGGTGTCCAAAGTCGATATGTGTATGCATCTTCAGTATAGTTTTATATCTCAAATTCAGACTTAAAACACCCGAAAATTCGATATTTTTGGGTCCCAGAAGCGATCTGTACATGCCTACTCAGTGCAAGAATTTTTTCAATATATAGGCCCAAAACATGCTGAAAATCGATATTTTAGGTGCCCAAAGTCGATATGTGCATGCATCTTCAGTACCCGTTTATATCTCAAATTCAGGCTCAAAAGACCCGAAAATTCGATATTTTTGGGTCCCAGAAGCGATCTGTACATGACTACTCAATGTTAGAGTATTTTTAAAACACAGGCACAAAAACAAGTTGAAAATCGTTATTTTAGGTGTCCAAAATCGATATGTGCATTTATCTTCTGTACCCGTTTATGTCCCAAATTCAGGCTCAAAACACCCGAAAAATCGATATTTTTGGGTCCAAGAAGCGATCTGTACATGCCTACTCCGAGTTAGAGTATTTTCAAAATTTAGGCCCAAAACATGCTGAAAATCGATATTTTAGGTGTCCAAAGTCGATATGTGAATGCATCTTCAGTACCCTTTAATATCTCAAATTCAGGCTCAAAACACCCGAAAATTCGATATTTTTGGGTCCCAGGAGAGTTCTGTACATGCCTACTCACTAATAGAATTATTTCAAAATACAGGCCCAAAACATGTTTAAAATCGATATTTTAGGTGCCCAAAGTTGATATGTGCATGTATCTTCTGTACCCGTTTATATCTCAAATTCAGGATGAAAACACCCGAAAATTCGATATTTATGGGTCCCATAAGCGATCTGTACATGCCTACTCAATGTTAGAATATTTTCAAAACACAGGCACAAAAACAAGTTGAAAATCGATATTTTAGGTGCCCAAAATCGATATGTGCATACATCTTCTGTATCCGTTTATGTCCCAAATTCAGGCTTAAAACACCCTAAAATTCGATATTTTTGGTTCCCGGAAGCGATCTGTACATGCCTACTCAGAAAAAGAATGTTCTCAAAATATAAGCCCAAAACATGCTGAAAATCTATATTTTATGTGCCCAAAGTCGATATGTGCATGCATCTTCTGTACCCGTTTATATCTCAAATTCAGGCTCAAAACACCCGGAAATTCGATATTTTTGGGTCCCAGAAGCTATCTGTACACGCCTACTCAGTGTTAGAATATTTTCATAATACACGCCAAAAACATTCTAAAAATCAATATTTTAGGTTCCCAAAGTCGATATGTGCATGCATCTTCTGTACCCATTTCTAACCCATATTCGTGCTGAAAACACCCAAAAATTCGATATTTTTGGGCCCCAGAAGCTATCTGTATATACCTACTCCGTGTTAGAGTAATTTCAATATACAGGCCCAAAACATGCTGAAAATCGATATTTTAGGTGCCCAAAATCGATATGTGCATGCATCTTCTGTACCATTTTATATCCCAAATTCAGGCTCAAAATACACGAAAATTCGATATTTTTGGGTCCCAGAAACGATCTGTACATGAATAATCATTGCTTAAATATTTTCAAAATATAGTCCCAAAACATTCTAAATATCGATATTTTAGGTACAAAAAGTCAATATGTGCATGTATCTTCTGTACCCATTTCTATCCCATATATGTGCTCAAAACACCCAAAAATTCGATATTTTTGGGCCCCAGAAGCTATCTGTATATACCTACTCCGTGTTAGAGTATTTTCAATATACAGGCCCAAAACATGCTGAAAATCGATATTTTAGGTGCCCAAAGTCAATATGTCTATGCATCATCTGTACCCGTTTATATCTCAAATTCAGTCTCAAAACACCCGAAAAATCGATATGTTTTGGTCCAAGAAGCGATCTGTACATGCATACTCAGTGCTATAATATTTTCAGAATATAAGCTCAAAACATGCTAAAAATCGATATTTTAGGTGCCCAAAGTCAATATGTGTATGTATCTTCTGTACCCTTTTATATCCCAAATTCTGGCTCAAAACACCAGAAAATTCGATATTTTTGGGTCCCATAAGCGATCTGTACATGCCTACTCAATCTTAGAATATTTTCAAAATACAGGCAGAAAAACAAGTTAAAATCGATATTTTTGGTGCCCAAGTCAATATGTGCTTGCATCTTCTGTACTCATTTACATCCCAAATTCAGGCTCAAAACACCCGAAAATTCGATATTTTTGGGTCCCATATGCGATCTGTACATGCCTAATCAATGTTAGAATATTTTCAAAATATAGGCCCAAAACATGCTAAAAATCGATATTTTAGGTGTCCAAAGTCGATATGTGTATGCATCTTCAGTACCGTTTTATATCTCGAATTCAGGCTCAAAACACCCGAAAATTCTATATTTTTATTTCCCAGAAGCAATCTGGACATGCCTACTCCTTCCTAGAATGTTTTCAAGATACAGACCCAACATGCTCAAAATCGATATTTTAGGTGCAAAAAGTCGATATGTGCATGCATCTTCAGTACCCGTTTATATCTCAAATTCAGGCTCAAAACACCCGAGAATTCGATATTTTTGGGTCCCAGGAGAGTTCTGTACATGCCTACTCACTAATAGAATTATTTCAAAATACAGGCCCAAAACATGTTTAAAATCGATATTTTAGGTGCCCAAAGTTGATATGTGCATGCATCTTCAGTACCCGTTTATATCTCAAATTCAGGCTCAAAACACCTGAATATTCGATTTTATTTTGGCCCAGAAGTGATCTGTACATGCCTACTCAGTGCTAGAATATTTTCAAAATAAAAGCCCAAAACATGCTGAAAATCGATATATTAGGTGCCCAAAGTCGATATGTGCATGCATTTTCTGTACCTGTTTTTATCTGAAATTCAGGCTCAAAACACCCGAATATTCGATTTTATTGGCGTCCAGAAGCGATCTGTACATGCCTACTCAGTGACAGAAAATTTTCAAAATATAGGCCCAAAACATGCTGAAAATCGATATTTTAGGTGCCCAAAGTCGATATGTGCATGCATCTTCAGTACCCGTTTATATCTCAAATTCAGGCTCAAAACACCCGAAAATTCTATATTTTTTTGTCCCAGAAGCAATCTGTACATGCCCAATCCTTCCTAGAATGTTTTCAAGATACAGACTCAACATGCTCAAAATCGATATTTTAGGTGCAAAAAGTCGATATGTGCATGCATCTTCAGTACCCGTTTATATCTCAAATTCAGGCTTAAAACACCCGAAAAATCGATATTTTTGTGTCCCAGAAGCGATCTGTACATGCCTACTCAGAGCAAAAATTTTTTCAATATATAGGCCCAAAACATGCTGTAAATCGATATTTTAGGTGCCCAAAGTCGATATGTGCATGCATCTTCTGTACCCGTTTATATCTCAAATTCAGGCTCAAAACACCCGAATATTTGATTTTATTTTTGCCCAAAAACGATCTGTACATGCCTACTCAGTGACAGAATATTTTCAAAATACAGACCCAAAACATGCTGAAAATTGATATTTCAGGTGCCTAAAGTCGATATGTGCATGCATCTTCAGTACCCGTTTATATCTCAAATTCAGGCTCAAAACACCTGAAAATTCGATATTTTTGCGTCCCAAAAGCGATCTGTACATGCCTATTCAGTAATGGAATGTTTTCAAAATATAAGCCCAAAACATGCTGAAAATCGATATATTAGGTGCCCAAAGTCGATATGTGCATGCATTTTCTGTACCCTTTTATATTTAAATTCACGATCAAAATACCCGAAAATTCGATATTTTTGGGTTCCAGAAGCGATCTCTCCATGCCTACTCATTGCTAGAATATTTTCAAATTTTAGGCCTAAAACATGCTGAAAATCGATATTTTAGGTGTCCAAAGTCGATATGTGCATGCATCTTCAGTACCCGTTTATATCTCAAATTCAGGCTCAAAACACCCGAATATTCGATTTTATTTTGGCCCAGAAGTGATCTGTACATGCCTACTCAGTGCTAGAATATTTTCAAAATATAAGCCCAAAACATGCTGAAAATCGATATATTAGGTGCCCAAAGTCGATATGTGCATGCATTTTCTGTACCTGTTTATATCTCAAATTCAGGCTCAAAACACCCGAAAATTCGATATTTTTGCGTCCCATAAACGATCTGTTCATGCCTACTCCGTGTTAGAGTATTTTCATAATACAGGCCCAAAATATGCTGAAAATCGATATTTTAGGTGCCCAAAGTCAATATGTGTATGCATCTTCTGTACCTGTTTATATCTCAAATTCAGGCTCAAAACACCCGAAAAATCGATATTTTTTGGGTCCCAGAAGCTATCTGTACATGCCTATTCCGTGTTAGAGTTTTTTCAAAATAAAGGCCAAAAACATGCTGAAAATCGATATATTAGGTGCCCAAAGTCGATATGTGAATGCATTTTCTGTACCCTTTTATATTTAAATTCAGTATCAAAATACACGAAAATTCGATATTTTTGGGTTCCAGAAGCGATCTGTACATGCTTACTCAGTGACAGAAAATTTTCAAATAACAGACCGAAAACATGCTGAAAATCGATATTTTAGGAGACCAATGTCGATATGTGCATGCATCTTCAGTACACGTTTATATCTCAAATTCAGGCTCAAAACATCCATAAAAAACGATATTTTTGGGTCCAAGAAGCGATTTGTACATGCCTACTCAGTAATAGAATATTTTTAAGATTCAGGCCGAAAACATGCTGAAAATCGATATTTTGGGTCCCCAAAATCGATATGTGCATGGATCTTCTGTACCCGTTTATGTCCCAAATTCAGGCTTAAAACACACGAAAATTAGATATTTTTGGGACCGAGAAGCGATCTGTACATGCCTACTCAATGTTAGAATATTTTCAAAATAAAGGCACAAAAACAAGTTGAATATCGATGTTTTAGGTGCCCAAAATCGATATGTGCATGCATCTTCAGTACCCGTTTATATCTCAAATTCCGGCTCAAAACACCCGAAAATTAGATATTTTTGGGACCGAGAAGCGATCTGTACATGCCTACTCAATGTTAGAATATTTTCAAAATAAAGGCACAAAAACAAGTTGAATATCGATGTTTTAGGTGCCCAAAATCGATATGTGCATGCATCTTCAGTACCCGTTTATATCTCAAATTCCGGCTCAAAACACCCGAAAATTCGATATTTTTGGGTCCCAGATGGGATCTGTACATTCCTACTCAATGTTAGAATATTTTCAAAACACAGGCACAAAAACAAGTTGAAAATCGATATTTTAGGTGCCCAAAATCGATATGTGCATGCATCTTCTGTATCCGTTTACATCTCAAATTCAAGTTTAAAACACCCGAAAATTCGATATTTTTGGGTCCCAGAAGCGATCTGTACATGCCTACTCAATGTTAGAATACTTTTTAAACACAGGCAGAAAAACAAGTTGAAAATCGATATTTTAGGTGCACAAAATCGATATGTGCATGCATCTTCTGTACCCGTTTATGTCCCAAATTCAGGCTCAAAACACCCTAAAATTCGATATATTTGGGTCCCAGAAGCGATCTGTACATGCCTACTCAGTGCTAGAATATTTTCAAAATATAGGCCAAAAACATGCTAAATATCGATATTTTGGGTGCCAAAGTCGATATGTGCATGCATCTTCTGTAGCCGTTTATATCTCAAATTTAGGCTCAAAACCCCTGAAAATTCAATATTTTTACGTCCCAGAAGCGATCTGTACATGCCTACAAGAAAATAGAATGTTTTCATAATATAGGCTCAAAGCATGCTACGAATCGATATTTTAGGGGTCCAAAGTCGATATGTGCATGCATCTTCTGTACCCGTTGATATCTCAAATTCTGGCTCAAAACACCCGAAAATTCTATATTTTTGGGTCTCAGAAGCGATCTGTACATGCCTACTCCGTGTTAAAGTATTTTCATATTACAGGCCCAAAACATGCTGAAAATCGATATTTTAGGTGCCCAAAGTCAATATGTCTATGCATCATCTGTACCCGTGTGCATCTCAAATTCAGTCTCAAAACACCCGAAAAATCGATATGTTTTGGTCCAAGAAGCGATCTGTACATGCATACTCAGTGCTATAATATTTTCAGAATATAAGCTCAAAACATGCTAAAAATCGATATTTTAGGTGCCCAAAGTCAATATGTGTATGTATCTGCTGTACCCTTTTATATCCCAAATTCTTGCTCAAAACACCCGAAAATTCGATATTTTTGGGTCCCAGAAGCGATCTGTACATGCCTACTCCGTGTTAGAGTATTTTCATAATACAGGCCCAAAACATGTTAAAATTGATATTTTAGGTGTCCAAAGTCGATATGTGTATGCATCTTCAGTACCGTTTTATATCTCGAATTCAGGCTGAAAACACCCGAAAATTCGATATTTTTAGGTCCCATAAGCGATCTGTACATGCCTAATCAATGTTAGAATATTTTCAGAATATAAGCTCAAAACATGCTAAAAATCGATATTTTAGGTGCCCAAAGTCAATATGTGTATGTATCTTCTGTACCCTTTTATATCCCAAATTCTGGATCAAAACACCAGAAAATTCGATATTTTTGGGTCCCATAAGCGATCTGTACATGCCTACTCAATCTTAGAATATTTTCAAAATACAGGCAGAAAAACAAGTTAAAATCGATATTTTAGGTGCCCAAGTCAATATGTGCTTGCATCTTCTGTACTCATTTACATCCCAAATTCAGGCTCAAAACACCAGAAAATTCGATATTTTTGGGTCCCATAAGCGATCTGTACATGCCTAATCAATGTTAGAATATTTTCAAAGTATAGGCCCAAAACATGCTAAAAATCGATATTTTAGGTGTCCAAAGTCGATATGTGTATGCATCTTCAGTACAGTTTTATATCTCGAATTCAGGCTCAAAACACCCGAAAATTCTCTATTTTTATATCCCAGAAGCAATCTGTACATGCCTACTCCTTCCTAGAATGTTTTCAAGATACAGACACAACATGCTCAAAATCGATATTTTAGGTGCAAAAAGTCGATATGTGCAGTCATCTTCAGTACCCGTTTATATCTCAAATTCAGACTTAAAACACCCAAAAATTCGATATTTTTGGGTCCCAGAAGCGATCTGTACATGCCTACTCAGTGCAAGAATTTTTTCAATATATAGGCCCAAAACATGCTGAAAATCGATATTTTAGGTGCCCAAAGTCGATATGTGCATGCATCTTCAGTACCCGTTTATATCTCAAATTCAGGCTCAAAACACCCGAAAACTCGATATTTTTGGGTCCCAGAAGCGATCTGTACATGACTACTCAATGTTAGAGTATTTTTAAAACACAGGCACAAAAACAAGTTGGAAATCGTTATTTTAGGTGTCCAAAATCGATATGTGCATTTATCTTCTGTACCCGTTTATGTCCCAAATTCAGGCTCAAAACACCCGAAAACTCGATATTTTTGGGTCCAAGAAGCGATCTGTACGTGCCTACTCCGTGTTAGAGTATTTTCAAAATTTAGGCCCAAAACATGCTGAAAATCGATATTTTAGGTGTCATAAGTCGATATGTGAATGCATCTTCAGTACCCTTTAATATCTCAAATTCAGGCTCAAAACACCCGAAAATTCGATATTTTTGGGTCCCAGGAGAGTTCTGTACATGCCTACTCACTAATAGAATTATTTCAAAATACAGGCCCAAAACATGTTTAAAATCGATATTTTAGGTGCCCAAAGTTGATATGTGCATGTATCTTCTGTACCCGTTTATATCTCAAATTCAGGATGAAAACACCCGAAAATTCGATATTTTTGGGTCCCATAAGCGATCTGTACATGCCTACTCAATGTTAGAATATTTTCAAATCACAGGCACAAAAACAAGTTGAAAATCGATATTTTAGGTGCCCAAAATCGATATGTGCATACATCTTCTGTATCCGTTTATGTCCCAAATTCAGGCTTAAAACACCCTAAAATTCGATATTTTTGGTTCCCGGAAGCGATCTGTACATGCCTACTCAGAAAAAGAATGTTCTCAAAATATAAGCCCAAAACATGCTGAAAATCTATATTTTATGTGCCCAAAGTCGATATGTGCATGCATCTTCTGTACCCGTTTATATCTCAAATTCAGGCTCAAAACACCCGGAAATTCGATATTTTTGGGTCCCAGAAGCTATCTGTACACGCCTACTCAGTGTTAGAATATTTTCATAATACACGCCAAAAACATTCTAAAAATCAATATTTTAGGTTCCCAAAGTTAATATGTACATGCATTTTCTGTACACATTTCTATCCCATATTCGTGCTCAAAACATCCCAAAAAAAATGAAATTTTTGGGCCCCAGAAGCTATCTGTACATGCCTACTCCGTGTTAGAGTATTTTCAAGATACAGGTCAAAAACATACTGAAAATCGATATTTTAGGTGCCGAAAGTCAATATGTGTATGCATCATCTGTACCCGTTTATATCTCAAATTCAGGCTGAAAACACCCGAAAATTCGATATGTTTTGGTCCAAGAAGCGATCTGTACATGCATACTCAGTGCTAAAATATTTTCAGAATATAAGCTTAAAACATGCTAAAAATCGATATTTTAGGTGCCCAAAGTCAATATGTGTATGTATCTTCTGTACCCTTTTATATCCCAAATTCTGGATTAAAACACCAGAAAATTCTATATTTTTGGGTCCCATAAGCGATCTGTACATGCCTACTCAATCTTAGAATATTTTCAAAATACAGGCAGAAAAACAAGTTAAAATCGATATTTTAGGTGCCCAAGTCAATATGTGCTTGCATCTTCTGTACCCATTTACATCCCAAATTCAGGCTTAAAACACCCGAAAAATCGATATTTTTGTGTCCCATAAGCGATCTGTACATGCCTAATCAATGTTAGAATATTTTCAAAATATAGGCCCAAAACATGCTGAAAATCGATATTTTAGGTGTCCAAAGTCGATATGTGTATGCATCTTCAGTACCGTTTAATATCTCAAATTCAGGCTTAAAACACCCGAAAATTCTATATTTTTATGTCCCAGAAGCAATCTGTAGATGCCTACTCCTTCCTAAAATGTTTTCAAGATACAGACTCAACATGCTCAAAATCGATATTTTAGGTGCCCAAAGTCAATATGTGTATGTATCTTCTGTACCCTTTTATATCCCAAATTCTGGATTAAAACACCAGAAAATTCGATATTTTTGGGTCCCATAAGCGATCTGTACATGCCTACTCCTTCCTAGAATGTTTTCAAGATACAGACTCAACATGATCAAAATCGATATTTTAGGTGCAAAAAGTCGATATGTGCATGCATCTTCAGTACCCGTTTATATCTCAAATTCAGGCTCAAAACACCCGAATATTCGATTTTATTTTGGCCCAGAAGTAATCTGTACATGCCTACTCAGTGCTAGAATATTTTCAAAATATAAGCCCAAAACATGCTAAAAATCGATATATTAGGTGCCCAAAGTCGATATGTGCATGCATTTTCTGTACCTGTTTATATCTCAAATTCAGGCTCAAAACACCCGAATATTCGATTTTATTGGCGTCCAGAAGGGATCTGTACATGCCTACTCAGTGACAAAAAAATTTCAAATAACAGACACAAAACATGCTGAAAATCGATATTTTAGGAGCCCAAAGTCGATATGTGTATGTATCTTCAGTACCTGTTTATAACTCAAATTCAGGCTCAAAAAACCCGAAAATTTGATATTTTTGGGTCCCAGAAGCAATCTGTGCATACCTACTCAGTGCTTGAATATTTTCAAAATATAGGCCCAAAACATGCTGAAAATCGATATTTTAGGTGCCCAAAGTCGATATGTGCATGCATCTTCAGTACCCGTTTATATCTCAAATTCAGGCTCAAAACACCTGAATATTCGATTTTATTTTGGCCCAGAAGTGATCTGTACATGCCTACTCAGTGCTAGAATATTTTCAAAATATAGGCCCAAAACATGCTGAAAATCGATATTTTAGGAGACCAATGTCGATATGTGCATGCATCTTCAGTACCCGTTTATGTCCCAAATTCAGGCTTAAAACACACGAAAATTAGATATTTTTGGGACCGAGAAGCGATCTGTACATGCCTACTCAATGTTAGAATATTTTCAAAATAAAGGCACAAAAACAAGTTGAATATCGATGTTTTAGGTGCCCAAAATCGATATGTGCATGCATCTTCAGTACCCGTTTATATCTCAAATTCCGGCTCAAAACACCCGAAAATTCGATATTTTTGGGTCCCAGATGGGATCTGTACATTCCTACTCAATGTTAGAATATTTTCAAAACACAGGCAAAAAAACAAGTTGAAAATCGATATTTTAGGTGCCCAAAATCGATATGTGCATGCATCTTCAGTACCCGTTTATATCTCAAATTCTGTCTCAAAACACCCGAAAATTCGATATTTTTGGTTCCCAGAAGCGATCTGTACATGCCTACTCCGTGTTAGAGTATTTTCAAAATACAGGCCTAAAACATGCTGAAAATAGATATTTTAGTTGCCCAAAGTCAATATGTGTATGCATCTTCTGTACCCGTGTATATCTCAAATTCAGGCTGAAAACACCCGAAAATTCAATTTTTTTGTTTCCCAGAAGCGATCTGTACATGCCTACTCCGTTTTAGAGTATTTTCAAAATACAGACCCAAAACATGCTGAAATTCGATATTTTAGGTGCCAAAATATCGATTTTTTGCATGTTTTGAGCCTATATTTTGAAAACATTCTAGCACTGAGTGGGCATGTACAGATCGCTTCTAGGACCCAAAAATATCGAATTTTCGGGTGTTTTGAGGTTGAATTTGGGATATAAACGGATGCAGAAAATGCATACACAAATTGACTTTGGGCACCTAAAATATCGATTTTCAGCATGTTTTGGGCCTGTATCTGAGTAGTCATGTTCAGATTGCTTCTGGGACCCTAAAATATCGATTTTTCGGGTGTTTGGAGCCTGAATTTGAGATATAAACGGGTACAGAAGATGCATGCACATATTGACTTTGGGCACCTAAAATATCGATTTTCAGCATGTTTTGGGCCTGTAATTTGAAAAAACTCTAACACGGAGTAGACATGTACAGATCGCTTCTGGGACCCTAAAATATCGAATTTTTGGGTGTTTTGAGCCGGAATTTGAGATATAAACGGGTGCTGAAGATGCATGCATATATCGACTTTTGGGCACCTAAAATATCGATTGTGAGCATGTTTTGGGTATGTATCTTGAAAGCATTCTAACTAGGAGTAGACATGAACAGATCGCTTCTAGGCCCCAAAAATACCGAATTTTCGTGTGTTTAGGGCCTGAATTTGAGATATAAACGGGTACAGAATGTGCATGCACATATCGACTTTTGGGCACCTAAGAGATAGATTTTCAGTATGTTGTGGGTCTGTATTTTGAAAATACTCTAACATGGAGTAGGCATGTACAGATTGCTTCTGGGACCCCAAAATATCGAATTTTCGGGTGTTTTGGGCCTGAATTTGAGATTTCGACTTTGGGCACCTAAAATATCGATTTTTAGCATGTTTTGGGCCTATAATTTGAAAACATTCTAGCACTAAGTAGGCATGTACAGATCGCTTCTGGGACCCCAAAATATCGAATTTTCGGGTGTTTTGTGCCTGTATTTGATATATCGACTTTGGGCACCTAAAAATCGATTTTTAGCATGTTTTGTGCCAATATTTTAAAATATACAGATCGCTTCTGGGACCCTAAAATATCGAATTTTCGTGTGTTTTGACCCTGAATTTGAGATATAAACGGGTACAGAAGATGCATGCACATATTGACTTTGGGCACCTAAAATTTCGATTTTCAGCATATTTTGGGCTTGTATTTTGAAAATACTCTAAAACGAAGTAGGCATGTACAGATCGCTTCTTGGACCCCAAAATATCGAATTTTCCCGTGTTTTGAGCTTGAATTTGAGATATAAACGGGTACTGAAGATGCATGCACATATCGACTTTTGGGCACCTAAAATATCGATTTTGAGCATGTTTTTGGTCTGTATCTTGAAAACATTCTAACTAGGAGTAGGCATGTACAGATCGCTTCTAGGACCCAAAAATATCGAATTATCGGGTGTTTTAAGCCTGAATTTGAGATATAAACGGTTACAGAAGATGCATGCACATATCGACTTTGGACACATAAAATATCGATTTTTAGGATGTTTTCGGTCTGTATCTTAAAAACATTCTAGCACTAAGTAGGCATGTACAGATCGCTTCTGGGACCCTAAAATATCGAATTTTCTGGTGTTTGGAGCCTGAATTTGAGATATAAACGGGTACAGAAGATGCATGCACATATCGGCTTTTGGGCTCGTAAAAGATCGATTTTCAGTATGTTTTGAGCTTGTATATTAAAAAATACTCTAACATGGAGTAGGCATGTACAGATCGCTTCTTGGACCCCAATATATCGAATTTTCGGGTGTTTTGAGCCTGAATTTGAGATATAAACCGGTACAGAAGATGCATGCACATATCGACTACTTTTAGGCAACTAAAATATCGATTTTGAGCATGTTTTGGGTCTGTATTTTGAAAACATTCTAACTAGAAGTAGGCATGTACAGATCGCTTGTAGGCCCCAAAAATAGCGAATTTTCGGGTGTTTTGAGCCTGAATCTGAGATATAAACGGGTACAGAAGATGCATGCACATATCGACTTTTGGGAACCTAACAGATCGATTTTCTGTATGTTTTGGGCCTGTATTTTGAAAATACTCTAACACGGAGTAGGCATGTACAGATCGCTTCTGGGACCCCAAAACATCGAATTTTAGGGTGTTTTGTGCCTGAATTTGAGATATCGACTTTGGGCACATAAAATATCTATTTTTAGCATGTTTTGGGCCTATATTTTGAAAATATTCTAGCACTGAGTAGGCATGTACAGATCGCTTCTGGGATCCGAAAATATCGAATTTTCGGGTGTTTGGAGCCAGAATCTGAGATATAAACGGGTACAGAAGATGCATGCACATATCGGCTTTTGGGCTCGTAAAAGATCGATTTTCATTATGTTTTGGGCTTGTATTTTAAAAAATACTCTAACACGGAGTAGGCATGTACAGATTGCTTCTGGGACCCCAATATATCGAATTTTCGGGTGTTTTGAGCCTGAATTTGAGATATAAACGGGTACAGAAGATGCATGCACATATTGACTTTTAGGCAACTAAAATATCGATTTTGAGCATGTTTTGGGTCTGTATTTTGAAAACATTCTAACTAGAAGTAGGCATGTACAGATCGCTTCTAGGCCCCAAAAATATCGAATTTTCGGGTGTTTTGAGCCTGAATCTGAGATATAAACGGGTACAGAAGATGCATGCACATATCGACTTTTGGGAACCTAACAGATCTATTTTTTGTGTGTTTTGGGCCTGTAATTTGAAAATACTCTAACACGGAGTAGGCATGTACAGATCGCTTCTGAGACCTCAAAATATCGAATTTTAGGGTGTTTTGTGCCTGAATTTAAGATATCGACTTTGGGCACATAAAATATCGATTTTTAGCATGTTTTGGGCCTATATTTTGAAAATATTCTAGCACTGAGTAGGCATGTACAGATCGCTTCTGAGATCCCAAAATATCGAATTTTCGGGTGTTTGGAGCCAGAATCTGAGATATAAACGGGTACAGAAGATGCATGCACATATCGACTTTTGGGCACCTAAAAGATCGATTTTCAGTATGTGTTTAGGCTTGTAATTTGAAAATACTCTAACACGGAGAAGGCATGTACAGATCGCTTCTGGGACCCCAAAAAACCGAATTTACGGCTGTTTTGACCCTGAAATTGAGATATAAACGGGTAAAGAAGATGCATGCACATATCGACTTTGGACACTTAAAATATCGATTTTTTGCATGTTTTGAGCCTATATTTTGAAAACATTCTAGCACTGAGTGGGCATGTACAGATCGCTTCTAGGAACCAAAAATATCGAATTTTAGGGTGTTTTGAGGTTGAATTTGGGATATAAACGGGTGCAGAAAATGCATACACATATTGACTTTGGGCACCTAAAATATCGATTTTCAGCATGTTTTGGGCCTGTATCTGAGTAGTCATGTACAGATCGCTTCTGGGACCCTAAAATATCGAATTATCGGGTGTTTGGAGCCTGAATTTGAGATATAAACGGGTACAGAAGATGCATGCACATATTGACTTTGGGCACCTAAAATATCGATTTTCAGCATGTTTTGGGCCTGTAGTTTGAAAAAACTCTAACACGGAGTAGGCATGTACAGATCGCTTCTGGGACCCTAAAATATCGAATTTTTGGGTGTTTTGAGCCGGAATTTGAGATATAAACGGGTGCTGAAGATGCATGCATATATCGACTTTTGGGCACCTAAAATATCGATTTTGAGCATGTTTTGGGTATGTATCTTGAAAACATTCTAACTAGGAGTAGGCATGAACAGATCGCTTCTTGGACCCAAAAATACCGAATTTTCGTATGTTTGGGGCCTGAATTTGAGATATAAACCGGTACAGAATGTGCATGCACATATCGACTTATGGGCACCTAAGAGATAGATTTTCAGTATGTTGTGGGCTTGTATTTTAAAAAATACTCTAACACGGAGTAGGCATGTACAGATTGCTTCTGGGACCCCAATATATCGAATTTTCGGGTGTTTTGAGCCTGAATTTGAGATATAAACGGGTACAGAAGAAGCATGCACATATTGACTTTTAGGCAACTAAAATATCGATTTTGAGCATGTTTTGGGTCTGTATTTTGAAAACATTCTAACTAGAAGTAGGCATGTACAGATCGCTTCTAGGCCCCAAAAATATCGAATTTTCGGGTGTTTTGAGCCTGAATCTGAGATATAAACGGGTACAGAAGATGCATGCACATATCGACTTTTGGGAACCTAACAGATCGATTTTTTGTATGTTTTGGGCCTGTAATTTGAAAATACTCTAACACGGAGTAGGCATGTACAGATCGCTTCTGAGACCTCAAAATATCGAATTTTAGGGTGTTTTGTGCCTGAATTTAAGATATCGACTTTGGGCACATAAAATATCGATTTTTAGCATGTTTTGGGCCTATATTTTGAAAATATTCTAGCACTGAGTAGGCATGTACAGATCGCTTCTGGGATCCCAAAATATCGAATTTTCGGGTGTTTGGAGCCAGAATCTGAGATATAAACGGGTACAGAAGATGCATGCACATATCGGCTTTTGGGCTCGTAAAAGATCGATTTTCATTATGTTTTGGGCTTGTATTTTAAAAAATACTCTAACACGGAGTAGGCATGTACAGATTGCTTCTGGGACCCCAATATATCGAATTTTCGGGTGTTTTGAGCCTGAATTTGAGATATAAACGGGTACAGAAGATGCATGCACATATTGACTTTTAGGCAACTAAAATATCGATTTTGAGCATGTTTTGGGTCTGTATTTTGAAAACATTCTAACTAGAAGTAGGCATGTACAGATCGCTTCTAGGCCCCAAAAATATCGAATTTTCGGGTGTTTTGAGCCTGAATCTGAGATATAAACGGGTACAGAAGATGCATGCACATATCGACTTTTGGGAACCTAACAGATCGATTTTTTGTATGTTTTGGGCCTGTA
This sequence comes from Petrolisthes cinctipes, assembly GCA_033782935.1. Classification (NCBI taxonomy): domain Eukaryota; kingdom Metazoa; phylum Arthropoda; class Malacostraca; order Decapoda; family Porcellanidae; genus Petrolisthes; species Petrolisthes cinctipes. The sequence goes on from JAWQEG010000015.1 coordinate 2,629,248, forward strand.
ATTTGAAAATACTCTAACACGGAGTAGGCATGTACAGATCGCTTCTGAGACCTCAAAATATCGAATTTTAGGGTGTTTTGTGCCTGAATTTAAGATATCGACTTTGGGCACATAAAATATCGATTTTTAGCATGTTTTGGGCCTATATTTTGAAAATATTCTAGCACTGAGTAGGCATGTACAGATCGCTTCTGGGATCCCAAAATATCGAATTTTCGGGTGTTTGGAGCCAGAATCTGAGATATAAACGGGTACAGAAGATGCATGCACATATCGACTTTTGGGCACCTAAAAGATCGATTTTCAGTATGTGTTTGGGCTTGTATTTTGAAAATACTCTAACACGGAGAAGGCATGTACAGATCGCTTCTGGGACCCCAAAAAACCGAATTTTCGGCTGTTTTGACCCTGAAATTGAGATATAAACGGGTAAAGAAGATGCATGCACATATCGACTTTGGACACTTAAAATATCGATTTTTTGCATGTTTTGAGCCTATATTTTGAAAACATTCTAGCACTGAGTGGGCATGTACAGATCGCTTCTAGGAACCAAAAATATCGAATTTTAGGGTGTTTTGAGGTTGAATTTGGGATATAAACGGGTGCAGAAAATGCATACACATATTGACTTTGGGCACCTAAAATATCGATTTTCAGCATGTTTTGGGCCTGTATCTGAGTAGTCATGTACAGATCGCTTCTGGGACCCTAAAATATCGAATTATCGGGTGTTTGGAGCCTGAATTTGAGATATAAACGGGTACAGAAGATGCATGCACATATTGACTTTGGGCACCTAAAATATCGATTTTCAGCATGTTTTGGGCCTGTAGTTTGAAAAAACTCTAACACGGAGTAGGCATGTACAGATCGCTTCTGGGACCCTAAAATATCGAATTTTTGGGTGTTTTGAGCCGGAATTTGAGATATAAACGGGTGCTGAAGATGCATGCATATATCGACTTTTGGGCACCTAAAATATCGATTTTGAGCATGTTTTGGGTATGTATCTTGAAAACATTCTAACTAGGAGTAGGCATGAACAGATCGCTTCTTGGACCCAAAAATACCGAATTTTCGTATGTTTGGGGCCTGAATTTGAGATATAAACCGGTACAGAATGTGCATGCACATATCGACTTATGGGCACCTAAGAGATAGATTTTCAGTATGTTGTGGGTCTGTATTTTGAAAATACTCTAACATGGAGTAGGCATGTACAGATCGCTTCTGGGACCCCAAAATATCGAATTTTCGGGTGTTTTGGGCCTGAATTTGAGATATCGACTTTGGGCACCTAAAATATCGATTTTTAGCATGTTTTGGGCCTATATTTTGAAAATATTCTAGCACTGAGTAGGCATGTACAGATCGCTTCTGGGACCCCAAAGTATCGAATTTTCGGGAGTTTTGAGCCTGAATTTGAGATATAAACGGGTACAGAAGATGCATACACATATTGACTTTGGGCACCTAAAATATCGATTTTCAGCATGTTTTGGGCCTGTATCTGAGTAGGCATGTACAGATCGGTTCTGGGACCCCAAAATATCAAATTTTCGGTTATTTGGACCCTGAATTTGAGATATAAACGGGTACTGAAGATGCATGCACATATCGACTTTTTGCACCTAAAATATCGAATTTGAGCATGTTTTGGGTCTGTAGCTTGAGAACATTCTAACTATGAGTAGGCATGTACAGATCGATTCTAGGAACCAAAAATACCGAATTTTCGTGTGTTTTGAGCCTGAATTTGAGATATAAACGGGTAGAGAAGATGCATGCACATATCCTTTTGACACTTAAAATATCGATTTTTAGGATGTTTTTGTGCCTATATTTTGAAAACATTCTAGCACTAAGTAGGCATGTACAGATCGTTTCTGGGACCCCAAAATATCGAATTTTCGAGTGTTTTGAGCCTGAATTTGAGATACAAACGGGTACAGAAGATGCATCCACATATCGACTTTTCGGCTCCTAAAATATCGATTTTGAGCATGTTTTGGGTCTGTATCTTGAAAACATTCTAACTAGGAGTAGGCATGTACAGATCGCTTCTAGGACCCAAAATTACCGAATTTTTGTGTGTTTGGACCCTGAATTTGAGATATAAACGGGTACAGAAGGTAAATGCAAATATCGACTTTTGGGCACCTAAAAAATCGATTTTCATTATGTTTTGGGCTTGTATTTTAAAAAATACTCTAACACGGAGTAGGCATGTACAGATTGCTTCTGGGACCCCAATATATCGAATTTTCGGGTGTTTTGAGCCTGAATTTGAGATATAAACGGGTACTGAAGATGCATGCACATATTGACTTTTAGGCAACTAAAATATCGATTTTGAGCATGTTTTGGGTCTGTATTTTGAAAACATTCTAACTAGAAGTAGGCATGTACAGATCGCTTCTAGGCCCCAAAAATATCGAATTTTCGGGTGTTTTGAGCCTGAATCTGAGATATAAACGGGTACAGAAGATGCATGCACATATCGACTTTTGGGAACCTAACAGATCGATTTTTTGTATGTTTTGGGCCTGTAATTTGAAAATACTCTAACACGGAGTAGGCATGTACAGATCGCTTCTGAGACCTCAAAATATCGAATTTTAGGGTGTTTTGTGCCTGAATTTAAGATATCGACTTTGGGCACATAAAATATCGATTTTTAGCATGTTTTGGGCCTATATTTTGAAAATATTCTAGCACTGAGTAGGCATGTACAGATAGCTTCTGGGATCCCAAAATATCGAATTTTCGGGTGTTTGGAGCCAGAATCTGAGATATAAACGGGTACAGAAGATGCATGCACATATCGACTTTTGGGCACCTAAAAGATCGATTTTCAGTATGTTTTTGGGCTTGTATTTTGAAAATACTCTAACACGGAGAAGGCATGTACAGATCGCTTCTGGGACCCCAAAAAACCGAATTTTCGGCTGTTTTGACCCTGAAATTGAGATATAAACGGGTAAAGAAGATGCATGCACATATCGACTTTGGACACTTAAAATATCGATTTTTTGCATGTTTTGAGCCTATATTTTGAAAACATTCTAGCACTGAGTGGGCATGTACAGATCGCTTCTAGGAACCAAAAATATCGAATTTTAGGGTGTTTTGAGGTTGAATTTGGGATATAAACAGGAGCAGAAAATGCATACACATATTGACTTTGGGCTCCTAAAATATCGATTTTCAGCATTTTTTGGGCCTGTATCTGAGTAGTCATGTACAGATCGCTTCTGGGACCCTAAAATATCGAATTATCGGGTGTTTCGAGCCTGAATTTGAGATATAAACGGGTACAGAAGATGCATGCACATATTGACTTTGGGCACCTAAAATATCGATTTTCAGCATGTTTTGGGCCTGTAGTTTGAAAAAACTCTAACACGGAGTAGGCATGTACAGATCGCTTCTGGGACCCCAAAATATCGAATTTTTGGGTGTTTTGAGCCGGAATTTGAGATATAAACGGGTGCTGAAGATGCATGCATATATCGACTTTTGGGCACCTAAAATATCGATTTAGAGCATGTTTTGGGTATGTATCTTGATAACATTCTAACTAGGAGTAAGCATGAACAGATCACTTCTAGGACCCAAAAATACCGAATTTTCGTGTTTTTGGGGCCTGAATTTGAGATATAAATCGGTACAGAATGTGCATGCACATATCGACTTTTGGGCACCTAAGAGATAGATTTTCAGTATGTTGTGGGCCTGTATTTTGAAAATACTCTAACATGGAGTAGGCATGTACAGATCGCTTCTGGGACCCCAAAATATCGAATTTTCGGGTGTTTTGGGCCTGAATTTGAGATATCGACTTTGGGCACCTAAAATATCGATTTGTAGCATGTTTTGGGCCTATATTTTGAAAATATTCTAGCACTGAGTAGGCATGTACACATCGCTTCTGGGACCCCAAAGTATCGAATTTTCGGGTGTTTTGAGGTTGAATTTGGGATATAAACGGGTGCAGAAGATGCATACACATATTGACTTTGGCTCCTAAAATATCGATTTTCAGCATGTTTTGGGCCTGTGTCTGAGTAGGCATATACAGATCGCTTCTGGGACTCCAAAATATCGAATGTTTGGGTGTTTGGAGCCTTAATTTCAGTTTTAAACGGGTACAGAAGATGCATGCACATATCGACTTTTGGGCACCTAAAAGATCGATTTTTAGTATGTTTTGGGCCTGTAATTTGAAAATACTCTAACACGGAGTAGGCATGTACAGATCGCTTCTGGGACACCAAAATATCGAATTTTCGGGCGTTTTGGGCCTGAATTTGTGATATCGACTTTGGGCACCTAAAATATCGATTTTTAGCATGTTTTGGGCCTATATTTTGAAAATATTTTAGCACTGAGTGGGCATGTACAGATCGCTTCTGGGACTGCAAAATATTGAATATTTGGGTTTTTTGAGCCTGAATTTGAGATATAAACGGGTACAGAAGATGCATGCACATATTTGTTTTGGGCACCTAAAATATCGATTTTCAGCATGTTTTGGGCCGGTATTTTGAAAATTCTCTAACACGGAGTAGGCATGTACAAATCGCTTCTGGGACACCAAAATATCGAATTTTAGGGTGTTTTGAGCCTGAATTTGAGATATAAACGGGTACCGAAGATGCATGCACATATTGACTTTGGGCACCAAAAATATCGATTTTCAGCATGTTTTTGGCCTGTATTTTGAAAATACTCTAACACGGAGTAGGCATGAACAGATCGCTTCTGGGACCCCAAAATATCGAATTTTCGGGGGTTTTAAGACTGAATATGAGATATAAACTGGTAATGAAGATGCATGCACATATCGACTTTTGAGCACCTAAAATATCGATTTTGAGCATGTTTTGGGTCTGTAACTTGAAAACATTATAACTAGGAGTAGGCATGTACAAATCGCTTTTAGGACCAAATAATACCGAAATTTCGGGGGTTTTGAGCCTGAATTTGAGATATAAACGGGTACAGAAGATGCATGCACATATTTGTTTTGGGCACCTAAAATATCGATTTAGCATGTTTTGGGCCGGTATTTTGAAAATTCTCTAACACGGGGTAGGCATGTACAGATCGCTTCTGGGACACCAAAATATCGAGTTTTCAGGTATTTTGAGCCTGAATTTGAGATATAAACGGGTACAGAAGATGCATGCACATATTGACTTTGGGCACCTAAAATATCGATTTTCAGCATGCTTTGGGGCTGTATTTTGAAAATACTCTAACACGGAGTAGGCATGTACAGATCGCTTCTGGAACCCCAAAATATCGAATTTTCAGGAGTTTTAAGACTGAATATGAGATATAAATTGGTAATGAAGATGCATGCACATATCGACTTTTGAGCACCTAAAATATCGATTTTGAGCATGTTTTGGGTCTGTATCTTGAAAACATTCTAACTAGGAGTAGGCATGTACAAATCGCTTCTAAGACCCAAAAATACCGAATTTTCGGGTGTTTTGAGCCTCAATTTGAGATATAAACGGGTTCAGAAGATGCATGCACATATCGACTTTGGACACTTAAAATATCGATTTTTAGCATGTTTTGAGCCTATATTTTGAAAACATTCTAGCACTGGGTAGGCATGTACAGATCGCTTCTGGGACCCAAAAATATCAAATTTTCGGGTGTTTTGAGCATGAATTTGGGATATAAACGGGTGCTTAAAATCCATACACATATTGACTTTGGGCACCAAAAATATCGATTTTCAGCATGTTTTGGGCCTGTATCTGAGTAGGCATGTACAGATCGCTTCTGGGACACCAAAATATCGAATTTTCGGGTGTTTGGAGCCTGAATTTGAGATATAAACTGGTACAGATGATGCATGCACATATTGACTTTGGGCTACAAAAATATCGATTTTAGCATGTTTTGAGCTTATATTTTGAAAACATTCTAGCACTGAGTAGACATGTACAGATCGCTTCTGGGACCCCAAAATATCGAATTTTCAGGTGTTTTAAGCCTGAATATGAGATATAAACTGGTAATGAAGATGCATGCACATATCGACTTTTGAGCACCTAAAATATCGATTTTGAGCATGTTTTGGGTCTGTATCTTGAAAACATTCTAACTAGGAGTAGGCATGTACAGATCGCTTCTAGGACCCAAAAATACCGAATTTTCGGGTGTTTTGAGCCTCAATTTGAGATATAAACGGGTTCAGAAGATGCATGCACATATCGACTTTGGACACTTAAAATATCGATTTTTAGCATGTTTCGAGCCTATATTTTGAAAACATTCTAGCACTGAGTAGGCATGTACAGATCGCTTCTGGGACCCAAATATATCAAATTTTCGGGTGTTTTGAGCCTGAATTTGGGATATAAACGGGTGCTGAAAATCCATACACATATTGACTTTGGGCACCAAAAATATCGATTTTCAGCATGTTTTGGGCCTGTATCTGAGTAGGCATGTACAGATCGCTTCTGGGACACCAAAATATAGAATTTTCGGGTGTTTGGAGCCTGAATTTGAGATATAAACTGGTACAGAAGATGCATGCACATATTGACTTTGGGCAACTAAAATATCGATTTTCAGCATGTTTTTGGCCTGAATTTTGAAAATACTCTAACACGGAGTAGGCATGTACAGATCGCTTCTGGGACCCCAAAATATCGAATTTTTGGGTGTTTTGGGCCAGAACTTGAGATATCGACTTTGGGCACCTAAAATATCGATTTTGAGCATGTTTCGGGCCTATATTTTAAAAATATTCTAGCACTGAGCAGCCATGTACAGATTGTTTCTGGGACCCCAATATATCGAATTTTCGGGTGTTTTGAGCCTGAATTTGAGATATAAACGGGTACAGAAGATGCATGCACATATTGACTTTGGGCACCTAAAATATCGATTTTCAGCATGTTTTGGGCCTGTATTTTGAAAATACTCTAACACGGAGTAGGCATGTTCAGATCGCTTCTGGGACCCCAAAATATCGAATTTTCGGGTGTTTTAAGCCTGAATATGAGATATAAATTGGTACTGAAGATGCATGCACATATCGACTTTGGACACTTAAAATATCGATTTTTAGCAAGTTTTGAGCCTTTATTTTGAAAACATTCTAGCACTGAGTAGGCATGTACAGATCGCTACTGGGACCCAAAAATATCGAATTTTCGGGTGTTTTGAGCCTGAATTTGGGATATAAACGGGTGCTGAAAATGCATACACATATTGACTTTGGGCACCTAAAATATCGATTTTCATCATGTTTTGGGCCTGTAATCTCATAAAACTCTAGCACTGAGTAGGCATGTACAGATCGCTTCTGGGACCCATAAATATCGAATTTTCGGGTGTTTTGAGGTTGAATTTGGGATATAAACGGGTGCAGAATATTCATGCACATATCAACTTTTGGGCACCTAAAATATCGATTTTGAGCATGTTTTGGGTCTGTATCTTGAAAATATTCTTACTAGGAGTAGGAATGTACAGATCGCTTCTAGGACCCAAAAATACCGAATTTTCGGGTGTTTTGAGCCTGAATTTGAGATATAAACGGGTACTGAAGATGCATACACATATTGACTTTTGGGCACCAAAAATATCGATTTGGAGCATGTTTTGGGTCTGTAACTTGAAAACATTATAACTATAAGTAGGCATGTACAAATCGCTTTTAGGACCAAATAATACCGAGATTTCGGGGGTTTTGAGCCTGAATTTGAGATATAAACGGGTACAGAAGATGCATGCACATATCGACTTAGTGCACTTAAAATATCGATTTCTAGCATGTTTTATGCTTATATTTTGAAAACATTCTAGCACTGAGTAAGCATGTACAGATCGCTTCTGGGACCCATAAATATCGAATTTTCGGGTGTTTTGAGGTTAAATTTGGGATATAAACGGGTGCAGAATATGCATGCACATATCGTCTTTTGGGCACCTAAAATATCGATTTTTAGTATGCTTTGGGCCTGTATTTTGAAAATATTTAAACACGGAGTTGGCATGTACAGATCGCTTCAGGGAACCCAAAATATCGAATTTTCGGGTTTTTTGGGCCTGAATTTTTTATATCAACTTTGGTCACCTAAAATATCGATTTTTAGCATGTTTTGAGCCTATATTTTGAAAATAATCTAGCACTGAGTAGGCATGTACTGATCGCTTCTGGGCCCCCAAAATATCGAATTTTCGGGTGTTTGGAGCCTGAATTTGAGATATAAACGAGTACTGAAGATGCATGCACATATCGACTTTTTGCACCTAAAATATCGATTTAGAGCATGTTTTGGGTCTGTAGCTTGAGAACATTCTAACTATAAGTAGACATTTACAGATCGCTTCTAGGCCCCAAAAATACCGAATTTTCGGGGGTTTTTAGCCTCAATTTGAGATATAAACTGGTACAGAAGATGCATGCACATATTGACTTTGGACACATAAAATATCGATTTTAGCATGTTTTTTTGCTTATATTTTGAAAACATTCTAGCACTGAGTAGACATGTACAGATCGCTTCTGGGACCCCAAAATATCGAATTTTCGGGTGTTTTGAGGTTGAATTTGGGATATAAACGGGTGCAGAAGATTCATACACATATTGACTTTGGGCACCTAAAATATCGATTTTCAGCATGTTTTGGGCCTGTATATGAGTAGGCATGTACAGATCGCTTCTGGGACACCAAAATATCGAATTTTCCGGTGTTTCGACCCTGAATTTGAGATATAAACTGGTACTTAAGATGCATGCACATATTGACTTTGGGCAACTAAAATATCGATTTTCAGCATGTTTTTGGCCTGTATTTTGAAAATACTCTAACACGGAGTAGGCATGTACAGATCGCTTATGGGACCCCAAAATATCGAATTTTCGGTTGTTTTGGGCCAGAATTTGAGATATCGACTTTGGGCACCTAAAATATCGATATTTAGCATGTTTCGGGCCTATATTTTAAAAATATTCTAGCACTGAGCAGCCATGTACAGATCGCTTCTGGGACCCCAATATATCGAATTTTCGGGTGTTTTGAGCCTGAATTTGAGATATAAACGGGTACAGATGATGCATGCACATATTGACTTTGGGCACCTAAAATATCGATTTTCAGCATGTTCTGGGCGTGTATTTTGAAAATACTCTAACACGGAGTAGGCATGTACAGATCGCTTCTGGGACCCCAAAATATCGAATTTTCGGGTGTTTTGGGCCAGAATTTGAGATATCGACTTTGGGCACCTAAAGTATCGATTTTTAGCATGATTTCGGCCTATATTTTGAAAATATTCTAGCACTGAGTAGGCATGTACAGATCGCTTCTGGGACCCCAAAATATCGAATTTTCTGGTGTTTTGAGCCAGAATTTGAGATATAAACGGGTACAGAAGATGCATGCACATATTGACTTTGGGCACCTAAAATATCGATTTTCAGCATGTTTTGGGCCTGTAATTTCAAAAAACTCTAATACTGAGTTGGCATGTACAGATCGCTTCTTGGACCCATAAATATTGAATTTTCTGGTGTTTTGAGGTTGAATTTGGGATATAAACGGGTGCAGAATATGAATGCACATATCGACTTTTGGGCACCTAAAATATCGATTTTGAGCATGTTTTGGGTCTGTATCTTGAAAACATTCTAACTAGGAGTATGAATGTACAGATCGCTTCTAGGATCCAAAAATACCGAATTTTCAGGTGTTTTGAGCCTTAATTTGGGATATAAACGGGTACAGAAGATTAATGCACATATCGACTTTGGACACTAAAATATAGATTTTAGCATGTATTGAGCTTATATTTTAAAAACATTCTAGCACTGAGTAGACATGTACAGATCGCTTCTGGGACCCCAAAATATCGAATTTTCGGGTGTTTTGAGGTTGAATTTGGGATATAAACGGGTGCAGAAGATGCATACACATATTGACTTTGGGCACCTACAATATCGATTTTCAGCATGTTTTGGACCTGTATCTGATTAGGCATTTACAGATCGCTTCTGGGACACCAAAATATCAAATTTTCGGGTGTTTGGAGCCTGAATTTGGGATATAAACTGGTACAGAAGATGCATGCACATATTGACTTTGGACAAATAAAATATCGATTTTCAGCATGTTTTGGACCTGTATTTTGAAAATACTCTAACACGGAGTAGGCATGTACAGATCGCTTCTTGGACCCCAAAATATCGAATTTTCGGGTTTTTTGAGTCTGAATTTGAGATATAAACGGGTACAGAAGATGCATGCACATATTTGTTTTGGGCACCTAAAATATCAATTTTCAGCATGTTTTCGGCCTGTATTTATAAAATACTCTAACACGGAGTAGGCATGTACAGATCACTTCTGGGACCCCAAAATATCGAATTGTCGGGTGTTTTGGGCCTGAATTTGAGATATCGACTTTGGCCACCTAAAATATCGATTTTTAGCATGTTTTGGGCCTATATTTTGAAAATATTCTAGCACTGAGCAGGCATGTACAGATCGCTTCTGGGACCCCAATATATCGAATTTTCGGGTGTTTTGAGTCTGAATTTGATATATAAACGTGTACAGAAGATGCATGCACATATTGACTTTGGGCACCTAAAATATCGATTTTTAGCATGTTTTCGGCCTGTATCTGAGTAGGCATGTACAGATCGCTTCTGGGACCCTAAAATATCGAATTTTCGGGTGTTTGGAGCCTGAATTTGAGATATAAACGGGTACAGAAGACGCATGAACATTTCGACTTTTGAGCACCTAAAAGATCGATTTTAAGTATGTTTTGGGCCTGTATTTTGAAAATACTCTAACACGGAGTAGGCATGTACAGATTGCTTTTGGGACCCCAAAATATCTAATTTGCGGGTGTTTTAGGCCTGAATTTGAGATATCGACTTTTGGCACCTAAAATATCGATTTTTAGCATGTTTTGGGTCTGTAACTCGAAAACATTCTAACTAGGAGTAGGTATGTAAAAATTGCTTTTAGGACCAAAATATACCGAATTTCCGGGGGTTTTGAGTCTGAACTTGAGATATAAACGGGTACAGAAGATGCATGCACATATCGACTTAGTACACTTAAAATATCGATTTGTAGCATGTTTTGAGCTTATATTTTGAAAACATTCTAGCACGGAGTAGGCATGTACAGATCGCTTCTGGGACCAATAAATATCGAATTTTCGGGTGTTTTGGGCCTGAATTTGAGATATCGACTTTGGGCACCTAAAATATCGATTTTTAGCATGTTTTCGGCCTATATATTGAAAATAATCTAGCACTGAGTAGGCATGTACAGATCGCTTCTGGGACCCCCAAATATCGAATTTTCAGGTGTTTTGAGCCTGAATATGAGATATAAACGGGTACAGAAGATGCACGCACATATTGACTTTGGGCACCTAAAATATCGATTTTCAGCATGTTTTGAGCCTATATTTTGAAAACATTCTTGTACTGAGTAGGCATGTACAGATCGCTTCTGGGACCCAAAAATATCGAATTTTCGGGTATTTTGAGGTTGAATTTGGGATATAAACGTGTGCTGAAAATGCATACACATATTGACTTTGGGCACCTAAAATATCGATTTTTAGCATGTTTTGGGCCTGTATCTGAGTAGGCATGTCCAGATTGCTTCTGGGACCCTAAAATATCGAATTTTTGGGTGTTTTGGGCCTGAATTTGAGATATCGACTTTCGGCACCTAAAATATCGATTTTTAGTATGTTTTGGGCCTATATTTTGAAAATATTCTAGCACTGAGCATGCATGTACAGATCGCTTCTGGGACCCCAATATATCGAATTTTTGGGTGTCTTGAGCTTGAATTTGAGATATAAACGGGTACAGAAGATGCATGCACATATTGACTTTGGGCACCTAAAATATCGATTTTCAGCATGTTTTGGGCCTGTATTTTTAAAATACTCTAACACGGAGTAGGCATGTACAGATCGCTTCTAGGACCAAAAAATACCGAACTTTCGGTTGTTTTGAGCCTCAATTTGAGATATAAACGGGTACAGAAGATGCATGCACATATCGACTTTGGACACTTAAAATATCGATTTTTAGCATGTTTTGAGCCTATATTTTGAAAACATTCTAGCACTGAGTAGGCATGTTCAGATCGCTTCTGGGACCCAAAAATATCGCATTTTCGTGTGTTTTGAGGTTGAATTTGGGATATAAACGGACGCAGAAGATGCATACATATATTGACTTTAGGCACCTAAAATATCGATTTTCAGCATGTTTTGGGCCTGTATCTGAGTAGGCATGTACAGAACGCTTCTGGGAAACCAAAATATCGAAATTTCGGGTGTTTGTAGCCTGAATTTAAGATATAAACGGGTACAGAAGATACATGCACATATCGACTTTTATCACCAAAAAGATCGATTTTCAGTATGTTATGTGCCTGTATTTTGAAAATACTCCAACACGGAGTAGGCATGTACAGATTGCTTCTGGGACCACAAAATATCGAATTTTTGGGTGTTTTGGGCCTGAATTTGAGATATCGGCTTTGGGCACCTAAAATATAGATTTTTAGCATGTTTTGAGTCTATTTTTTGAAAATATTCTAGCACTGAGCAGGCATGTACAGATCGCTTCTGGGACCCAAAAATCTCGAATTTTCGGGTGTTTTGAGCTTGAATTTGAGATATAAACGGGTACAGAAGATGTATGCACATATCGACTTTTGGGCACCTATAATATGGATTTTTAGCATGTTTTGAGCCTTTATTTTGAAAACATTCTAGCAATGAGTAGGCATGTACAGGTCGCTTGTAGGACCCAAAAATATCGAATTTTCGGGGGTTTTGAGGTTGGATTTAGGATATAACAGGTGCAGAAGATGCATACACATTTTGACTTTGATCACCTAAAATATCGATTTTCAGCGTGTTTTGGGCCTGTATCTGACTAGACATGTACAGATCGCTTCTGGGACCCCAAAATATCGAATTTTCGGGTGTTTGGAGGCTGAATTTGAGATATAAAAGGGTATAGAAGGTGCACGCACATATCGACTTTTGGGCAACTAAAAGATCGATTTTCAGTATGTTTTGGGCTTGTAATTTGAAAATACTCTAACACGGAGTAGGCATGTACAGATCGCTTCTGGGACCCCAAAATATCGAATTTTCCGGTGTTTTGGGCCTGAATTTGAGATATCGACTTTGTGCACCTAAAATATCGATTTTAGCATGTTTTGGGCCTATATTTTGAAAATATTCTAGCACTGAGTAGGCATGTACAGATCGCTTCTGGGACTCCAAAATATCGAATTGTCGGGTGTTTTCAGCCTGAATATGAGATATAAACGGGTACTGAAGGTGCATGCACATATCGACTTTTGGGCACCTAAAATATCGATTTTTAGCATGTTTTGGGTCTGTATCTTGAAAACATTCTAACTAGGAGTAGACATGTACAGTTCGATCTAGGACCCAAAAATACCGAAATTTCGGGTGTTTTGAGCCTGAATTTGAGATATAAACGGGTACAGAACATGCATGCACATATCGACTTTGGACACTTAAAATATCGATTTTTAGCATGTTTTGAGCCTATATTTTGAAAACATTCTAGCACTGAGTAAGCATATACAGATCACTTCTGGGACCCAAAAATATCGAATTTTCGGGTGTTTGGAGCCTGAATTTGGGATATAAACGGGTTCTGAAAATGCATGCACATATCGACCTTTGTGCACCTAAAAGATCGATTTTAAGTATGTTTTGGGCCTGTATTTTGAAAATACTCTAACACGGAGTAGGCATGTACAGTTCGCTTCTGGGACCCCAAAATATCAAATTTTCGGTTGTTTTAGGCCTGAATTTGAGATATCGACTTTTGGCACCTAATATATCGATTTTTAGCATGTTTTGGGCCTGTATTTTAAAAATACTCTAACACGGAGTAGGGATGTTCAGATCGCTTCTAGGACCCCAAAATATCAAATTTTCGGGTGTTTTCAGCCTAAATATGAGATATAAACGGGTACCGAAGGTGCATGCACATATCGACTTTTGGGCACCTAAAATATCGAATTTTGAGCATGTTTTGTGTCTGTATCTTGTAAACATTCTAACTAGCAGTAGGCATGTACAGATCGCTTCTGGGACCCCAAAATATCGAAAATTCGGGTGTTTTGAGCCTGAATTTGAGATATAAACGGGTGCTGAAGATGCATGCACATATCGACTTTGGACACCTAAAATATCGATTTTCAGCATGTTTTGAGAATATATTTTGAAAACATTCTAGCACTGAGTAGGCATGTACAGATCGCTTCTGGGACCATAAAATATCGAATTTTTGGGTGTTTTGAGGTTGAATTTGGGATATAAACGGGTGCTGAAGATGCATACACATACTGACTTTGGGCACATAAAATATCGATTTTCAGCATGTTTTGGGCCTGTATCTGAGTAGGCTTGTACAGATCGCTTTTGACACCCCAAAATATCAAATTTTCGGGTGATTGGAGCCTGAATTTGAGATATAAACTGGTACAGAATATGCATGCACATATCGAATTTTGGGCACCTAAAAGATCGATTTTCAATATGTTTTGGGCCTGTATTTTGAAAATACTCTAACACGGAGTAGGCATATACAGATCGCTTCTGGGACCCCAAAATATCGAATTTTCGGGCCTGAATTTGAGATATCGTTTTTGGGCAACTAAAATATCGATTTTTAGCATGTTTTGGACCTATATTTCTAAAATATTCTAGTACTGAGTAGGCATGTACAGATCGCTTCTCGGACCCCAAAATATCGAATTGTCGGGTGTTTTCAGCCTGAATATGAGATATAAACGGGCACTGAAGGTGCATGCACATATCGACTTTTGGGCACCTAAAATATCGATTTTGAGCATGTTTTGGGTCTGTATCTTGAAAACATTCTAACTAGGAGTAGGCATGTACAGTTCGTTCTAGGACCCAAAAATAACGAATTTTCGGGTGTTTTGAGCCTGAATTTGAGATATAAACGGGTACAGAACATGCATGCACATATCGACTTTGGACACTTAAAATATTGATTTTTAGCATGTTTTGAGCCTATATTTTGAAAACATTCTAGCACTGAGTAAGCATGTACAGATCGCTTCTGGGACCCAAAAATATCGAATTTTCGGGTGTTTGGAGCCTGAATTTGGGATGTAAACGGGTTCTGAAAATGCATGCACATATCGACTTTTGGGCACCTAAAAGATCGATTTTAAGTATGTTTTGGGCCTATATTTTGAAAATACTCTAACACGGAGTAGGCATGTACAGTTCGCTTCTGGGAACCCAAAATATCAAATTGTCGGTTGTTTTGGGCCTGAATTTGAGATATCGACTTTGGGCACCTAAAATATCGATTTTTGCATGTTTTGGGCCTATATTTCTAAAATATTCTAGCACTGAGTAGGCATGTACAGATCGCTTCTGGGACCCAAAATATCGAATTTTCGGGTGTTTTGGGCCTGAACATGAGATATAAACGGGTACAGAAGATGCATGCACATATTGACTTTGGGCACCTAAAATATCGATTTTGAGCATGTTTTGGGCCTGTATTTTAAAAATACTCTAACACGGAGTAGGGATGTACAGATCGCTTCTGGGACCCCAAAATATCAAATTTTCGGGTGTTTTCAGCCTGAATATGAGATATAAACGGGTACTGAAGGTGCATGCACATATCGACTTTTGGGCACCTAAAATATCGATTTTGAGCATGTTTTGGGTCTGTATCTTGTAAACATTCTAACTAGGAGTAGGCATGTACAGATTGCTTCTGGGACCCAAAAATATCGAATTTTCGGGTGTTTTGAGGTTGAATTTGGGATATAAACGGGTGCTGAAAATGAATACACATATTGACTTTGAGCACCTAAAATATCGATTTTCATCATGTTTTGGGCCTGTATCTGAGAAGGCATGTACAGATTGCTTCTGGGACTCCAAAATATCGTATTTTCGGGTGTTTTGGGCCTGAATTTGAGGTTTAAACGGGTACAGAAGATACATGCACATATCTACTTTTGGGCACCTAAAAGATCGATTTTAAGTATGTTTTGGGCCTGTATTTTGAAAATACTCTAACACGGAGTAGGCATGTTCAGATCGCTTCTGGGAACCCAAAATATCGAATTTTCGGGCGTTTTGGGCCTAAATTTTAGATATCGACTTGGGGCACCTAAAAATATTGATTTTTAGCATGTTTTGGGCCTATATTTTGAAACTATTCTAGCACTGAGTAGGCATGTACAGATTGCTTCTGGGACTCCAAAATATCAAATTTTCGGGTGTTTTGAGCCTGAATTTTAGATAAAAACGGGTACAGAAGATGCATGCACATATTGACTTTGGACACTTAAAATATCGATTTTTAGCATGTTTTGAGCCAATATTTTGAAAACATTCTAGCACTGAGTAGGCATGTACAGATCGCTTCTGGGACCCAAATATATCAAATTTACGGGTGTTTTGAGGTTGAATTTGGGATATAAACGTGTGCAGAAGATGCATACACATATTGACTTTGGGCACCTAAATTATCGTTTTTTAGCATGTTTTGGGCCTGTATCTGAGTAGGCATGTACAGATCGCTTCTGGGACCCCAAAATATCGAATTTTCGGGTGTTTGGAGCCTGAATTTGGGATATAAACGGGTACAGAAGGTTCATACACATATCGACTTTTGGGCACTTGAAAGATCGATTTTCAGTATGTTTTGGGCCTGTATTTTGAAAATATTCTGTTACTGATTAGGCATGTACAGATCGCTTTTGGGACCCCAAAATATCGAATTTTCGGGGTTTTTGGGCCTGAATTTGAGATATAAACGGGTGCAGAAGATGCAAACACATGTTGACTTTGGTCACCTAAAATATCGATTTTCAGCTTGTTTTGGGCCTGTATTTTGAAAATACTCTAACACGGAGTAAGCAAGTACAGATCGCTTCTGGGACCCCAAAATATCGAATTTTCGGGTGTTTGGAGCCTGAATTTGAGATATAAACGGGTACAGAAGATGCATGCACATATCGACTTTTGGGCACCTAAAAAATCGATTTTCAGTATGTTTTGGGCCTGTATTTTGAAAATACTCTAACACAGAGTAGGCATGAACAATTCGTATCTGGGACCCCCAAATATCAAATTTTCGGGTGTTTTGTGCCTGAATTTGAAATATCGACGTTGGGCACCTAAAATATCGATTTTTAGCAAGTTTTGGGCCTATATTTTGAAAATATTCTAGCACTGAGTAGGCATATACAGATCGCTTCTGGGACCCTAAATTATCGAATTTTCGGGTGTTTTGAGGTTGAATTTGAGATATAAACGAGTGCAGAAGATACACATGTTCAATTTGGGTACCTAAAATATCGATTTTTAGCATGTTTTGGGCATGCATCTGAGTAGGCATGTACAGATCGCTTCTGGGACCCCAAAATATCGAATTTTCGGATGTTTGGAGACTGAATTTGAGATATAAACGGGTACAGAAGATGCATGCCCATATCGACTTTTGGGCACCTAAAAGATCGATTTTCAGTATGTTTTGGGCCTGTATTTTGAAAATACTCTAAAACGGAGTAGGCATGTACAATTCGCTTCTGGGACTCCAAAATATCGAATTTTAGGGTGTTTTGGGCCTGAATTTGAGATATCGACTTTGGGCACCTAAAATATCGATTTTTAGCATGTTTTGGGCCTATATTTTGAAAATATTCTAGCACTTAGTAGGCATGTACAGATCACTTCTGGGACCCCAAAATATCGAATTTTCGGGTGTTTTGAGCTGAATTTGAGATATAAACGGGTACAGATGATGCATGCACATTTCTACTTTGGACACTTAAAATATCGATTTTTAGCATGTTTTGTGCCTATATTTTGAAAAAATTCTAGCACTAAGTAGGCATGTACAGATCGCTTCTGGGACCCAAAAATATCGAATTTTCGGGTGTTTTGAGGTTGAATTTGGGATATAAACGAGTGCAGAAGATGCATACACATGTTGACTTTGGTCACCTAAAATATCGATTTTCAGCTTGTTTTGGGCCTGTATTTTGAAAATACTCTAACACGGAGTAAGCAAGTACAGATCGCTTCTGGGACCCCAAAATATCGAATTTTCGGGTGTTTTGAGCCTGAATTTGAGATATAAACGGGTACAGAAGATTCATCCACATATCGACTTTTGGGCACCTATAAGATCGATTTTCAGTATGTTTTGAGCTTGTATTTTGAAAATACTCTAACACGGAGTAGGCATGTACAGTTCGCTTCTGGGACCCCAAAATATCGAATTTTCGGGTGCTTTGGGCCTGAATTTGAAATATCGACGTTGGGCACCTAAAATATCGATTTTTAGCATGTTTTGGGCCTATATTTTGAAAATATTCTAGCACTGAGTAGGCATATACAAATCGCTTCTGGGACCCCAAAATATCGAATTTACTGTTGTTTTGAGCCTGAATTTGAGATATAAACGGGTACAGAAGATGCATGCACATATCGACTTTTGGGCACTTAAAATATCGATTTTGAGCATGTTTTGGGTCTGTATCTTGAAAACATACTAACTAGGAGTAGGGATGTACAGATCGCTTATTGGACCCAAAAATACCGAATTTTCGGGTGTTTTGAGCCTGAATTTGAGATATAAACGGGTACAGAAGATGCATGCACATATCGACTTTGGACACTTAAAATATCGATTTTTAGCATGTTTTGAGCCTATATTTTGAAAACATTCTAGCACTGACTAGACATGTACAGATCGCTTCTGGGACCCAAAATTATCGAATTTTCGGGTTTTTTGAGGTTGAATTTGAGATATAAACGAGTGCAGAAGATTCATACACATGTTCAATTTGGGTACCTAAAATATTTTTTTTTGTATGTTTTGGGCCTGCATCTGAGTAGGCATGTACAGATCGCTTCTGGGACCCCAAAATATCGAATTTTCGGGTGTTTGGAGGCTGGATTTGAGATATAAACGGGTACAGAAGATGCATGCACATATCGACTTTTGGGCACCTAAAAGATCGATTTTCTGTATGTTTTGGGCCTGTATTTTGAAAATACTCTAAAACAGAGTAGGCATGTACAGATCGCTTTTGGGACCCCAAAATATCGAATTTTCGGGTGTTTTGGGCCTGAATTTGAGATATAAACGGGTGCAGAAGATGCAAACACATGTTGACTTTGGTCACCTAAAATATCGATTTTCAGCTTGTTTTGGGCCTGTATTTTGAAAATACTCTAACACGGAGTAAGCAAGTACAGATCGCTTCTGGGACCCCAAAATATCGAATTTTCGGGTGTTTGGAGCCTGAATTTGAGATATAAACGGGTACAGAAGATGCATGCACATATCGACTTTTGGGCACCTAAAAAATCGATTTTCAGTATGTTTTGGGCCTGTATTTTGAAAATACTCTAACACAGAGTAGGCATGAACAATTCGTATCTGGGACCCCCAAATATCAAATTTTCGGGTGTTTTGTGCCTGAATTTGAAATATCGACGTTGGGCACCTAAAATATCGATTTTTAGCAAGTTTTGGGCCTATATTTTGAAAATATTCTAGCACTGAGTAGGCATATACAGATCGCTTCTGGGACCCTAAATTATCGAATTTTCGGGTGTTTTGAGGTTGAATTTGAGATATAAACGAGTGCAGAAGATACACATGTTCAATTTGGGTACCTAAAATATCGATTTTTAGCATGTTTTGGGCATGCATCTGAGTAGGCATGTACAGATCGCTTCTGGGACCCCAAAATATCGAATTTTCGGATGTTTGGAGACTGAATTTGAGATATAAACGGGTACAGAAGATGCATGCCCATATCGACTTTTGGGCACCTAAAAGATCGATTTTCAGTATGTTTTGGGCCTGTATTTTGAAAATACTCTAAAACGGAGTAGGCATGTACAATTCGCTTCTGGGACTCCAAAATATCGAATTTTAGGGTGTTTTGGGCCTGAATTTGAGATATCGACTTTGGGCACCTAAAATATCGATTTTTAGCATGTTTTGGGCCTATATTTTGAAAATATTCTAGCACTAAGTAGGCATGTACAGATCACTTCTGGGACCCCAAAATATCGAATTTTCGGGTGTTTTGAGCTGAATTTGAGATATAAACGGGTACAGATGATGCATGCACATTTCTACTTTGGACACTTAAAATATCGATTTTTAGCATGTTTTGTGCCTATATTTTGAAAAAATTCTAGCACTAAGTAGGCATGTACAGATCGCTTCTGGGACCCAAAAATATCGAATTTTCGGGTGTTTTGAGGTTGAATTTGGGATATAAACGAGTGCAGAAGATGCATACACATGTTGACTTTGGTCACCTAAAATATCGATTTTCAGCTTGTTTTGGGCCTGTATTTTGAAAATACTCTAACACGGAGTAAGCAAGTACAGATCGCTTCTGGGACCCCAAAATATCGAATTTTCGGGTGTTTTGAGCCTGAATTTGAGATATAAACGGGTACAGAAGATTCATCCACATATCGACTTTTGGGCACCTATAAGATCGATTTTCAGTATGTTTTGAGCTTGTATTTTGAAAATACTCTAACACGGAGTAGGCATGTACAGTTCGCTTCTGGGACCCCAAAATATCGAATTTTCGGGTGCTTTGGGCCTGAATTTGAAATATCGACGTTGGGCACCTAAAATATCGATTTTTAGCATGTTTTGGGCCTATATTTTGAAAATATTCTAGCACTGAGTAGGCATATACAAATCGCTTCTGGGACCCCAAAATATCGAATTTACTGTTGTTTTGAGCCTGAATTTGAGATATAAACGGGTACAGAAGATGCATGCACATATCGACTTTTGGGCACTTAAAATATCGATTTTGAGCATGTTTTGGGTCTGTATCTTGAAAACATACTAACTAGGAGTAGGGATGTACAGATCGCTTATTGGACCCAAAAATACCGAATTTTCGGGTGTTTTGAGCCTGAATTTGAGATATAAACGGGTACAGAAGATGCATGCACATATCGACTTTGGACACTTAAAATATCGATTTTTAGCATGTTTTGAGCCTATATTTTGAAAACATTCTAGCACTGACTAGACATGTATAGATCGCTTCTGGGACCCAAAATTATCGAATTTTCGGGTTTTTTGAGGTTGAATTTGAGATATAAACGAGTGCAGAAGATTCATACACATGTTCAATTTGGGTACCTAAAATATTTTTTTTTGTATGTTTTGGGCCTGCATCTGAGTAGGCATGTACAGATCGCTTCTGGGACCCCAAAATATCGAATTTTCGGGTGTTTGGAGGCTGGATTTGAGATATAAACGGGTACAGAAGATGCATGCACATATCGACTTTTGGGCACCTAAAAGATCGATTTTCTGTATGTTTTGGGCCTGTATTTTGAAAATACTCTAAAACAGAGTAGGCATGTACAGATCGCTTTTGGGACCCCAAAATATCGAATTTTCGGGTGTTTTGGGCCTGAATTTGAGATATAAACGGGTGCAGAAGATGCAAACACATGTTGACTTTGGTCACCTAAAATATCGATTTTCAGCTTGTTTTGGGCCTGTATTTTGAAAATACTCTAACACGGAGTAAGCAAGTACAGATCGCTTCTGGGACCCCAAAATATCGAATTTTCGGGTGTTTGGAGCCTGAATTTGAGATATAAACGGGTACAGAAGATGCATGCACATATCGACTTTTGGGCACCTAAAAAATCGATTTTCAGTATGTTTTGGGCCTGTATTTTGAAAATACTCTAACACAGAGTAGGCATGAACAATTCGTATCTGGGACCCCCAAATATCAAATTTTCGGGTGTTTTGTGCCTGAATTTGAAATATCGACGTTGGGCACCTAAAATATCGATTTTTAGCAAGTTTTGGGCCTATATTTTGAAAATATTCTAGCACTGAGTAGGCATATACAGATCGCTTCTGGGACCCTAAATTATCGAATTTTCGGGTGTTTTGAGGTTGAATTTGAGATATAAACGAGTGCAGAAGATACACATGTTCAATTTGGGTACCTAAAATATCGATTTTTAGCATGTTTTGGGCATGCATCTGAGTAGGCATGTACAGATCGCTTCTGGGACCCCAAAATATCGAATTTTCGGATGTTTGGAGACTGAATTTGAGATATAAACGGGTACAGAAGATGCATGCCCATATCGACTTTTGGGCACCTAAAAGATCGATTTTCAGTATGTTTTGGGCCTGTATTTTGAAAATACTCTAAAACGGAGTAGGCATGTACAATTCGCTTCTGGGACTCCAAAATATCGAATTTTAGGGTGTTTTGGGCCTGAATTTGAGATATCGACTTTGGGCACCTAAAATATCGATTTTTAGCATGTTTTGGGCCTATATTTTGAAAATATTCTAGCACTAAGTAGGCATGTACAGATCACTTCTGGGACCCCAAAATATCGAATTTTCGGGTGTTTTGAGCTGAATTTGAGATATAAACGGGTACAGATGATGCATGCACATTTCTACTTTGGACACTTAAAATATCGATTTTTATCATGTTTTGTGCCTATATTTTGAAAAAATTCTAGCACTAAGTAGGCATGTACAGATCGCTTCTGGGACCCAAAGATATCGAATTTTCGGGTGTTTTGAGGTTGAATTTGGGATATAAACGAGTGCAGAAGATGCATACACATGTTGACTTTGGTCACCTAAAATATCGATTTTCAGCTTGTTTTGGGCCTGTATTTTGAAAATACTCTAACACGGAGTAAGCAAGTACAGATCGCTTCTGGGACCCCAAAATATCGAATTTTCGGGTGTTTTGAGCCTGAATTTGAGATATAAACGGGTACAGAAGATTCATCCACATATCGACTTTTGGGCACCTATAAGATCGATTTTCAGTATGTTTTGAGCTTGTATTTTGAAAATACTCTAACACGGAGTAGGCATGTACAGTTCGCTTCTGGGACCCCAAAATATCGAATTTTCGGGTGCTTTGGGCCTGAATTTGAAATATCGACGTTGGGCACCTAAAATATCGATTTTTAGCATGTTTTGGGCCTATATTTTGAAAATATTCTAGCACTGAGTAGGCATATACAAATCGCTTCTGGGACCCCAAAATATCGAATTTACTGTTGTTTTGAGCCTGAATTTGAGATATAAACGGGTACAGAAGATGCATGCACATATCGACTTTTGGGCACTTAAAATATCGATTTTGAGCATGTTTTGGGTCTGTATCTTGAAAACATACTAACTAGGAGTAGGGATGTACAGATCGCTTATTGGACCCAAAAATACCGAATTTTCGGGTGTTTTGAGCCTGAATTTGAGATATAAACGGGTACAGAAGATGCATGCACATATCGACTTTGGACACTTAAAATATCGATTTTTAGCATGTTTTGAGCCTATATTTTGAAAACATTCTAGCACTGACTAGACATGTACAGATCGCTTCTGGGACCCAAAATTATCGAATTTTCGGGTTTTTTGAGGTTGAATTTGAGATATAAACGAGTGCAGAAGATTCATACACATGTTCAATTTGGGTACCTAAAATATTTTTTTTTGTATGTTTTGGGCCTGCATCTGAGTAGGCATGTACAGATCGCTTCTGGGACCCCAAAATATCGAATTTTCGGGTGTTTGGAGGCTGGATTTGAGATATAAACGGGTACAGAAGATGCATGCACATATCGACTTTTGGGCACCTAAAAGATCGATTTTCAGTATGTTTTGGGCCTGTATTTTGAAAATACTCTAAAACAGAGTAGGCATGTACAGATCGCTTTTGGGACCCCAAAATATCGAATTTTCGGGTGTTTTGGGCCTGAATTTGAGATATAAACGGGTGCAGAAGATGCAAACACATGTTGACTTTGGTCACCTAAAATATCGATTTTCAGCTTGTTTTGGGCCTGTATTTTGAAAATACTCTAACACGGAGTAGGCATGTACAGTTCGCTTCTGGGACCCCAAAATATCGAATTTTAGGGTGTTTTGGGCCTGAATTTGAAATATCGACGTTGGGCACCTAAAATATCGATTTTTAGCATGTTTTGGGCCTATATTTTGAAAATATTCTAGCACTGAGTAGGCATGTACAAATCGCTTCTGGGACCCAAAAATATCGAATTTACGGTTGTTTTGAGCCTGAATTTGAGATATAAACGGGTATAGAAGATGCATGCACATATCGACTTTTGGGCACTTAAAATATCGATTTTGAGCATGTTTTGGGTCTGTATCTTGAAAACATACTAACTAGGAGTAGGGATGTACAGATCGCTTCTGGGACCCAAAAATACCGATTTTTCGGGTGTTTTGAGCCTGAATTTGAGATATAAACGGGTACAGAAGATGCATGCACATATCGACTTTGGACACTTAAAATATCGATTTTTAGCATGTTTTGAGCATATATTTTGAAAACATTCTAGCACTGACTAGACATGTACAGATCGCTTCTGGGACCCAAAATTATCGAATTTTCGGGTGTTTTGAGGTTGAATTTGAGATATAAACGAGTGCAGAAGATTCATACACATGTTCAATTTGGGTACCTAAAATATCGATTTTTAGCATGTTTTGGTCCTGCATCTGAGTAGGCATGTACAGATCGCTTCTGGGACCCCAAAATATCGAATTATCGGGTGTTTGGAGGCTGGATTTGAGATATAAACAGGTACAGAAGATGCATGCACATATCGACTTTTGGGCACCTAAAAGATCGACTTTCAGTATGTTTTGGGCCTGTATTTTGAAAATACTCTAAAACGGAGTAGGCATGTACAGTTCGCTTCTGGGACTCCAAAATATCGAATTTTAGGGTGTTTTGGGCCTGAATTTGAGATATCGACTTTGGGTACCTAAAATATCGATTTTTAGCATGTTTTTTGCCTATATTTTGAAAATATTCTAGCACTTAGTAGGCATGTACAGATCACTTCTGGGACCCCAAAATATCGAATTTTCGGGTGTTTTGAGCCTGAATTTGAGATATAAACGGGTACAGATGATGCATGCACATTTCTACTTTGGACACTTAAAATATCGATTTTTAGCATGTTTTGAGCCTATATTTTGAAAAAATTCTAGCACTAAGTAGGCATGTACAGATCGCTTCTGGGACCCAAAATTATCGAATTTTCGGGTGTTTTGAGGTTGAATTTGAGATATAAACGAGTGCAGAAGATTCATACACATGTTCAATTTGGGTACCTAAAATATCGATTTTTAGCATGTTTTGGGCCTGCATCTGAGTAGGCATGTACAGATCGCTTCTGGGACCCCAAAATTTCGAATTATCGGGTGTTTGGAGGCTGGATTTGAGATATAAACGGGTACAGAAGATGCATGCACATATCGACTTTTGGGCACCTAAAAGATCGATTTTCAGTATTTTTTGGGCCTGTATTTTGAAAATACTCTAAAACGGAGTAGGCATGTACAGTTCGCTTCTGGGACTCCAAAATATCGAATTTTAGGGTGTTTTGGGCCTGAATTTGAGATATCGACTTTGGGCACCTAAAATATCGATTTTTAGCATGTTTTGAGCCTATATTTTGAAAAAATTCTAGCACTAAGTAGGCATGTACAGATCGCTTCTGGGACCCAAATATATCAAATTTTCGGGTGTTTTTAGGTTGAATTTGGGATATAAACGTGTGCAGAAGATGCATACACATATTGACTTTGGGCACCTAAATTATCGTTTTTTAGCATGTTTTGGGCCTGTATCTGAGTAGGCATGTACAGATCGCTTCTAGAACCCCAAAATATCGAATTTTCGGGTGTTTGGAGCCTGAATTTGGGATATAAACGGGTACAGAAGGTTCATACACATATCGACTTTTGGGCACTTGAAAGATCGATTTTCAGTATGTTTTGGGCCTGTATTTTGAAAATACTCTAACACTGAGTAGGCATGTACAGATCGCTTTTGGGACCCCAAAATATCGAATTTTCGGGTGTTTTGGGCCTGAATTTGAGATATAAACGGGTGCAGAAGATGCAAACACATGTTGACTTTGGTCATCTAAAATATCGATTTTCAGCTTGTTTTGGGCCTGTATTTTGAAAATACTCTAACACGGAGTAAGCAAGTACAGATCGCTTCTGGGACCCCAAAATATCGAATTTTCGGGTGTTTTGAGCCTGAATTTGAGATATAAACGGGTACAGAAGATGCATGCACATATCGACTTTTGGGCACTTAAAATATCGATTTTGAGCATGTTTTGGGTCTGTATCTTGAAAACATACTAACTAGGAGTAGGGATGTACAGATCGCTTCTGGGACCCAAAAATACCGAATTTTCGGGTGTTTTGAGCCTGAATTTGAGATATAAACGGGTACAGAAGATGCATGCACATATCGACTTTGGACACTTAAAATATCGATTTTTAGCATGTTTTGAGCATATATTTTGAAAACATTCTAGCACTGACTAGACATGTACAGATCGCTTCAGGGATCCAAAATTATCGAATTTTCGGGAGTTTTGAGGTTGAATTTGAGATATAAACGAGTGCAGAAGATTCATACACATGTTCAATTTGGGTACCTAAAATATCGATTTTTAGCATGTTTTGGTCCTGCATCTGAGTAGGCATGTACAGATCGCTTCTGGGACCCCAAAATATCGAATTTTCGGGTGTTTGGAGGCTGGATTTGAGATATAAACGGGTACAGATGATGCATGCACATTTCTACTTTGGACACTTAAAATATCGATTTTTAGCATGTTTTGAGCCTATATTTTGAAAAAATTCTAGCACTAAGTAGGCATGTACAGATCGCTTCTGGGACCCAAAAATATCGAATTTTCGGGTGTTTTGAGGTTGAATTTGGGATATAAACGGGTGCAGAAGATGCATACACATGTTGACTTTAGTCACCTAAAATATTGATTTTCAGCTTGTTTTGGGCCTGTATTTTGAAAATACTCTAACACGGAGTAAGCAAGTACAGATCGCTTCTGGGACCCCAAAATATCGAATTTTCGGGTGTTTTGAGCCTGAATTTGAGATATAAACGGGTACAGAAGATTCATCCACATATCGACTTTTGGGCACCTATAAAATCGATTTTCAGTATGTTTTGAGCTTGTATTTTGAAAATACTCTAACACGGAGTAGGCATGTACAGTTCGCTTCTGGGACCCCAAAATATCGAATTTTCGGGTGTTTTGGGCCTGAATTTGAAATATCGACGTTGGGCACCTAAAATATCGATTTTTAGCATGTTTTGGGCCTATATTTTGAAAATATTCTAGCACTGAGTAGGCATGTACAAATCGCTTCTGGGACCCCAAAATATCGAATTTACGGTTGTTTTGAGCCTGAATTTGAGATATAAACGGGTATAGAAGATGCATGCACATATCGACTTTTGGGCACTTAAAATATCGATTTTGAGCATGTTTTGGGTCTGTATCTTGAAAACATACTAACTAGGAGTAGGGATGTACAGATCGCTTCTGGGACCTAAAAATACCGATTTTTCGGGTGTTTTGAGCCTGAATTTGAGATATAAACGGGTACAGAAGATGCATGCACATATCGACTTTGGACACTTAAAATATCGATTTTTAGCATGTTTTGAGCATATATTTTGAAAACATTCTAGCACTGACTAGACATGTACAGATCGCTTCTGGGACCCAAAATTATCGAATTTTCGGGTGTTTTGAGGTTGAATTTGAGATATAAACGAGTGCAGAAGATTCATACACTTGTTCAATTTGGGTACCTAAAATATCGATTTTTAGCATGTTTTGGTCCTGCATCTGAGTAGGCATGTACAGATTGCTTCTGGGACCCCAAAATATCGAATTTTCGGGTGTTTGGAGGCTGGATTTGAGATATAAACGGGTACAGAAGATGCATGCACATATCGACTTTTGGGCACCTAAAAGATCGATTTTCAGTATGTTTTGGGCCTGTATTTTGAAAATACTCTAAAACGGAGTAGGCATGTACAGTTCGCTTCTGGGACTCCAAAATATCGAATTTTAGGGTGTTTTGGGCCTGAATTTGAGATATCGACATTGGGCACCTAAAATATCGATTTTTAGCATGTTTTTTGCCTATATTTTGAAAATATTCTAGCACTTAGTAGGCATGTACAGATCACTTCTGGGACCCCAAAATATCGAATTTTCGGGTGTTTTGAGCCTGAATTTGAGATATAAACGTGTACAGATGATGCATGCACATTTCTACTTTGGACACTTAAAATATCGATTTTTAACATGTTTTGAGCCTATATTTTGAAAAAATTCTAGCACTAAGTAGGCATGTACAGATCGCTTCTGGGACCCAAAAATATCGAATTTTCGGGTGTTTTGAGGTTGAATTTGGGATATAAACGGGTGCAGAAGATGCATACACATGTTGACTTTGGTCACCTAAAATATCGATTTTCAGCTTGTTTTGGGCCTGTATATTGAAAATACTCTAACACGGAGTAAGCAAGTACAGATCGCTTCTTGGACCCAAAAATATCGAATTTTCGGGTGTTTTGAGCCTGAATTTGAGATATAAACGGGTACAGAAGATTCATCCACATATCGACTTTTGGGAACCTAAAAGATCGATTTTCAGTATGTTTTGAGCTTGTATTTTGAAAATACTCTAACACGGAGTAGGCAAGTACAGTTCGCTTCTGGGACCCCAAAATATCAAATTTTCGGGTGTTTTGGGCCTGAATTTGAAATATCGACGTTGGGCAACTAAAATATCGATTTTTAGCATGTTTTGGGCCTATATTTTGAAAATATTCTAGCACTGAGTAGGCATGTACAAATCGCTTCTGGGACCCCAAAATATCGAATTTACGGTTGTTTTGAGCCTGAATTTGAGATATAAACGGGTATAGAAGATGCATGCACATATCGACTTTTGGGCACTTAAAATATCGATTTTGAGCATGTTTTGGGTCTGTATCTTGAAAACATACTAACTATTAGTAGGGATGTACAGATCGCTTCTGGGACCCAAAAATACCGAATTTTCGGGTGTTTTGAGCCTGAATTTGAGATATAAACGGGTACAGAAGATGCATGCACATATCGACTTTGGACACTTAAAATATCGATTTTTAGCATGTTTTGAGCATATATTTTGAAAACATTCTAGCACTGACTAGACATGTACAGATCGCTTCTGGGACCCAAAATTATCGAATTTTCGGGTGTTTTGAGGTTGAATTTGAGATATAAACGAGTGCAGAAGATTCATACACATGTTCAATTTGGGTTCCTAAAATATCGATTTTTAGCATGTTTTGGTCCTGCATCTGAGTAGGCATGTACAGATCGCTTCTGGGACCCCAAAATATCGAATTATAGGGTGTTTGGAGGCTGGATTTGAGATATAAACGGGTACAGAAGATGCATGCACATATCGACTTTTGGGCACCTAAAAGATCGATTTTCAGTATGTTTTGGGCCTGTATTTTGAAAATACTCTAAAACGGAGTAGGCATGTACAGTTCGCTTCTGGGACTCCAAAATATCGAATTTTAGGGTGTTTTGGGCCTGAATTTGAGATATCGACATTGGGCACCTAAAATATCGATTTTTAGCATGTTTTTTGCCTATATTTTGAAAATATTCTAGCACTTAGTAGGCATGTACAGATCACTTCTGGGACCCCAAAATATCGAATTTTCGGGTGTTTTGAGCCTGAATTTGAGATATAAACGTGTACAGATGATGCATGCACATTTCTACTTTGGACACTTAAAATATCGATTTTTAGCATGTTTTGAGCCTATATTTTGAAAAAATTCTAGCACTAAGTAGGCATGTACAGATCGCTTCTGGGACCCAAAAATATCGAATTTTCGGGTGTTTTGAGGTTGAATTTGGGATATAAACGGGTGCAGAAGATGCATACACATGTTGACTTTGGTCACCTAAAATATCGATTTTCAGCTTGTTTTGGGCCTGTATATTGAAAATACTCTAACACGGAGTAAGCAAGTACAGATCGCTTCTGGGACCCAAAAATATCGAATTTTCGGGTGTTTTGAGCCTGAATTTGAGATATAAACGGGTACAGAAGATTCATCCACATATCGACTTTTGGGAACCTAAAAGATCGATTTTCAGTATGTTTTGAGCTTGTATTTTGAAAATACTCTAACACGGAGTAGGCATGTACAGTTCGCTTCTGGGACCCCAAAATATCGAATTTTCGGGTGTTTTGGGCCTGAATTTGAGATATCGACTTTTGGTCACCTAAAAGATCGATTTTCAGCATGTTTTGGGCCTGCATCTGAGTAGGCATGTACAGATCGCTTCTGGGACCCCAAAATATCGAATTTTCGGGTGTTTGGAGCCTGAATTTGAGATATAAACGTGTACAGAAGATGCATACACATATCGACTTTTGGGCACTTAAAAGATCAATTTTCAGTATGTTTTGGGCCTGTATTTTGAAAATACTCTAACACGGAGTAGGGATGTACAGATCGCTTCTGGGACCCAAAAATACCGAATTTTCGGGTGTTTTGAGCCTGAATTTCAGATATAAACGGGTACAGAAGATGCATGCACATATCGACTTTGGACACTTAAAATATCGATTTTAAGATTGTTTTGAGCCTATATTTTGAAAACAATCTAGCACTGACTAGACATGTACAGATCGATTCTGTTACCCAAAATTATCGAATTTTCGGGTGTTTTGAGGTTGAATTTGAGATATAAACGAGTGCAGAAGATGCATACACATGGTCAATTTGGGCACCTAAAATATCGATTTTCAGCATGTTTTGAGCCTATATTATGAAAACATTCTTGTACTGAGTAGGCATGTACAGATTGCTTCTGGGACCCAAAAATATCGAATTTTCGGGTATTTTGAGGTTGAATTTGGGATATAAACGTTTGCTGAAAATGCATACACATATTGACTTTGGGCACCTAAAATATCGATTTTTAGCATGTTTTGGGCCTGTATCTGAGTAGGCATGTCCAGATCGCTCCTAGGACCCTAAAATATCGAATTTTTGGGTGTTATGGGCCTGAATTTGAGATATCGACTTTCGGCACCTAAAATATCGATTTTTAGTATGTTTTGGGCCTATATTTTGAAAATATTCTAGCACTGAGCATGCATGTACAGATCGCTTCTGGGACCCCAATATATCGAATTTTTGGGTGTCTTGAGCTTGAATTTGAGATATAAACGGGTACAGAAGATGCATGCACATATTGACTTTGGGCACCTAAAATATCGATTTTCAGCATGTTTTGGGCCTGTATTTTTAAAATACTCTAACACGGAGTAGGCATGTACAGATCGCTTCTAGGACCCAAAAATACCGAACTTTCGGGTGTTTTGAGCCTCAATTTGAGATATAAACGGGTACAGAAGATGCATGAACATATCGACTTTGGACACTTAAAATATCGATTTTTAGCATGTTTTGAGCCTATATTTTGAAAACATTCTAGCACTGAGTAGGCATGTACAGATCGCTTCTGGGACCCAAAAATATCGAATTTTCGTGTGTTTTGAGGTTGAATTTGGGATATAAACGGATGCAGAAGATGCATACACATATTGACTTTAGGCACCTAAAATATCGATTTTGAGCATGTTTTGGGCCTGTATCTGAGTAGGCATGTACAGATCGCTTCTGGGAAACCAAAATATCGAAATTTCGGGTGTTTGTAGCCTGAATTTAAGATATAAACGGGTACAGATGATACATGCACATATCGACTTTTATCACCAAAAAGATCGATTTTCAGTATGTTATGGGCCTGTATTTTGAAAATACTCCAACACGGAGTAGGCATGTACAGATTGCTTCTGGGACCACAAAATATCGAATTTTTGGGTGTTTTGGGCCTGAATTTGAGATATCGGCTTTGGGCACCTAAAATATAGATTTTTAGCATGTTTTGGGTCTATTTTTTGAAAATATTCTAGCACTGAGCAGGCATGTACAGATCGCTTCTGGGACCCAAAAGTCTCGAATTTTCGGGTGTTTTGAGCTTGAAGTTGAGATATAAACGGGTACAGAAGATGTATGCACATATCGACTTTTGTACACCTATAATATTGATTTTTAGCATGTTTTGAGCCTTTATTTTGAAAACATTCTAGCAATGAGTAGGCATGTACAGGTCGCTTCTAGGACCCAAAAAAATCGAATTTTCGGGGGTTTTGAGGTTGGATTTGGGATATAAACAGGTGAAGAAGATGCATACACATTTTGACTTTGGGCACCTAAAATATCGATTTTCAGCGTGTTTTGGGCATGTATCTGAGTAGACATGTACAGATCGCTTCTGGGACCCCAAAATATCGAATTTTCGGGTGTTTGGAGGCTGAATTTGAGATATAAACGGGTACAGAAGGTGCATGCACATATCGACTTTTGGGCACCTAACATATCGATTTTGAGCATGTTTTGGGTCTGTATCTTGAAAACATTCTAACTAGGAGTAGACATGTACATTTCGATCTAGGACCCAAAAATACCGAATTTTCGGGTGTTTTGAGCCTGAATTTGAGATATAAACGGGTACAGAAGATGCATGCACATATCGACTTTGGACACTTAAAATATCGATTTTTAGCATGTTTTGAGCCTATATTTTGAAAACATTCTAGCACTGAGTAAGCATATACAGATCACTTTTGGGACCCAAAATTATCGAATTTTCGGGTGTTTGGAGCCTGAATTTGGGATATAAACGGGTTCTGAAAATGCATACACATATCGACCTTTGTGCATCTAAAAGATCGATTTTAAGTATGATTTGGGCCTGTATTTTGAAAATACTCTAACACGGAGTAGGCATGTACAGTTCGCTTCTGGGACCCCAAAATATCAAACTTTCGGTTGTTTTGGGCCTGAATTTGAGATATCGACTTTTGGCACCTTAAATATCGATTTTTAGCATGTTTTGGGCCTGTATTTTAAAAATAATCTAACACGGAGTAGGGATGTTCAGATCGCTTCTGGGACCCCAAAATATCAAATTTTCGGGTGTTTTCAGCCTAAATATGAGATATAAACGGGTACCGAAGGTGCATGCACATATCGACTTTTGGGTACCTAAAATATCGAATTTTGAGCATGTTCTCGGTCTGTATCTTGTAAACA
The DNA here is from genome assembly GCA_033782935.1 of Petrolisthes cinctipes. NCBI lineage: Eukaryota > Metazoa > Arthropoda > Malacostraca > Decapoda > Porcellanidae > Petrolisthes > Petrolisthes cinctipes. Next base: position 2,662,446 of record JAWQEG010000015.1, read on the forward strand.
TTCTAACTAGGAGTAGGCATGTACAGATCGCTTCTGGGACCCCAAAATATCGAAAATTCGGGTGTTTTGAGCCTGAATTTGAGATATAAACGGGTGCTGAAGATGCATGCACATATCGACTTTGGACACCTAAAATATCGATTTTCAGCATGTTTTGAGCCTATATTTTGAAAACATTCTAGCACTGAGTAGGCATGTACAGATCGCTTCTGGGACCCAAAAATATCGAATTTTCGTCTGTTTTGAGGTTGAATTTGGGATATAAACGGATGCAGAAGATGCATACACATATTGACTTTAGGCACCTAAAATATCGATTTTGAGCATGTTTTGGGCCTGTATCTGAGTAGGCATGTACAGATCGCTTCTGGGAAACCAAAATATCGAAATTTCGGGTGTTTGTAGCCTGAATTTAAGATATAAACGGGTACAGATGATACATGCACATATCGACTTTTATCACCAAAAAGATCGATTTTCAGTATGTTATGGGCCTGTATTTTGAAAATACTCCAACACGGAGTAGGCATGTACAGATTGCTTCTGGGACCACAAAATATCGAATTTTTGGGTGTTTTGGGCCTGAATTTGAGATATCGGCTTTGGGCACCTAAAATATAGATTTTTAGCATGTTTTGGGTCTATTTTTTGAAAATATTCTAGCACTGAGCAGGCATGTACAGATCGCTTCTGGGACCCAAAAGTCTCGAATTTTCGGGTGTTTTGAGCTTGAAGTTGAGATATAAACGGGTACAGAAGATGTATGCACATATCGACTTTTGTACACCTATAATATTGATTTTTAGCATGTTTTGAGCCTTTATTTTGAAAACATTCTAGCAATGAGTAGGCATGTACAGGTCGCTTCTAGGACCCAAAAAAATCGAATTTTCGGGGGTTTTGAGGTTGGATTTGGGATATAAACAGGTGAAGAAGATGCATACACATTTTGACTTTGGGCACCTAAAATATCGATTTTCAGCGTGTTTTGGGCATGTATCTGAGTAGACATGTACAGATCGCTTCTGGGACCCCAAAATATCGAATTTTCGGGTGTTTGGAGGCTGAATTTGAGATATAAACGGGTACAGAAGGTGCATGCACATATCGACTTTTGGGCACCTAACATATCGATTTTGAGCATGTTTTGGGTCTGTATCTTGAAAACATTCTAACTAGGAGTAGACATGTACATTTCGATCTAGGACCCAAAAATACCGAATTTTCGGGTGTTTTGAGCCTGAATTTGAGATATAAACGGGTACAGAAGATGCATGCACATATCGACTTTGGACACTTAAAATATCGATTTTTAGCATGTTTTGAGCCTATATTTTGAAAACATTCTAGCACTGAGTAAGCATATACAGATCACTTTTGGGACCCAAAATTATCGAATTTTCGGGTGTTTGGAGCCTGAATTTGGGATATAAACGGGTTCTGAAAATGCATACACATATCGACCTTTGTGCATCTAAAAGATCGATTTTAAGTATGATTTGGGCCTGTATTTTGAAAATACTCTAACACGGAGTAGGCATGTACAGTTCGCTTCTGGGACCCCAAAATATCAAACTTTCGGTTGTTTTGGGCCTGAATTTGATATATCGACTTTTGGCACCTTAAATATCGATTTTTAGCATGTTTTGGGCCTGTATTTTAAAAATAATCTAACACGGAGTAGGGATGTTCAGATCGCTTCTGGGACCCCAAAATATCAAATTTTCGGGTGTTTTCAGCCTAAATATGAGATATAAACGGGTACCGAAGGTGCATGCACATATCGACTTTTGGGTACCTAAAATATCGAATTTTGAGCATGTTCTCGGTCTGTATCTTGTAAACATTCTAACTAGGAGTAGGCATGTACAGATCGCTTCTGGGACCCCAAAATATCGAAAATTCGGGTGTTTTGAGCCTGAATTTGAGATATAAACGGGTGCTGAAGATGCATGCACATATCGACTTTGGACACCTAAAATATCGATTTTCAGCATGTTTTGAGCCTATATTTTGAAAACATTCTAGCACTGAGTAGGCATGTACAGATCGCTTCTGGGACCCAAAAATATCGAATTTTCGTGTGTTTTGAGGTTGAATTTGGGATATAAACGGATGCAGAAGATGCATACGTATATTGACTTTAGGCACCTAAAATATCGATTTTGAGCATGTTTTGGGCCTGTATCTGAGTAGGCATGTACAGATCGCTTCTGGGAAACCAAAATATCGAAATTTCGGGTGTTTGTAGCCTGAATTTAAGATATAAACGGGTACAGATGATACATGCACATATCGACTTTTATCACCAAAAAGATCGATTTTCAGTATGTTATGGGCCTGTATTTTGAAAATACTCCAACACGGAGTAGGCATGTACAGATTGCTTCTGGGACCACAAAATATCGAATTTTTGGGTGTTTTGGGCCTGAATTTGAGATATCGGCTTTGGGCACCTAAAATATAGATTTTTAGCATGTTTTGGGTCTATTTTTTGAAAATATTCTAGCACTGAGCAGGCATGTACAGATCGCTTCTGGGACCCAAAAGTCTCGAATTTTCGGGTGTTTTGAGCTTGAAGTTGAGATATAAACGGGTACAGAAGATGTATGCACATATCGACTTTTGGGCACCTATAATATTGATTTTTAGCATGTTTTGAGCCTTTATTTTGAAAACATTCTAGCAATGAGTAGGCATGTACAGATCGCTTCTAGGACCCAAAAAAATCGAATTTTCGGGGGTTTTGAGGTTGGATTTGGGATATAAACAGGTGAAGAAGATGCATACACATTTTGACTTTGGGCACCTAAAATATCGATTTTCAGCGTGTTTTGGGCATGTATCTGAGTAGACATGTACAGATCGCTTCTGGGACCCCAAAATATCGAATTTTCGGGTGTTTGGAGGCTGAATTTGAGATATAAACGGGTACAGAAGGTGCATGCACATATCGACTTTTGGGCACCTAACATATCGATTTTGAGCATGTTTTGGGTCTGTATCTTGAAAACATTCTAACTAGGAGTAGACATGTACATTTCGATCTAGGACCCAAAAATACCGAATTTTCGGGTGTTTTGAGCCTGAATTTGAGATATAAACGGGTACAGAAGATGCATGCACATATCGACTTTGGACACTTAAAATATCGATTTTTAGCATGTTTTGAGCCTATATTTTGAAAACATTCTAGCACTGAGTAAGCATATACAGATCACTTTTGGGACCCAAAATTATCGAATTTTCGGGTGTTTGGAGCCTGAATTTGGGATATAAACGGGTTCTGAAAATGCATACACATATCGACCTTTGTGCATCTAAAAGATCGATTTTAAGTATGATTTGGGCCTGTATTTTGAAAATACTCTAACACGGAGTAGGCATGTACAGTTCGCTTCTGGGACCCCAAAATATCAAACTTTCGGTTGTTTTGGGCCTGAATTTGATATATCGACTTTTGGCACCTTAAATATCGATTTTTAGCATGTTTTGGGCCTGTATTTTAAAAATAATCTAACACGGAGTAGGGATGTTCAGATCGCTTCTGGGACCCCAAAATATCAAATTTTCGGGTGTTTTCAGCCTAAATATGAGATATAAACGGGTACCGAAGGTGCATGCACATATCGACTTTTGGGTACCTAAAATATCGAATTTTGAGCATGTTCTCGGTCTGTATCTTGTAAACATTCTAACTAGGAGTAGGCATGTACAGATCGCTTCTGGGACCCCAAAATATCGAAAATTCGGGTGTTTTGAGCCTGAATTTGAGATATAAACGGGTGCTGAAGATGCATGCACATATCGACTTTGGACACCTAAAATATCGATTTTCAGCATGTTTTGAGCCTATATTTTGAAAACATTCTAGCACTGAGTAGGCATGTACAGATCGCTTCTGGGACCCAAAAATATCGAATTTTTGGGTGTTTTGAGGTTGAATATGGGATATAAACGGGTGCTGAAGATGCATACACATACTGACTTTGGGCACATAAAATATCGATTTTCAGCATGTTTTGGGCCTGTATCTGAGTAGGCATGTACAGATCGCTTCTGACACCCCAAAATATCAAATTTTCGGGTGATTGGAGCCTGAATTTGAGATATAAACTGGTACAGAATATGCATGCACATATCGAATTTTGGGCACCTAAAAGATCGATTTTCAGTATGTTTTGGGCCTGTATTTTGAAAATACTCTAACACGGAGTAGGCATATACAGATCGCTTCTGGGACCCCAAAATATCGAATTTTCGGGTGTTTTGGGCCTGAATTTGAGATATCGTTTTTGGGCACCTAAAATACCGATTTTTAGCATGTTTTGGGCCTATATTTCTAAAATATTCTAGTACTGAGTAGGCATGTACAGATCGCTTCTCGGACCCCAAAATTTCGAATTGTCGGGTGTTTTCAGCCTGAATATGAGATATAAACGGGTACTGAAGGTGCATGCACATATCGACTTTTGGGCACCTAAAATATCGATTTTGAGCATGTTTTGGGTCTGTATCTTGAAAACATTCTAACTAGGAGTAGGCATGTACAGTTCGTTCTAGGACCCATAAATTACGAATTTTCGGGTGTTTTGAGCCTGAATTTCAGATATAAACGGGTACAGAACATGCATGCACATATCGACTTTGGACACTTAAAATATTGATTTTTAGCATGTTTTGAGCCTATATTTTGAAAACATTCTAGCACTGAGTAAGCATGTACAGATCGCTTCTGGGACCCAAAAATATCGAATTTTCGGGTGTTTGGAGCCTGAATTTGGGATATAAACGGGTTCTGAAAATGCATGCACATATCGACTTTTGGGCATCTAAAAGATCGATTTTAAGTATGTTTTGGGCCTGTATTTTGAAAATACTCTAACACGGAGTAGGCATGTACAGTTCGCTTCTGGGACCCCAAAATATCAAATTGTCGGTTGTTTTGGGCCTGAATTTGAGATATCGACTTTGGGCAACTAAAATATCGATTTTTGCATGTTTTAAGCCTATATTTCTAAAATATTCTAGCACTGAGTAGGCATGTACAGATCGCTTCTGGGACCCCAAAATATCGAATTTTCGGGTGTTTTGAGCCTGAACATGAGATATAAACGGGTACAGAAGATGCATGCACATATTGGCTTTGGGCACCTAAAATATCGATTTTGAGCATGTTTTGGGCCTGTATTTTAAAAATACTCTAACACCTAGTAGGGATGTACAGATCGCTTCTTGGACCCAAAAATATCGAATTTTCGGGAGTTTTGAGGTTTAATTTGGGATATAAACGAGTGCAGAAGATGCATGCACATATCGATTTTTGGGCACCTAAAAGATCGATTTTCAGTATGTTTTGGGCCTGTATTTTTGAAAATGCTCTAAAACGGATTAGGCATATACAGATCGCTTCTGGGAACCCAAAATATTGAATATTCGGGTGTTTTGGGCCTGAATTTGAGATATTGACTTTGGATACGTAAAATATCGATTTTTAGCATGTTTTGGGCTTATATTTTGAAAATATTCTTGCACTGAGTAGGCATGTACAGATCGCTTCTGGGACCCCAAAATATCGAATTTTCGGGTGTTTGGAGCATGAATTTAAGATATAAACGGGTGCAGAAGATGCATACAAATTTTAACTTTCGGCACCTAAAATATCAATTTTCTGCATGTTTTAGGCCTGTATCTGAGTGGGCATGTACAGATCGCTTCTGGGACCCCAAAATATCGAATTTTCGGGTGTTTGAAGCCTGAATTTAAGATATAAACGGGTACAGAAGATGCATGCACATATCGACTTTTGGGCACATAAAATATCGATTTTAGGTATGTTTTATGCCTGTATTTTGAAAATATTCTAACATGGAGTAGGCATGTACAGATCGCTTCTGGGACCCCAAAATATCGAATTTTTGGGTGTTTGGAGCCTGAATTTGAGATATAAACGGGTACAGAAGATGCATGCACATATCGACTTTTGGGCAGATAAAAGATCGATTTTCAGAATGTTTTGGGCCTGTATTTTGAAAATACTCTAACATGGAGTAGGCATGTACAGATCGCTTCTGGGACTCCAAAATATCGAATTTTCGGGTGTTTTGGGCCTGAATTTGAGATATCGACTTTGGGCACCTAAAATATCGATTTTTAGTATGTTTTGGGCCTATATTTTGAAAATATTCTAGCAATGAGTAGGCATGTACAGATCGCTTCTGAGACCCCAAAATATCGAATTTTCTGGTGTTTTGAGCCTGAATTTAAGATATAAACGGGTACAGAAGATGCATGCACATATCGACTTTTGGGCACATAAAATATCGATTTTGAGCATGTTTTGGGTATGTATCTTGAAAACATTCTAACTAGGAGTAGGCATGTACAGATCGCTTCTGAGACCATAAAATATCGAATTTTCGAGTGTTTTGAGGTTGAATTTGGGATTTAAACGGTTGCCGAAGATGCATACACATATTAACTTTAGGCACCTAAAATATCGATTTTCAGCATGTTTTGGGCCTGTATCTGTTTAGGCATGTACAGATCGCTTCTGGGACCCCGAAATATCGTATTTTCGGGTGTTTGGAGCATGAATTTAAGATATAAACGGGTGCAGAAGATGCATACAAATTTTAACTTTCGGCACCTAAAATATCAATTTTCTGCATGTTTTAGGCCTGTATCTGAGTGGGCATGTACAGATCGCTTCTGGGACCCCAAAATATCGAATTTTCGGGTGTTTGAAGCCTGAATTTAAGATATAAACGGGTACAGAAGATGCATGCACATATCGACTTTTGGGCACATAAAATATCGATTTTAGGTATGTTTTATGCCTGTATTTTGAAAATATTCTAACACGGAGTAGGCATGTACAGATCGCTTCTGGGACCCCAAAATATCGAATTTTTGGGTGTTTGGAGCCTGAATTTGAGATATAAACGGGTACAGAAGATGCATGCACATATCGACTTTTGGGCAGATAAAAGATCGATTTTCAGTATGTTTTGGGCCTGTATTTTGAAAATACTCTAACATGGAGTAGGCATGTACAGATCGCTTCTCGGACTCCAAAATATCGAATTTTCGGGTGTTTTGGGCCTGAATTTGAGATATCGACTTTGGGCACCTAAAATATCGATTTTTAGTATGTTTTGGGCCTATATTTTGAAAATATTCTAGCAATGAGTAGGCATGTACAGATCGCTTCTGAGACCCCAAAATATCGAATTTTCGGGTGTTTTGAGCCTGAATTTAAGATATAAACGGGTACAGAAGATGCATGCACATATCGACTTTTGGGCACATAAAATATCGATTTTGAGCATGTTTTGGGTATGTATCTTGAAAACATTCTAACTAGGAGTAGGCATGTACAGATCGCTTCTAGGACCCAAAAATACCGAATTTTCGGGTGTTTTGAGCCTGAATTTGAGATATAAACGGGTACAGAAGATGCATGCACATATCGACTTTGGACACTTAAAATAACGATTTTTAGCATGTTTTGTGCCAATATTTTGAAAACATTCTAGCACTGAGTAGGCATGTAAAGATCGCTTCTGAGACCATAAAATATCGAATTTTCGTGTGTTTTGAGGTTGAATTTGGGATTTAAACGGTTGCCGAAGATGCATACACATATTAACTTTAGGCACCTAAAATATCGATTTTCAGCATGTTTTGGGCCTTTATCTGTTTAGGCATGTACAGATCGCTTCTGGGACCCCGAAATATCGTATTTTCGGGTGTTTGGAGCCTGAATTTAAGATATAAACGGGTGCAGAAGATGCATACAAATTTTAACTTTCGGTACCTAAAATATCAATTTTCTGCATGTTTTAGGCCTGTATCTGAGTGGGCATGTACAGATCGCTTTTGGGACCCCAAAATATCGAATTTTCGGGTGTTTGAAGCCTGAATTTAAGATATAAACGGGTGCAGAAGATGCATACACATTTTAACTTTCGGCACCTAAAATATCGATTTTCAGCATGTTTTAGGTCTGTATCTGAGTGGGCATGTACAGATCGCTTCTGGGACCCCAAAATATCGAATTTCTCGGGTGTTTGGAGCCTGAATTTAAGATATAAACGGGTACTGAAGATGCATGCACATATCGACTTTTGGGCACATAAAATATCGATTTTGAGCATGTTTTGGGTATTTATCTTGAAAACATTCTAACTAGGAGTAGGCATGTACAGATCGCTTCTAGGACCCAAAAATACCGAATTTTCGGGTGTTTTGAGCCTGAATTTGAGATATAAACGGGTACAGAAGATGCATGCACATATCGACTTTGGACACTTAAAATAACGATTTTTAGCATGTTTTGTGCCAATATTTTGAAAACATTCTAGCACTGAGTAGGCATGTAAAGATCGCTTCTGAGACCATAAAATATCGAATTTTCGTGTGTTTTGAGGTTGAATTTGGGATTTAAACGGTTGCCGAAGATGCATACACATATTAACTTTAGGCACCTAAAATATCGATTTTCAGCATGTTTTGGGCCTGTATCTGAGTAGGCATGTACAGATTGCTTATGGGACTCCAAAATATCGTATTTTCGGGTGTTTTGGGCCTGAATTTGAGATATAAACAGGTACGGAAGATACATGCACATATCTACTTTTGGGCACCTAAAAGATCGATTTTAAGTATGTTTTGGGCCTGTATTTTGAAAATACTCTAACACAGAGTAGGCATGTTCAGATCGCTTCTGGGACCCCAAAATATCGAATTTTCGGGTGTTTTGGGCCTGAATTTGAGATATAGACTTGGGGCACCTAAAATATTGATTTTTAGCATGTTTTGGGCCTATATTTTGAAACTATTCTAGCACTGAGTAGGCATGTACAGATTGCTTCTGGGACTCCAAAATATCAAATTTTCGGGTGTTTTGAGCCTGTATTTGAGATAAAAACGGGTACAGAAGATGCATGCACATATTGACTTTGGACACTTAAAATATCGATTTTTAGCATGTTTTGAGTCAATATTTTGAAAACATTCTAGCACTGAGTAGGCATGTACAGATCGCTTCTGGGACCCAAATATATCAAATTTTCGGGTGTTTTGAGGTTGAATTTGGGATATAAACGTGTGCAGAAGATGCATACAAATATTGACTTTGGCACCTAAATTATCGTTTTTTAGCATGTTTTGGGCCTGTATCTGAGTAGGCATGTACAGATCGCTTCTGGGACCCCAAAATATCGAATTTTCGGGTGTTTGGAGCCTGAATTTGGGATATAAACGGGTACAGAAGGTTCATACACATATCGACTTTTGGGCACTTGAAAGATCGATTTTCAGTATGTTTTGGGCCTGTATTTTGAAAATACTTTAACACGGAGTAGGCATGTACAGATCGCTTTTGGGACCCCAAAATATCGAATTTTCGGGTGTTTTGGGCCTGAATTTGAGATATTGACTATGGGCACCTAAAATATCAATTTTCAGCATGTTTTGGGCCTGTATTTTGAAAATACTCTAACACAGAGTAGGCATGTACAGATCGCTTCAGGGACCCAAAAATATCGAATTTTCGGCTGTTTTGAGGCTGAATTTGTGATATAAACGGGAGCAGAAGATGCATACACATATTGACTTTGGGCACCTAAAATATCCATTTTGAGCATGTTTTGGGTCTGTATCTTGAAAACATTCTAACTAGGAGTAGGCATGTACAGAACGCTTCTGGGACCCAAAAATATTGAATTTTCGGGAGTTTTGTGGTTGATTTGGGATATAAACGGGTACAGAAGATGCATGCAGATTTCGACTTTGGACACTTAAAATATCAATTTTTAGCATGTTTTGAGCCTATATTTTGAAAACATTCTAGCACTGAGTAGGCATGTACAGATTGCTTCTGGGACCCAAAAATATCGAATTTTCGGGTGTTTTGTGGTTGAATTTGGGATATAAACGGGTGCTGAAAATGCATACACATATTGACTTTGAGCACCTAAAATATCGATTTTCAGCATGTTTTGGGCTTGTATCTGAGTAGGCATGTACAGATTGCTTCTGGGACAACAAAATATCGTATTTTTGGGTGTTTGGGGCCTGAATTTGAGATATAAACGGGTACAGAAGATATATGCACATATCGACAATTGGGCACCTAAAAGATCGATTTTAGGTATTTTTTGGGCCTGTATTTTGAAAATACTCTAACACGAAGTAGGCATGTACAGATCGCTTCTGGGACCCCAAAATATCGAATTTTCGGGTGTTTTGAGCCGAATTTGAGATATAAACGGGTACATAAGATGCATGCACATATCGACTTTTGGGCACCTAAAAGATCGATTTTCAGTATGTTTTGGGCCTGTATTTTGAAAATACTCTAACACGGAGTACAGATCGCTTCTAGGACCCCAAAATACCGAATATTCGGGTGTTTTGGGCCTGAATTTGAGATATCGACTTTGGGCACCTAAAATATCGATTTTTAGCATGTTTTGGGCTTATATTTTGAAAATATTCTAGCACTGAGTAGGCATGTACAGATCGCTTCTGGGACCCCAAAATATCGAATTTTCGGGTGTTTGAAGCCTGAATTTAAGATATAAACGGGTACAGAAGATGCATGCACATATCGACTTTTGGGCACATAAAATATCGATTTTAGGTATGTTTTATGCCTGTATTTTGAAAATATTCTAACACGGAGTAGGCATGTACAGATCGCTTCTAGGACCCCAAAATATCGAATTTTTGAGTGTTTGGAGCCTGAATTTGAGATATCGACTTTGGGCACCTAAAATATCGATTTTTAGCATGTTTTGGGCCTATATTTTGAAAATATTCTAGCAATGAGTAGGCATGTACAGATCGCTTCTGAGACCCCAAAATATCGAATTTTCTGGTGTTTTGAGCCTGAATTTAAGATATAAACGGGTACAGAAGATGCATGCACATATCGACTTTTGGGCACATAAAATATCGATTTTTAGCATGTTTTGGGTATGTATCTTGAAAACATTCTAACTAGGAGTAGGCATGTACAGATCGCTTCTAGGACCCAAAAATACCGAATTTTCGGGTGTTTTGAGCCTGAATTTGAGATATAAACGGGTACAGAATATGCATTCACATATCGACTTTGGACACTTAAAATAACGATTTTTAGCATGTTTTGTGCCAATATTTTGAAAACATTCTAGCACTGAGTAGGCATGTAAAGATCGCTTCTGAGACCATAAAATATCGAATTTTCGTGTGTTTTGAGGTTGAATTTGGGATTTAAACGGTTGCCGAAGATGCATACACATATTAACTTTAGGCACCTAAAATATCGATTTTCAGCATGTTTTGGCCCTGTATCTGTTTAGGCATGTACAGATCGCTTCTGGGACCCCGAAATATCGTATTTTCGGGTGTTTGGAGCCTGAATTTAAGATATAAACGGGTGCAGAAGATGCATACAAATTTTAACTTTCGGTACCTAAAATATCAATTTTCTGCATGTTTTAGGCCTGTATCTGAGTGGGCATGTACAGATCGCTTCTGGGACCCCAAAATATCGAATTTTCGGGTGTTTGAAGCCTGAATTTAAGATATAAACGGGTGCAGAAGATGCATACACATTTTAACTTTCGGCACCTAAAATATCGATTTTCAGCATGTTTTAGGCCTGTATCTGAGTGGGCATGTACAGATCGCTTCTGGGACCCCAAAATATCGAATTTCTCGGGTGTTTGGAGCCTGAATTTAAGATATAAACGGGTACTGAAGATGCATGCACATATCGACTTTTGGGCACATAAAATATCGATTTTGAGCATGTTTTGGGTATGTATCTTGAAAACACTCTAACTAGGAGTAGGCATGTACAGATCGCTTCTAGGACCCAAAAATACCGAATTTTCGGGTGTTTTGAGCCTGAATTTGATATATAAACGGGTACAGAAGATGCATGCACATATCGACTTTGGACACTTAAAATAACGATTTTTAGCATGTTTTGTGCCAATATTTTGAAAACATTCTAGCACTGAGTAGGCATGTAAATATCGCTTCTGAGACCATAAAATATCGAATTTTCGTGTGTTTCGAGGTTGAATTTGGGATTTAAACGGTTGCCGAAGATGCATACACATATTAACTTTAGGCACTTAAAATATCGATTTTCAGCATGTTTTGGGCCTGTATCTGTTTAGGCATGTACAGATCGCTTCTGGGACCCCGAAATATCGTATTTTCGGGTGTTTGGAGACTGAATTTAAGATATAAACGGGTGCAGAAGATGCATACAAATTTTAACTTTCGGCACCTAAAATATCAATTTTTTGCATGTTTTAGGCCTGTATCTGAGTGGGCATGTACAGATCGCTTCTGGGACCCCAAAATATCGAATTTTCGGGTGTTTGAAGCCTGAATTTAAGATATAAACGGGTGCAGAAGATGCATACACATTTTAACTTTCGGCACCTAAAATATCGATTTTCAGCATGTTTTAGGCCTGTATCTGAGTGGGCATGTACAGATCGCTTCTGGGATCCCAAAATATCGAATTTCTCGGGTGTTTGGAGCCTAAATTTAAGATATAAACGGGTACAGAAGGTGCATGCACATATGTACTTTTGGGCACCTAAAAGATTGATTTTCAGTATGTTTTGGGCCTGTATTTCGAAAATACTCTAACACGGAGTAGGCATGTACAGATCGCTTCTGGGACCCCAAAATATCGAATTTTCGGGTGTTTTGGGCCTGAATTTGAGATATCGACTATGGGCACCTAAAATATCGATTTTTAGCATGTTTTGGGCTTATATTTTGAAAATATTCTAGCACTGATTAGGAGTGTACAGATCGCTTCTGGGACCCAAAAATATCGAATTTTCGGGTGTTTGGAGACTGAATTTTAGATATAAACAGGTAATGAAGATGCAAGCACATATCGACTTTTGGGCACCTAAAATATCGATTTTCAGCATGTTTTGGGCCTGTATTTTGAAAATACTCTAACACTGAGTAGGCATGTACAGATCGCTTTTGGGACCCCAAAATATCGAATTTTCGGGTGTTTGGAGCCTGAATTTGAGATATAAACGGGTACTGAAGATGCATACACATATCGACTTTTGGGCACATAATATATCGATTTTGAGCATGTTTTGGGTATGTGTCTTGAAAACATTCTAACTAGGAGTAGGCATGTACAGATCGCTTCTAGGACCCAAAAATACCGAATTTTCGGGTGTTTTGAGCCTGAATTTGAGATATAAACGGGTACAGAAGATGCATGCACATATCGACTTTGGACACTTAAAATAACGATTTTTAGCATGTTTTGTGCCAATATTATGAAAACATTCTAGCACTGAGTAGGCATGTAAAGATCACTTCTGAGACCATAAAATATCGAATTTTCGTGTGTTTTGAGGTTGAATTTGGGATTTAAACGGTTGCAGAAGATGCATGCACATATTAACTTTAGCCACCTAAAATATCGATTTTCAGCATGTTTTGGGCCTGTATCTGTTTAGGCATGTACAGATCGCTTCTGGGACCCCGAAATATCGAATTTTCGGGTGTTTGGAGCCTGAATTTAAGATATAAACGGGTGCAGAAGATGCATACACATTTTAATTTTCGGCACCTAAAATATCGATTTTCAGCATGTTTTGGGCCTGTATCTGAGTGGGCATGTACAGATCGCTTCTGGGACCCCAAAATATCATATTTTTGGGTGTTTGGGGCCTGAATTTGAGATATAAACGGGTACAGAAGATACATGCACATGTCGACAATTGGGCACCAAAAAGATCGATTTTAGATATGTTTTATGCCTGTATTTTGAAAATACTCTAACACGGAGTAGACATGTACAGATCGCTTCTGGGACTCCAAAATATCGAATTTTCGGGTGTTTTGGGCCTGAATTTGAGATATCGACTTTGGGCACATAAAATATCGATTATTAGCATGTTTTGGGCCTATATTTTGAAAATATTCTAGCACTGAGTAGGCATGTTCAGATCGCTTCTGAGACCCCAAAATATCGAATTTTCTGGTGTTTTGAGCCTGAATTTGAGATATAAACGGATACAGAATATGCATGCACATATTGACTTTGGGGACCTAAAATATCGATTTTCAACATGTTTTGGGCCTGTATTTTGAAAATACTCTAACACGGAGTAGGCATGTACAGATCGCTTCTGGGACCACAAAATATCGAATTTTCGGGTGTTTTGGGCCTGAATTTGAGATATCGACTTTGGGCACCTAAAATATCGATTTTTAGCATGTTTTGGGCCTATATTTTGAAAATATTCTAGCACTGAGTAGGCATGTACAGATCGCTTCTGGGACCCCAAAATATCAAAGTTTTGGGTGTTTTGAACCTGAATTTGAAATATAAACGGGTACAGAAGATGCATGCACATATTGACTTTGGGCACTTAAAATATCGATTTTCAGCATGTTTTTGGCCTGTATCTGAGTAGGCTTGTACACATCGCTTCTGGGATCCCAAAATATCGAAATTTCGGGTGTTTTGGACCTGAATTTGAGATATCGACTTTGGGCACCTAAAATATCGATTTTTAGCATGTTTTGGGCCTGTATTTTGAAAATATTCTAGCACTGAGTAGGCATGTAAAGATCGCTTCTGGGACCCCAAAATATCGAATTTTCGGGTGTTTTGAGACTGAATTTGAGATATAAACGGGTACAGAAGATGCATGCACATATCGACTTTGGACACTTAAAATAACGATTTTTAGCATGTTTTGTGCCAATATTTTGAAAACATTCTAGCACTGAGTAGGCATGTAAAGATCGCTTCTAGGACCCAAAAATACCGAATTTTCGGGTGTTTTGAGACTGAATTTGAGATATAAACGGGTACAGAAGATGCATGCACATATCGACTTTGGACACTTAAAATAACGATTTTTAGCATGTTTTGTGCCAATATTTTGAAAACATTCTAGCACTGAGTAGGCATGTAAAGATCGCTTCTGAGACCATAAAATATCGTATTTTCGTGTGTTTTGAGGTTGAATTTGGGATTTAAACGGTTGCAGAAGATGCATACACATATTAACTTTAGGCACCTAAAATATCGATTTTCAGCATGTTTTGGGCCTGTATCTGTTTAGGCATGTACAGATCGCTTCTGGGACCCCGAAATATCGTATTTTCGGGTGTTTGGAGCCTGAATTTAAGATATAAACGGGTGCAGAAGATGCATACACATTTTAACTTTCGGCACCTAAAATATCGATTTTCTGCATGTTTTAGGCCTGTATCTGAGTGGGCATGTACAGATCGCTTCTGGGACCCCAAAATATCGAATTTTCGGGTGTTTGGAGCCTGAATTTAAGATATAAACGGGTGCAGAAGATGCATACACATTTTAACTTTCGGCACCTAAAATATCGATTTTCAGCATGTTTTAGGCCTGTATCTGAGTGGGCATGTACAGATCGCTCCTGGGACCCCAAAATATCGAATTTCTCGGGTGTTTAGAGCCTGAATTTAAGATATAAACGGGTACAGAAGGTGCATGCACATATGGACTTTTGGGCACCTAAAAGATTGATTTTCAGTATGTTTTGGGCCTGTATTTCGAAAATACTCTAACACGGAGTAGGCATGTACAGATCGCTCCTGGGACCCCAAAATATCGAATTTTCGGGTGTTTTGGGCCTGAATTTGAGATATCGACTATGGGCACCTAAAATATTGATTTTTAGCATGTTTTGGGCTTATATTTTGAAAATATTCTAGCACTGATTAGGCGTGTACAGATCGCTTCTGGGACCCCAAAATATCGAATTTTCGGGAGTTTGGAGACTGAATTTGAGATATAAAAGGGTACTGAAGATGCAAGCACATATCGACTTTTGGGCACATAAAATATCGGTTTTTAGCATGTTTTGGGTCTGTATCTTGAAAACATTTTAACTAGGAGTAGGCATGTACAGATCGCTTCTAGTACCCAAAAATACCGAATTTTCGGGTGTTTTGAGCCTGAATTTGAGATATAAACAAGTACAGAAGATGCATGCACATATCGACTTTGGATATTTAAAATATCGATTTTGAGCATGTTTTGGGTCTGCATCTTGAAAACATTCTAACTAGGAGTAGGCATGTACAAAACGCTTCTGGGACCCAAAAATATCGATTTTTCGGGTGTTTTGAGGTCGAATTTGGGATATAATCATGTGCAGAAGATGCATACACATATTGACTTTGGGAACCTAAAATATCGATTTTCAGCATGTTTTGGGCCTGTATCTGAGCAGGCATGTACAGATCGCTTCTGGGACCCCAAAATATCGAACTTTCGGGTGTTTGGAGCCAGAATTTGAGATATAAACGGGTACAGAAGATGCATGCACATATCGTCTTTCCCGCACCTAAAAGATCGATTTTCAGCTTGTTTTGGGCCTGTATCTGAGTAGGCATGTAGAGATCGCATCTGGGACCCCAAAATATCGAATTTTCGTGTAATTGGAGCCTGAATTTGAGATATAAACGGGTGCAGAAGATGCATGCACGTATCGACTTTTGGGCACCTAAAAGATCGATTTTCAGTATGTTTTGGGCTTGTATTTTGAAAATACTCTAACACGGAGTAGGCATGTACATATCGCATCTGGGACCAAAAAAATATCGAATTTTCCGGTGTTTTATGCCTAAATTTGAGATATCGACTTTGGGCACCTAAAATATCGATTTTTAGCATGTTTTGGGCCTATATTTTGAAAACATTCTAGCACTGAGTAGGCATGTACAGATCGCTTCTGGGACCCCAAAATACAGAATTTTCGGGTGTTTTGAGCCTGAATTTGAGATATAAACGGGTACAGAAGATGCATGCACATATTGACTTTGGGCACATTAAATATGGATTTTCAGCATGTTTTTGGCCTGTATATTGAAAAAACTCTAACAAGGAATAGGCATGTACAGATCGCTTCTGGGAACCCAATATAACGAATTTTCGGGTGTTTGGAGCCTGAATTTGAGATATAAACGGGTACAGAAGATGCGTGCACATATGTACTTTTGGGCACCTAAAAAATCGATTTTCAGTATGTTTTGGGCCTGTATTTTGAAAATACTCTAACACGGAGTAGGCATGTACAGATCGCTTCTGGGACCCCAAAATATCGAATTTTCGGGTGTTTTGGGCCTGAATTTGAGATATCGACGTTGGGCACCTAAATTATTGATTTTTAGCATGTTTTTTGCCTATATTTTGAAAATATTCTAGCACTGAGTAGGCATGTACAGATCGCTTCTGGAACCCCAAAATATCCAATTTTCGGGTGTTTTGAGCCAGAATTTGAGATATAAACGGGTACTGAATATGCATGCACATATCGACTTTTGGGCACCTAAAATATCGATATTGAGCATGTTTTGGGTCTGTATCTTGAAAATATTCTAACTAGGAGTAGGCATGTACAGATCTCTTCTAGGACCCATAAATACCGAATTTTCGGGTGTTTTGAGCTTGAATTTAAGATATAATCAGGTACAGAAGATGCATGCACATATTGACTTTGAGCACATTAAATATCGATTTTCAGCATGTTTTTGGCCTGTATCTGAGTAGGCATGTAGAGATCGCATCTGGGACCCAAAAATATCGAATTTTCGGGTGTTTGGAGCCTGAATTTGAGATATAAACGGGTACAGAAGATGCATGCACATATCGACTTTTGGGCACCTAAAAGATCGATTTTCAGTATGTTTTGGGCTTGTATTTTGAAAATACTCTAACACGGAGTAGGCATGTACATATCGCTTCTGGGACCCCAAAATATCGAATTTTCCGGTGTTTTATGCCTAAATTTGAGATATCGACTTTGGGCACCTAAAATATCGATTTTTAGCATGTTTTGGGCCTATATTTTGAAAACATTCTAGCACTGAGTAGGCATGTACAGATCTCTTCTGGGACCCCAAAATATAGAATTTTCGGGTGTTTTGAGCCTGAATTTGAGATATAAACGGGAACAGAAGATGAATGCACATATTGACTTTGGGCACTTTAAATATGGATTTTCAGCATGTTTTTGTCCTGTATATTGAAAAAACTCTAACACGGATTAGGCATGTACAGATCGCTTCTGGGAACCCAATATAACGAATTTTCGGGTATTTGGAGCCAGAATTTGAGATATAAACGGGTACAGAAGATGCGTGCACATATGTACTTTTGGGCACCTAAAAAATCGATTTTCAGTATGTTTTTGACCTGTATTTTGAAAATACTCTAACACGGAGTAGGCATGTACAGATCGCTTCTGGGACCCCAAAATATCGAATTTTCGGGTGTTTTGGGCCTGAATTTGAGATATCGACGTTGGGCACCTAAATTATTGATTTTTAGCATGTTTTTTGCCTATATTTTGAAAATATTCTAGCACTGAGTAGGCATGTACAGATCGCTTCTGGAACCCCAAAATATCCAATTTTCGGGTGTTTTGAGACTGAATTTGAGATATAAACGGGTACTGAATATGCATGCACATATTGACTTTTGGGCACCTAAAATATCGATATTGAGCATGTTTTGGGTCTGTATCTTGAAAATATTCTAACTAGGAGTAGGCATGTACAGATCTCTTCTAGGACCCAAAAATACCGAATTTTCGGGTGTTTTGAGCTTGAATTTAAGATATAATCAGGTACAGAAGATGCATGCACATATTGACTTTGAGCACATTAAATATCGATTTTCAGCATGTTTTTGGCCTGTATCTGAGTAGGCATGTAGAGATCGCATCTGGGACCCAAAAATATCGAATTTTCGGGTGTTTGGAGCCTGAATTTGAGATATAAACGGGTACAGAAGATGCATGCACATATCGACTTTTGGGCACCTAAAAGATCGATTTTCAGTATGTTTTGGGCCTGTATTTTGAAAATACCCTATCACGGAGTAGGCATGTACAGATTGCTTCTGGGACTCCAAAATATCGAATTTTCGGGGGTTTTGGGCCAGAATTTGAGATATCGACTTTGGGCACCTAAAATATCGATTTTTAGCATGTTTTGGGCTTATATTTTGAAAATATTCTAGCACTGAGTATGCATGTACAGATCGCTTCTGGGACCCCAAAATATCGAATTTTCGGGTGTTTTGAGCCTGAATTTAAGATATAAACGGGTACAGAAGATGCATGCACATATCGACTTTTGGGCACATAAAATATCGATTTTGAGCATGTTTTGGGCCTGTATTTTGAAAATACTCTAGCACTGAGTAGGCATGTACAGATCGCTTCTGGGACCCCAAAATATCGACTTTTCGTGTGTTTGGAGCCTGAATTTGAGATATAAACGGGTACTGAAGAGGCAAGCACTTATCGACTTTTGGGCACATAAAATATCGGTTTTTAGCATGTTTTGGGTCTGTATCTTGAAAACATTTTAACTAGGAGTAGGCATGTACAGATCGCTTCTAGGACCCAAAAATACCGAATTTTCGGGTGTTTTGAGCCTGAATTTGAGATATAAACAAGTACAGAAGATGCATGCACATATCGACTTTTGACACTTAAAATATCGATTTTGAGCATGTTTTGGGTCTGCATCTTGAAAACATTCTAACTAGGAGTAGGCATTTACAAAACGCTTCTGGGACCCAAAAATATCGATTTTTCGGGTGTTTTGAGGTCGAATTTGGGATATAATCATGAACAGAAGATGCATACACATATTGACTTTGGGAACCTAAAATATCGATTTTCAGCATGTTTTGGGCCTGTATCTGAGCAGGCATGTACAGATCGCTTCTGGGACCCCAAAATATCGAACTTTCGGGTGTTTGGAGCCAGAATTTGAGATATAAACGGGTACAGAAGATGCATGCACATATCGTCTTTCGCGCACCTAAAAGATCGATTTTCAGCATGTTTTGGGCCTGTATCTGAGTAGGCATGTAGAGATCGCATCTGGGACCCCAAAATATCGAATTTTCGTGTGATTGGAGCCTGAATTTGAGATATAAACGGGTGCAGAAGATGCATGCACTTATCGACTTTTGGGCACCTAAAAGATCGATTTTCAGTATGTTTTGGGTATGTATCTTGAAAACATTTTAACTAGGAGTAGGCATGTACAGATCGCTTCTAGGACCCAAAAATACCGAATTTTCGGGTGTTTTGAGCCTGAATTTGAGATATAAACGTGTACAGAAGATGCATGCACATATCGACTTTGGACACTTAAAATAACTATTTTTAGCATGTTTTGTGCCAATATTTTGAAAACATTCTAGCACTGAGTAGGCATGTAAAGATCGCTTCTGAGACCATAAAATATCGAATTTTCGTGTGTTTTGAGGTTGAATTTGGGATTTAAACAGTTGCAGAAGATGCATACACATATTAACTTTAGCCACCTAAAATATCGATTTTCAGCATGTTTTGGGCCTGTATCTGTTTAGGCATGTACAGATCGCTTCTGGGACCCCGAAATATCGTTTTTTCGGGTGTTTGGAGCCTGAATTTAAGATATAAACGGGTGCAGAAGATGCATATACATTTTAACTTTCGGCACCTAAAATATCGATTTTCTGCATGTTTTAGGCCTGTATCTGAGTGGGCATGTACAGATCGCTTCTGGGCCCCAAAATATCGAATTTTCGGGTGTTTGGAGCCTGAATTTAAGATATAAACGGGTGCAGAAGATGCATACACATTTTAACTTTCGGCACCTAAAATATCGATTTTCAGCATGTTTTAGGCCTGTATCTGAGTGGGCATGTACAGATCGCTTCTGGGACCCCAAAATATCGAATTTCTCGGGTGTTTGGAGCCTGAATTTAAGATATAAACGGGTACAGAAGGTGCATGCACATATGGACTTTTGGGCACCTAAAAGATTGATTTTCAGTATGTTTTAGGCCTGTATTTCGAAAATACTCTAACACGGAGTAGGCATGTACAGAACGCTCCTGGGACCCTAAAATATCGAATTTTCGGGTGTTTTGGGCCTGAATTTGAGATATCGACTATGGGCACCTAAAATATTGATTTTTAGCATGTTTTGGTCTTATATTTTGAAAATATTCTAGTACTGATTAGGCATGCACAGATCGCTTCTGGGACCCAAAAATATCGAATTTTCGGGTATTTGGAGACTGAATTTTAGATATAAACAGGTACTGAAGAAGCAAGCACATATCGACTTTTGGGCACCTAAAATATCGATTTTCAGCATGTTTTGGGCCTGTATTTTGAAAATACTCTAACACTGAGTAGGCATGTACAGATTGCTTCTGGGACCCCAAAATATCGAATTTTTGGGAGTTTGGAGACTGAATTTCAGATATAAAATGGTACTGAAGATGCAAGCACATATCGACTTTTGGTCACATAAAATATCGGTTTTTAGCATGTTTTGGGTCTGTATCTTGAAAACATTTTAACAAGGAGTAGGCATGTACAGATCGCTTCTAGGACCCAAAAATACCGAATTTTCGTGTGATTGGATCCTGAATTTGAGATATAAACAAGTACAGAAGATGCATGCACATATCGACTTTTGGGCACCTAAAAGATCGATTTTCAGTATGTTTTGGGCTTGTATTTTGAAAATACTCTAACACGGAGTAGGCATGTACATATCGCTTCTGGGATCCCAAAATATCGAATTTTCCGGTGTTTTATGCCTATATTTGAGATATCGACTTTGGGCACCTAAAATATCGATTTTTAGCATGTTTTGGGCCTATATTTTGAAAACATTCTAGCACTGAGTAGGCATGTACAGATCGCTTCTGGGACCCCAAAATATAGAATTTTCGGGTGTTTTTAGCCTGAATTTGAGATATAAACGGGCACAGAAGATGCATGCACATATTGACTTTGGGCACATTAAATATGGATTTTCAGCATGTTTTTGGCCTGTATATTGAAAAAACTCTAACACGGAGTAGGCATGTACAGATCGCTTCTGGGAACCCAACATAACGAATTTTCGGGTGTTTGGAGCCTGAATTTGAGATATAAACGGGTACAGAAGATGCATGCACATATCGACTTAATACACTTAAAATATCGATTTTAAGCATGTTCTGAGCCTATATTATGAAAACATTCTAGCACTGAGTAGGCATGTACAGATCGCTTCTGGGACGAGAAAATATCGAATTTTCGGGTGTTTTGATGTTGAATTAGGGATATAAACGGGTGCAGAATATACATACACATATCGACTTTGGGCAACTAAAAAATCGATTTTTAGCATGTTTTGGGTCTGTATTTTGAAAATATTCTACCACTGATTAGGCATGTACAGATCGCTTCTGGGACCCCAAAATATCGAATTTTCGGGTGTTTGGAGCCCGAAATTGAGATATAAACGGGTACAGAAGATGCGTGCACATATCGACTTTTGGGCACTTAAAAAATCGATTTTAGGTATGTTTTGGGCCTGTATTTTGAAAATACTCTAACACGGAGTAGGCATGTACAGATCGCTTCTAGTACCCAAAAATACCGAATTTTCGGGTGTTTTGAGCCTGAATTTAAGATATAAACGGGTACAGAAGGTGCATGCACATATGGACTTTTGGGCACCTAAAAGATTGATTTTCAGTATGTTTTGGGCCTGTATTTCGAAAATACTCTAACACGGAGTAGGCATGTACAGATCGCTCCTGGGACCCCAAAATATCGAATTTTCGTGTGTTTTGGGCCTGAATTTGAGATATCGACTATGGGCACCTAAAATATTGATTTTTAGCATGTTTTGGGCTTATATTTTGAAAATATTCTGGCACTGATTAGGCATGTACAGATCGCTTCTGGGACCCATAAATATCGAATTTTCGGGTGTTTGGAGACTGAATTTTAGATATAAACAGGTACTGAAGATGCAAGCACATATCGACTTTTGGTCACCAAAAATATCGATTTTCAGCATATTTTGGGCCTGTATTTTGAAAATACTCTAACACTGAGTAGGCATGTACAGATTGCTTCTGGGACCCCAAAATATCGAATTTTTGGGAGTTTGGAGACTGAATTTGAGATATAAACGGGTACTGAAGATGCAAGCACATATCGACTTTTGGGCACATAAAATATTGGTTTTTAGCATGTTTTGGGTCTGTATCTTGAAAACATTTTAACTAGGAGTAGGCATGTACAGATCGCTTCTAGGACCCAAAAATACCGAATTTTCGGTTGTTTTGAGCCTGAATTTGAGATATAAACAAGTACAGAAGATGCATGCACATATCGACTTTGGACACTTAAAATATCGATTTTGAGCATGTTTTGGGTCTGCATCTTGAAAACATTCTAACTAGGATTAGGCATGTACAAAACGCTTCTGGGACCCAAAAATATCGATTTTTCGGGTGTTTTGAGGTCGAATTTGGGATATAATCATGTGCAGAAGATGCATACACATATTGACTTTGGGAACCTAAAATATCGATTTTCAGCATGTTTTGGGCCTGTATCTGAGCAGGCATGTACAGATCGCTTCTTGGACCCCAAAATATCGAACTTTCGGGTGTTAGGAGCCAGAATTTGAGATATAAACGGGTACAGAAGATGCATGGACATATCGTCTTTCGCGCACCTAAAAGATCGATTTTCAGCATGTTTTGGGCCTGTATCTGAGTAGGCATGTAGAGATCGCATCTGGGACCCCAAAATATCGAATTTTCGTGTGATTGGAGCCTGAATTTGAGATATAAACGGGTGCAGAAGATGCATGCACGTATCGACTTTTGGGCACCTAAAAGATCGATTTTCAGTATGTTTTGGGCTTGTATTTTGAAAATACTCTAACACGGAGTAGGCATGTATATAACGCTTCTGGGACCCCAAAATATCGAATTTTCCGGTGTTTTATGCCTAAATTTGAGATATCGACTTTGGGCACCTAAAATATCGATTTTTAGCATGTTTTGAGCCTATATTTTGAAAACATTCTAGCACTGAGTAGGCATGTACAGATCGCTTCTGGGACCCCAAAATATCGAATTTTCGGGTGTTTTGAGCCTGAATTTGAGATATAAACGGGTACAGAAGATGGATGCACATATTGACTTTGGGCACATTAAATATGGATTTTCAGCATGTTTTTGGCCTGTATATTGAAAAAACTCTAACACGGAGTAGGCATGTACAGATCGCTTCTGGGAACCCAATATAACGAATTTTCGGGTGTTTGGAGCCTGAATTTGAGATATAAACGGGTACAGAAGATGCGTGCACATATCGACTTTTGTGCACCTAAAAAATCGATTTTCAGTATGTTTTGGGCCTGTATTTTGAAAATACTCTAACACGGAGTAGGCATGTACAGATCGCTTCTGGGACCCCAAAATATCGAATTTTCGGGTGTTTTGGGCCTGAATTTGAGATATCGACGTTGGGCACCTAAATTATTGATTTTTAGCATGTTTTTTGCCTATATTTTGAAAATATTCTAGCACTGAGTAGGCATGTACAGATCGCTTCTGGAACCCCAAAATATCCAATTTTCGGGTGTTTTGAGCCTGAATTTGAGATATAAACGGGTACTGAAGATGCATGCACATATCGACTTTTGGGCACCTAAAATATCGATTTTGAGCATGTTTTGGGTCTGTATCTTGAAAATATTCTAACTAGGAGTAGGCATGTACAGATCTCTTCTAGGACCCAAAAATACCGAATTTTCGGGTGTTTTGAGCCTGAATTTAAGATATAATCAGGTACAGAAGATGCATGCACATTTGACCTTGGATACGTATGATATCGATTTTTAGCAGGTTTTGTGCCTGTATTTTTAAAATACTCTAACACTGAGAAGGCATGTATAGATCGCTTCTGGGACCCCAAAATATCGAATTTTCGGGTGTTTTGAGCCTGAATTTGATATATAAACGGGAACAAAAGATGCATGCACATATCGACTTTTGGGCACCTAAAAGATTGATTTTCAGTATGTTTTGGGCCTGTATTTCGAAAATTCTCTAACACGGAGTAGTCATGTTCAGATCGCTTCTGGGATCCCAAAATATCGAATTTTCGGGTGTTTTGGGCCTAAATTTGAGATATCGACTATGGGCAAATAAAATATTGATTTTTAGCATGTTTTGGGCTTATATTTTGAAAATATTCTACCACTGATTAGGCATGTACAGAACGCTTCTGGGACCCTAAAATATCGAATTTTCGGGTGTTTGGAGACTGATTTTGAGATATAAACGGGTACTGAAGATGCAAACACATATCGACTTTTGGACACCTAAAATATCGAGTTTGAGCATGTTTTGTGTCTGTATCTAGAAAACATTCTAACTAGGAGTAAGCATGTACAGATCGCTTCTAGAACCCAAAAATACCGAATTTTCGGGTGTTTTGAGCCTGAATTTGAGATATAAACGGGTTCAGAAGATGCATGCACATATCGACTTAATACACTTAAAATATCGATTTTAAGCATGTTCTGAGCCTATATTATGAAAACATTCTAGCACTGAGTAGGCATGTACAGATCGCTTCTGGGACGAGGAAATATCGAATTTTCGGGTGTTTTGATGTAGAATTAGGGATATAAACGGGTGCAGAATATACATACACATATCGACTTTGGGCAACTAAAAAATCGATTTTTAGCATGTTTTGGGTCTGTATTTTGAAAATATTCTACCACTGATTAGGCATGTACAGAACGCTTCTGGGACCCCAAAATATCGAATTTTCGGGTGTTTGGAGACTGAATTTGAGATATAAACGGGTACTGAAGATGCAAGCACATATCGACTTTTGGGCACCTAAAATATCGAGTTTGAGAATGTTTTGTGTCTGTATCTAGAAAACATTCTAACTAGGAGTAAGCATGTACAGATCGCTTCTAGAACCCAAAAATACCGAATTTTCGGGTGTTTTGAGCCTGAATT
Source organism: Petrolisthes cinctipes (assembly GCA_033782935.1). Classification (NCBI taxonomy): domain Eukaryota; kingdom Metazoa; phylum Arthropoda; class Malacostraca; order Decapoda; family Porcellanidae; genus Petrolisthes; species Petrolisthes cinctipes. Next base: position 2,688,349 of record JAWQEG010000015.1, read on the forward strand.
TGAGATATAAACGGGTACAGAAGATGCATGCACATACCGACTTAATACACTTAAAATATCGATTTTAAGCATGTTCTGAGCCTATATTATGAAAACATTCTAGCACTGAGTAGGCATGTACAGATCGCTTCTGGAACCCCAAAATATCCAATTTTCGGGCGTTTTGAGCCTGAATTTGAGATATAAACGGGTACTGAAGATGCATGCACTTATCGACTTTTGGGCACCTAAAATATCGATTTTGAGCATGTTTTGGGTCTGTATCTTGAAAACATTCTAACTAGGAGTAGGCATGTACAGATCTCTTCTAGGACCCAAAAATACCGAATTTTCGGGTGTTTTGAGCCTGAATTTGAGATATAATCAGGTACAGAAGATGCATGCACATTTGACCTTGGATACTTATGATATCGATTTTTAGCAGGTTTTGTGCCTGTATTTTGAAAATACTCTAACATTGAGAAGGCATGTACAGACTGCTTCTGGGACCACAAAATATCGAATTTTCGGGTGTTTGAAGCCTGAATTTGAGAGATAAACGGGTACAGAAGATGCATGCACATATTGACTTTGAGCACATTAAATATCGATTTTCAGCATGTTTTGGGCCTGTATCTGAGTAGGCATGTAGAGATCGCATCTGGGACCCAAAAATATCGAATTTTCGGGTGTTTGGAGCCTGAATTTGATATATAAACGGGTACAGAAGATGCATGCACATATCGACTTTTGGGCACCTAAAAGATCGATTTTCAGTATGTTTTGGGCCTGTATTTTGAAAATACTCTAGCACGGAGTAGGCATGTACAGATTGTTTCTGGGTCTCCAAAATATCGAATTTTCGGGTGTTGTGGGCCTTAATTTGAGATATCGACTTTGGGCCCCTAAAATATTGATTTTTAGCATGTTTTGGGCCTATATTTTGAAAAAATTCTTGCACTGAGTAGGCATGTACAAATCGCTTCTGGGACCCCAAAATACTGAATTTTTGGGTGTTTTGAGCCTGAATTTGAGATATAATCGGGTACATAAGGTGCATGCACATATTATGACCTTGGATACTTAAAATATCGTTTTTGAGCATGTTTTGACAGTATGTTTGACAGTATGTTTCAGTATATTTTGAAAACATTCTAGCACTGAGTAGGCATGTACAGTTCGCTTCTGGGACACAAAAATATCGATTTTTCGGGTGTTTTGAGGTTGAATTTGGAATATAAACAGGTGCAGAAGATGCATACACATCTTGATGTTGGGCACCTAAAATATCGATTTTCAGCATGTGTTGGGCCTGTAGCTGAGTAGGCATGTACATATCGCTTCTGGGACCCCAAAATATCGAATTTTTTGTGTTTGAAGCCTGAATTTGAGATATAAACGGGTACAGAAGATGCATGCACATATCGACTTTTGGGCACCTAAAAGATCGATTTTCAGTATGTTTTGGACCTGTATTTTCAAAATACTCTACCATGGAGTAGGCATGTACAGATCGCTTCTAGGACTCCAAAATATCGAATTTTCGGGTGTTTTGGGCCTGAATTTAAGATATCGACTTTGGGCACCTAAAATATAGATTTTTAGCATGTTTTAGGCCTTTATTTTTAAAATATTCTAGCACTGAGTAGGCATGTTCAGATCGCATCTGAGACCCTTAAAATATCGAATTTTCTGGTGTTTTGAGAATGAATTTGAGATATAAACGGATACAGAATATGCATGCACATATTGACTTTGGGCACCTAAAATATCGATTTTCAATATGTTTTGGGCCTGTATTTTGAAAATACTCTAACACGGAGTAGGCATGTACAGATCGCTTTTGGGTCCCAAAAATATTGAATTTTCGGGTGTTTTGAGCCTGAATTTGAGATATAAACGGGTACTGAAGATGCATGCACATATCGACTTTTGGGCACATAAAATATCGATTTTGAGCATGTTTTGGGTATGTATCTTGAAAACATTCTAACTAGGAGTAGGCATATACAGATCGCTTCTAGGACCAAAAAATACCGAATTTTCGAGTGTTTTGAGCCTGAATTTGAGATATAAACTGGTACAGAAGATGCATGCACATATCGACTTTGGACATTTAAAATAACGATTTTTAGCATGTTTTGAGCCTATAATTTGAAAACATTCTAGCACTGAGTAGGCATGTACAGATCGCTTCTGGGACCATAAAATATTGAATTTTCGTGTGTTTTGAGGTTGAATTTGGGATATAAACAGTTGCAGAAGATGCATACATATATTAACTTTGGGCACCTAAAATATCGATTTTCAGCATGTTTTGGGCCTGTATCTGAGTAGGCATGTACAGATCGCTTCTGGGACCCCTAAATATCGAATTTTCGGGTGTTTGGAGCCTGAATTTAAGATATAAACGGGTACAGAAGGTGCATACACATATCGACTTTTGGGCACTTGAAAGACCGATTTTCAGTATGTTTTGGGCCTGTATTTTGAAAATACTCTAACACGGAGTAAGCATGTACAGATCGCTTCTGGGACCCAAATATATCGAATTTTCGGGTGTTTTTAGGTTGAATTTGGGATATAAACGTGTGCAGAAGATGCATACACATATTGACTTTGGGCACCTAAATTATCGTTTTTTAGCATGTTTTGGGCCTGTATCTGAGTAGGCACGTACAGATCGCTTCTGGGACCCCAAAATATCGAATTTTCGGGTGTTTGGAGCCTGAATTTGGGATATAAACGGGTACAGAAGGTGCATACACATATCGACTTTTGGGCACTTGAAAGATCGATTTTCAATATGTTTTGGGCCTGTATTTTGAAAATACTCTAACACGGAGTAGGCATGTACAGATCGCTTTTGGGACCCCAAAATATCGAATTTTCGGGAGTTTGGGCCTGAATTTGAGATATTGACTATGGGCACCTAAAATATCGATTTTCAGCATGTTTTGGGCCTGTATTTTGAAAATACTCTAACACGGAGTAGGTATGTACAGATCGCTTCTGGGACCCCAAAATATCGAATTTTTGGGTGTTTTGAGGCTGAATTTGAGATATAAACGGGTACTGAAGATGCATGTACATATCGACTTTTGGGCACCTAAAATATCGATTTTTAGCATGTTTTGGGTCCGTTTCTTGAAAACATTCTAACTAGGAGTAGGCATGTACAGATTGCTTCTGAGACCCAAAAATATAGAAGTTTAGGCTGTTTTGAGGTTGAATTTGTGATATAAACGGGTGCAGAAGATGCATACACATACTGACTTTAGGCACCTAAAACATCGATTTTGAACATTTTTTGGGTCTGTATCTTAAAAACATTCTAACTAGGAGTAGGCATGTACAAAACGCTTCTGGGACCCAAAAATATCGAATTTTCGGGCGTTTTGAAGTTGATTTGGGATATAAACGGGTACAGAAGATGCATGCAGATATCGACTTTGGACCCTTAAAATATCGATTTTTAGCATGTTTTGAGCCGATATTTTAAAAACATTCTAGCACTGAGTAGGCATGTACAAATTGCTTCTGGGACCCAAAAATATCGAATTTTCGGGTGTTTTGAGGTTGAATTTGGGATATAAACGGGTGCTGAAAATGCATACACATATTGACTTTGAGCACCTAAAATATCGATTTTCAGCATGTTTTGGGCCTGTATCTGAGTAGGCATGTACAGATCGCTTCTGGGACCCCAAAATATCGTATTTTTGGGTGTTTGGGGCCTGAATTTGAGATATAAACGGGTACAGAAGATACATGCACTTATCGACAATTGGGCACCTAAAACATCAATTTTCAGTATGTTTTGGGCCTGTATTTTGAAAATACTCTAACACGGAGTAGGCATGTACAGATCGCTTCTGGGACCCCAAAATATCGAATTTTCGAGTGTGTTGGGCCTGAATTTGAGATATCGACTTTGGGCACCTAAAATATCGATTTTTAGCATGTTTTGGGCTTATATCTTGAAAACATTCTAACTAGGAGTAGGCATGTACAGATCGCTTCTAGGACCCAAAAATATCGAATTATCGGGTGTTTTGAGCCTGAATTTGAGATATAAACGAGTACAGAAGATGCATGCACATATCGACTTTGGACACTTAAAATAACGATTTTTAGCATGTTTTGAGCCAATATTTTGAAAACATTCTAGCACTGAGTAGGCATGTACAGATCGCTTCTAGGACCATAAAATATCGAATTTTCGTGTGATTTGAGGTTGAATTTGGGATATAAATGGTTGCAGAAGATGCATATACATATTAACTTTGGGCACCTAAAATATCGATTTTCAGCATGTTTTGGGCCTGTATCTGTTTAGGCATGTACAGATCGCTTCTGGGACCCCAAAATATCAAACTTTCGGGTGTTTGGAGCCTGAATTTAAGATATAAACGGGTGCAGAAGATGCATACACATATTAACTTTGGGCACCTAAAATATCGATTTTCAGCATGTTTTAGGCCTGTATCTGAGTGGGCATGTACAGATCGCTTCTGGGACCCCAAAATATCAAATTTTCAGGTGTTTGGAGCCTGAATTTAAGATATAAACGGGTACAGAAGGTGCATGCACATATCGACTTTTGGGCACCTAAAAGATTGATTTTCAATATGTTTTGGGCCTGTAGTTTGAAAATACTCTAACACGGAGTACAGATCGCTTCTGGGACCCCAAAATATCGAATTTTCGGGTGTTTTGGGCCTGAATTTGATATATCGACTATGGGCACCTTAAATATTGATTTTTAGCATGTTTTGGGCTTATATTTTGAAAATATTCTAGCACTGAGAAAGCATGTACAGATCGCTTCTGGGACCCCAAAATATCGAATTTTTGGGTGTTTGGAGACTGAATTTAAGATATAAAAGGGTACTGAAGATGCAAGCACATATCGACTTTTGGGCACCTAAAATATCGATTTTTAGCATGTTTTGCGTCTGTATCTTGAAAACATTTTAACTAGGAGTTGGCATGTACAGATCGCTTCTAGGACCCAAAAATACCGAATTTTCGGGTGTTTTGAGCCTGAATTTGAGATATAAACGGGTACAGAAGATGCATGCACATATCGTCTTTCGGGCACCTAAAAGATCGATTTTCAGTTTGTTTTGGGCCTGTATCTGAGTATGCATGTAGAGATCGCATCTGGGACCCCAAAATATCGAATTTTCGTGTGTTTGGAGCCTGAAATTGAGATATAAACGGGAGCAGAAGATGCATGCACGTATCGACTTTTGGGCACCTAAAAGATCGATTTTCATTATGTTTTCGGCTTGTATTTCGAAAATACTCTAACACGGAGTAGGCATGTACAGATCGCTTCTGGGACCCCAAGATATCGAATTTTCCGGTGTTTTATGCCTAAATTTGATATATCGACTTTGGGCACCTAAAATATCGATTTTTAGTATGTTTTGGGCCTATATTTTGAAAACATTCTAGCACTGAGTAGGCATGTACAGATCGCTTCTGGGACCCCTAAATATCGAATTTTCGGGTGTTTGGAGCCTGAATTTAAGATATAAACGGGTACAGAATGTGCATGCACATATCGACTTTTAGGCACCTAAAAGATTGATTTTCAGTATGTTTTGGGCCTGTATTTTGAAAATACTCTAACACAGGGTAGGCATGTACAGATCGCTTCTGGGACCCCAAAATATCGAATTTTCGGGAGTTTTGGGCCTGAATTTGAGATATCGACTTTGGGCACCTAAATTATTGCTTTTTAGCATTTTTTTTGCCTAAATTTTGAAAATATTATAGCACTGAGTAGGCATGTACAGATTGCTTCTGGAACCCCAAAATATCCAATTTTCGGGTGTTTTGAGCCTGAATTTGAGATATAATCAGGTACAAAAGATGCATGCACATATGACCTTGGATACTTATGATATCGATTTTTAGCAGGTTTTGTGACTGTATTTTTAAAATACTCTAACACTGAGAAGGCATGTACAGATCGCTTCTGGGACCACAAAATATCAAATTTTCGGGTGTTTGGAGCCTGAATTTGAGATATAAACGGGTACAGAAGATGCATGCACATATTGACTTTGAGCACATTAAATATCGATTTTCAGCATGTTTTTGGCCTGTATCTGAGTAGGCATGTAGAGATCGCATCTGGGACCCAAAAATATCGAATTTTCGGGTGTTTGGAGCCTGAATTTGAGATATAAACGGATATAGAAGATGCATGCACATATTGACTTTTGGGCACCTAAAAGATCGATTTTCAGTATGTTATGGGCCTGTTTTTTTAAAATATTCTAACACGGAGTAGGCATGTACAGATCTCTTCTGGGACCCCAAAATATCGAATTTTCGGGTGTTTTGGTCCTGAAATTGAGATATCGACTTTGGGCACCTAAAATATTGATTTTTAGCATGTTTTGAGCCTATATTTTGAAAATATTCTTGCACTGAGTAGGCATGTACAGATCGCTTCTAAGACCCCAAAATATCTAATTTTCTGGTGTTTTGAGCCTGAATTTGAGATATAAACGGGTACAGAAGATGCATGCACATATCGACTTTGGACACTTAAAATAACGATTTTAAGCATGTTTTGAGCCTATATTTTGAAAACATTCTAGCACTGAGTAGGAATGTACAGATCGCTTCTGGGACCCCAAAATATCCAATTTTCGGGTGTTTTGTGCCTGAATTTGAGATATAAAAGGGTACAGAAGATGCATGCACATATTGACTTTGGGCACCTAAAATATCGATTTTTAGCATGTTTTGGGCCTGTATTTTGAAAATACTCTAACACTGAGTAGACATGTACAGATCGCTTCTGGGACCCCAAAATATCGAATTTTTGGGTGTTTGGAGCCTGAATTTGAGATATAAACGGGTACAGAAGATGCATGCACATATTGACTTTTGGGCACATAAAAGATCGATTTTCAGTATGTTTTGGGCCTGTACTTTCAAAATACTCTAACATGGAGTAGGCATGTACAGATCGCTTCTGGGACTCCAAAATATCGAATTTTCGGTTGTTTTGGGCCTGAATTTAAGATATCGACTTTGGGCACCTAAAATATCGATTTTAGCATGTTTTGGGCCTATATTTTGAAAATATTCTAGCACTGAGTAGGCATGTTCAGATCGCTTCTGAGACCCCAAAATATCGAATTTTCTGCTGTTTTGAGCCTGAATTTGATATATAAACGGATACAGAATATGCATGCACATATCGACTTTGGACACTTAAAATAACGATTTTTAGCATGTTTTGAGCCTATATTTTGAAAACATTCTAGCACTGAGTAGGAATGTACAGATCGCTTCTCGGTCCCCAAAATATAGAATTTTCGGGTGTTTTGAGCCTGAATTTTGATATAAACGGGTACTGAAGATGAATGCACATATCGACTTTTGGGCACATAAAATATCGATTTTGAGCATGTTTTGGGTATGTATCTTGAAAACATTCTAATTAGGAGTAGGCATGTACAGATCGCTTCTAGGACCCAAAAATACCGAATTTTCGAGTGTTTTGAGCCTGAATTTGAGATATATACGGGTACAGAAGATGCATGCACATATCGACTTTGGACACTTAAAATAACGATTTTTAGCATCTTTTGAGCCTATATTTTGAAAACATTCTAGCACTGAGTAGGCATTTACAGATCGCTTCTGGGACCATAAAATATCGAATTTTCGTGTGTTTTGAGGTTGAATTTGGGATAAAAACGGTTGCAGAAGATGCATACACATATTAACTTTGGGAACCTAAAATATCGATTTTCAGCATGATTTGGGGCTGTATCTGAGTAGGCATGTACAGATCGCTTCTGGGACCCCTAAATATCGAATTTTCGGATGTTTGGAGCCAGAATTTAAGATATAAATGGGTACATAAGGTGCATGCACATATCGACTTTTGGGCACCTAAAAGATTGATTTTCAGTATGTTTTGGGCCTGTATTTTGAAAATACTCTAACACGGAGTAAGCATGTACAGATCGCTTCTGGGACCCCAAAATATCGAATTTTCGGGTGTTTTGTGCCTGAATTTGAGATATCGACTTTGGGCACCTAAAATATTGATTTTTAGCATGTTTTGGGCTTATATTTTGAAAATATTCTAGCACTGAGTAGGCATGTACAGATCGCTTGTGGGACCCCAAAATTTCGAATTTTCGGGTGTTTTGAGCCGGAATTTGAGATATAAACGAATACAGAAGATGCATGCACATATTGACTTTGGGCACCTAAAATATCGATTTTCAGCATGTTTTGGGCCTGTATTTTGAAAATACTCTAACACTGAGTAGGCATGTACAGATCGCTTCTGGGACCCACAAATATCGAATTTTCGGGTGTTTGGAGCCTGAATTTGAGATATAAACGGGTACTGAAGATGCCTGCACATATCGACTTTTGGTCACCAAAAATATCGATTTTGAGCATGTTTTGGGTCTGTATCTTAAAAACATTCTAACTAGGAGTAGGCATGTACAGATCGCTTCTAGAACCCAAAAATACCGAATTTTCGGGTGTTTTGAGCCTTAATTTGAGATATAAACGGGTACAGAAGATGCATGCACATATCGACTTTGGACACTTAAAATATCGATTTTTAGCATCTTTTGAGCCTATATTTTGAAAACATTCTAGCACTGAGTAGGCATTTACAGATCGCTTCTGGGACCATAAAATATCGAATTTTCGTGTGTTTTGAGGTTGAATTTGGGATATAAACGGTTGCAGAAGATGCATACACATATTAACTTTGGGAACCTAAAATATCGATTTTCAGCATGTTTTGGGCCTGTATCTGAGTAGCCATGTACAGATCGCTTCTGGGACCCCTAAATATCGAATTTTCGGGTGTTTGGAGCCAGAATTTAAGATATAAATGGGTACATAAGGTGCATGCACATATCGACTTTTGGGCACCTAAAAGATTGATTTTCAGTATGTTTTGGGCCTGTATTTTGAAAATACTCTAACACGGAGTAAGCATGTACAGATCGCTTCTGGGACCCCAAAATATCGAATTTTCGGGTGTTTTGTGCCTGAATTTGAGATATCGACTTTGGGCACCTAAAATATTGATTTTTAGCATGTTTTGGGCTTATATTTTGAAAATATTCTAGCACTGAGTAGGCATGTACAGATCGCTTGTGGGACCCCAAAATTTCGAATTTTCGGGTGTTTTGAGCCGGAATTTGAGATATAAACGAATACAGAAGATGCATGCACATATTGACTTTGGGCACCTAAAATATCGATTTTCAGCATGTTTTGGGCCTGTATTTTGAAAATACTCTAACACTGAGTAGGCATGTACAGATCGCTTCTGGGACCCACAAATATCGAATTTTCGGGTGTTTGGACCTTGAATTTGAGATATAAACGGGTACTGAAGATGCCTGCACATATCGACTTTTGGTCACCAAAAATATCGATTTTGAGCATGTTTTGGGTCTGTATCTTAAAAACATTCTAACTAGGAGTAGGCATGTACAGATCGCTTCTAGAACCCAAAAATACCGAATTTTCGGGTGTTTTGAGCCTTAATTTGAGATATAAACGGGAACAGAAGATGCATGCACATATCGACTTAGTACACTTAAAATATCGATTTTAAGCATGTTTTGAGCCTATATTTTGAAAACATTCTAGCACTGATTAGGCATGTACAGATCGCTTCTGGGACCAAAAAAGATCGAATTTTCGGGTGTTTTGATGTTGAATTTGGGATTTAAACGGATACTGCAAATGCATGCAGATATCGACTTTGGGCACATAAAGTATCGATTTTCAGCATGTTTTTGGCCTGTATATTGAAACTACTCTAACACTGAGTAGGCATGTACAGATCGCTTCTGGGACCCCAAAATATCGAATTTTTGGGTGTTTGGAGCCTGAATTTGAGATATAAACGGGTACAGAAGATGCATGCACATATCGACTTTTGGGCACATAAAAGATCGATTTTCAGCATGTTTTGGGCCTGTATCTGAGTAGGCATGTACAGACCGCTTCTGGGACCCCAAAATACCGAATTTTCGGGTGTTTGGAGCCTTAATTTGAGATATAAACGGGTACAGGAGATGCATGCAAATATTGACTTTGGCACCTAAAATATCGATTTTCAGCATGTTTTGTGAATGTACTTTGAAAATACTATGACACGGAGTAGGCATGTACAGAGCGCTTCTACGACCCAAAAATTCCGAATTTTCGGGTGTTTTGAGCCTGAATTTGAGATATAAAAGGGTACAGAAGATGTATGCACATATCGACTTTGGACACTTAAAATATCGGTTTTTAGCATGTTTTGAGCCTATATTTTGAAAACATTCTAACTAGGAGTAGGCATGTATAGATTGCTTCTGGGACCCAAAAAAAAAGAATTTTCTGGTGTTTTGAGGTTGTATTTGGGATATAAACGGGTGCAGAAGATGCATACACATATCGTCTTTCGGGCACCTAAAAGATCGATTTTCAGCATGTTTTGGGCCTGTATCTGAGTAGGCATGTAGAGATTGCATCTGGGACATCAAAATATCGATATTTCGTGTGTTTGGAGCCTGAATTTGAGATATAAACGGGTACAGAAGATGCATGCACATATCGACTTTTGGGCACCTAAAAGATCAATTTTCAGTATGTTTTGGGCTTGTATTTTGAAAATACTCTAACACGGAGTAGACATGTACAGATCACTTCTTGGACCCCAAAATATCGAATTTTCCGGTGTTTTGGGCATGAATTTGATATATCGACTTTGGGCACCTAAAATATCGATTTTTAGCATGTTTTGGGCCTATATTTTTAAAATATTCTAGCACTCAGTAGGCATGTACAGATCGCTTCTGGGACCCCAAAATATCGAATTTTCGGGTGTTTTGAGCCTGAATTTGAGATATAAACGGATACTGAAAATGCATGCACATATTGACTTTGGGCACATTAAATATCGATTTTCAGCATGTTTTTAGCCTGTATATTGAAACTACTCTAACCTGGAGTAGGCATGTACAGATCGCTTCTGGGACCCCAATATATCGAATTTTCGGGTGTTTGGAGCCTGAATTTGAGATATAAACGGGTACAGAAGATGCATGCACATATCGACTTTTGGGCACCTAAAAGATCGATTTTCAGTATGTTTTGGGCCTGTATTTTGAACATACTCTAACACGGAGTAGGCATGTACCTATCGCTTCTGGGACCCCAAAATATCGAATGTTCAGGTGATTGGAGCCTGAATTTGAGATATAAACGGGTATAGAAGATGCATGCACATATCGACTTTTGGGCACCTAAAAGATCGATTTTCAGTATGTTTTGGGCCTGTATTTTGAAATTATTCTAGCACTGAGTAGGCATGTATAGATCGTTTCTGGGACCCCAAAATATCGAATTTTCGGGTGTTTTGAGCCTGAATTTGAGATATAAACTGGTACTGAAGATGCATGCACATATCGACTTTGGGCAACTAAAATATCGATTTTCAGCATGTTTTGGGCCTGTATTAAAAAAATACTCTCATACGGAGTATGCATGTACAGATCGCTTCTTGGACAGAAAAATATCGAATTTTCGGGTGTTTTGAGCCTGAATATGAGATATAAACGGGTACTGAAGATGCATGTACATATTGACTTTTGGGCACATAAAAATATCGATTTTTGCATGTTTTGGGTCTGTATCTTGGAAACATTCTAACTAGGAGTAGGCATGTACAGATTGCTTCTGGGACCACAAAATTAAGAATTTTCGGGTGTTTTGAGGTTGTATTTGGGATATAAACGGGAGCAGAAGATGAATACACATATCGTCTTTCGGGCACCAAAAATATCGATTTTGATCATGTTTTGGGTGTGTATCTTGAAAACATTCTAATTAGGAGTAGGCATGTACAGATTGCTTCTAGGACCCAAAAATACCGAATTTTTGGGTGTTTTGAGCCTGAAATTGAGATATAATCGGGTACAGAAGATGCCTTCACATATCGACTTTGGACACTTAAAATATCGGTTTTTAGCATGTTTTAAGCCTATATTTTGAAAACATTCTAACTAGGAGTAGGCATGTATAGATTGCTTCTGGGACCCAAAAATAAAGATTTTTCTGGTGTTTTGAGGTTGTATTTGGGATATAAACGGGTGCAGAAGATGCATACACATATCGTCTTTCGGGCACCTAAAAGATCGATTTTCAGCATGTTTTGGGTCTGTATCTGAATAGGCATGTAGAGATTGCATCTGGGACATCAAAATATCGATATTTCGTGTGTTTGGAGCCTGAATTTGAGATATAAACGGGTACAGAAGATGCATGCACATATCGACTTTTGGGCACCTAAAAGATCGATTTTCAGTATGTTTTGGACTTGTATTTTGAAAATACTCTAAAACGGAGTAGGCATGTACAGATCACTTCTGGGACCACAAAATATCGAATTTTCCGGTGTTTTGGGCCTGAATTTGATATATCGACTTTGGGCACCTAAAATACTGATTTGTAGCATGTTTTGGGCCTATATTTTTAAAATATTCTAGCACTCAGTAGGCATGTACAGATCGCTTCTGGGAACCCAAAATATCGAATTTTCGGGTGTTTTGAGCCTGAACAAGAGATATAAACGGATACAGAAAATGCATGCACATATTGACTTTGGGCACATTAAATATCGATTTTCAGCATGTTTTTGACCTGTATATTGAAACTACTCTAACCTGGAGTAGGCATGTACAGATCGCTTCTGGGACCCCAATATATCGAATTTTCGGGAGTTTGGAGCCTGAATTTGAGATATAAACGGGTACAGAAGATGCATGCACATATCGACTTTTGGGCACCTAAAAGATCGATTTTCAGTATGTTTTGGGCCTGTATTTTGAACATACTCTAACACGGAGTAGGCATGTACAGATCGCTTCAGGGACCCCAAAATATCGAATTTTCGGGTGTTTTGGTCCTGAATTTGAGATATCGACATTGGACCCCTAAAATATTGATTTTCAGTATGTTTTGGGCCTGTAATTTGAAAATATTCTAGCACTGAGTAGGCATGTATAGATCGTTTCTGGGACCCCAAAATATCGAATTTTCGGGTGTTTTGAGCCTGAATTTGAGATATAAACTGGTATGAAGATGCATACACATATCGACTTTGGGCACCTAAAATATCGATTTTCAGCATGTTTTGGGCCTGTATTATAAAAATACTCTAATACGGAGTAGGCATGTACAGATCGCTTCTTGAACAGAAAAATATCGAATTTTCGGGTGTTTTGAGCCTGAATTTGAGATATAAACGGGTACTGAAGATACATGTACATATTGACTTTGGGGCACATAAAATATCGATTTTTGCATGTTTTGGGTCTGTATCTTGGAAACATTCTAACTAGGAGTAGGCATGTACAGATTGCTTCTGGGACCACAAAATTAAGAATTTTCGGGTGTTTTGAGGTTGTATTTGGGATATAAACGTGTGCAGAAGATGCATACACATATCGTCTTTCGGGCACCTAAAAGATCGATTTTCTGTATGTTTTGGGCTTGTATTTTGAAAATACTCTAACACGGAGTAGGCATGTACAGATCGCTTCTTGGACACCAAAATATCGAATTCTCGGGTGTTTGGAGCCTGAATTTAAGATATAAACGGGTACTGTAGATGCATGCACTTATCGACTTTTGGGCACCTAAAATATCGATTTTGAGCATCTTTTTAGTCTGTATCTTGAAAACATTCTAACACGGATGAGGCATGTACAGATCGCTTCTTGGACAGAAAAATATCGAATTTTCGGGTGTTTTGAGCCTGAGTTTGAGATATAAACGGGTACTAAAGATGCATGTACATATTAACTTTTGGGCACATAAAATATCGATTTTGAGCATGTTTTGGGTCTGTATCTTGAAAACATTCTAACTAGGAGTAGGCATGTACAGATCGCTTCTAGGACTCAAAAATACCGAATTTTCCGGTGTTTTGAGCCTGAATTTGAGTTATAAACGGATACAGAAGATGCATTCACATATCGACTTTGGACACTTAAAATATCAATTTTCAGCATGTTTTGAGCCTATATTTTGAAAAAAAATTAGCACTGAGTAGGCATGTATAGATCGCTTCTGGGACCCAAAAAAATCGAGATTTCGGGAGTTTTGAGGTTGAATTTTGGATATAAACTTGTGCAGAAGATGCATACACATATTGACTTTAGGCACCTAAAATATCGATTTTCAGCATGTTTTGGGCCTGTATCAGAGTAGGCATGTACAGATCACTTCTGGGACCCCAAAATATCGAATTTTCAGGTGGTTGGAGCCTGAATTTGAGATATAAACAGGTGCAGAAGATGCATGCACATATCGACTTTTGGGCACCTAAAAGACCAATTTTCAGTATGTTTAGGGCCTGTAATTTGAAAATACTCTAACATGGAGTAGCCATGTACAGATCGCTTCTGGGACCACAAAATATCGAATTTTCGAGTTTTTTGTACCTAAATTTAAGATATCGACTTTAGGCACCTAATATATCGATTTTTAGCATGTTTTGGGCCTATATTTTGAAAATTTTCTAGCACTGAATAGGCATGTACAGATCGCTTCTGGGACCCTTAAATATAGAATATTCGGGTGTTTTGAGCCTGAATTTGATATAAAAACGGGTACTGAAGATACATGCAAATATTGACATAGGGCACCTAAAATATCGATTTTCAGCATGTATTGGGCCTGTATTTTGAAAATACTCTAACACGGAGGTGGCATGTACAGATCGCTTCTTGGACCCCAAAATATCGAATGTTTTGAGCCTGAGTTTGAGATATAAACGGGTACTGAAGATGGATGCACATATCGACTTTTGGGCACCTAAAATATCAGTTTTAAGCATGTTTTGTGGCTGAATCTTGAAAACATTCTAATTAGGAGTAGGCATGTACAGATCGCTTCTTGGACCCAAAAATACCGAATTTTCGGAAGTTTTGAGCCTGAATTTGAGATATAAACGGGTACAGAAGATACATGCACATATAGACAATTTGGCACCTAAAATATCGGTTTTCAACATGTTTTGGGCCTGTATTTTGAAAATACTCTAACACGGAGTAGGCATGTACAGATCGCTTCTTGGACCCCAAAATATCGAATTTTTGGAGGTTTTGAGGTTGAAATTGGGATAAAAACAGGTGCAGAAGATGCATACACATATTGACTTTCTGCACCTAAAATATCGATTTTCAGCATGTTTTGGGCCTGTATCTGAGTAGGCATGTACAGATCGCTTCTGGGAACCCAAAATATCGAATTTTCGGGTGTTTGGAGCCTGAATTTGAGAAATAAACTGGTACAGAAGATGCATGCACATATAGACAATTTGGCACCTAAAATATCGGTTTTCAGCATGTTTTGGGCCTGTATTTTGAAAATACTCTAACACGGAGTAGGCATGTACAGATCGCTTCTAGGACCCAAAAATATCGAATTTTCGGGTGTTTTGAGGCTTAAATTTGAGATATTACCGGGTACTGAAGATGCATGTACATATTGACTTTTGGGCACCTAAAATATCGATTTTGAGCATGTTTTGAGTCTGAATCTTGAAAACATTCTAACTAGGAGTAGGCATGTACAGATCGCTTCTGTGACCCCAAAATATTAAATTTTCGGGTGTTTTGTGCCTGAAATTGAGACTGGACACTTTAAACATCAATTTTTAGCATGTTTTGAGCCTATATTTGGAAAACATTCTAGCACTGAGTGTACAAATCACATCTGGGACCCCAAAATATCGAATTTTCGGGTGTTTTGTGCCTGAATTTGAGATATAAACGGGTACTAAAGATGCATACACATATTGACTTTGGGCACCTAAAATATCGATTTTCAGCATGTTTTTGGCCTGTATTTTTAAAAAGGCATGTACAGATCGCTTCTGGTACCAAAAAATATCGAATTTCCGGGTGTTTTGAGGTTATATTTGGGATATAAACGGGTGCAGAAGATGCATACACATATTGACTTTGGGCACCTAAAATATCGATTATCAGTATGTTTTGGGTCTGTATTTTGAAAATACTCTAACACGGAGTACACATGTACAGATCGCTTTTAGGCCCCAAAAATACCGTATTTTCGGTTGTTTTGAGGCTGAATTTGAGATATAAACGGGTACAGATGATGCATACACAAACTGACTTTGGGCACCTAAAATATCGATTTTCAGCATGTTTTTGGCCTGTATTTTTAAAAAGGCATGTACAGATCGCTTCTGGTACCAAAAAATATCGAATTTCCGGGTGTTTTGAGGTTATATTTGGGATATAAACGGGTGCAGAAGATGCATACACATATTGACTTTGGGCACCTAAAATATCGATTATCAGTATGTTTTGGGTCTGTATTTTGAAAATACTCTAACACGGAGTACACATGTACAGATCGCTTTTAGGCCCCAAAAATACCGTATTTTCGGTTGTTTTGAGGCTGAATTTGAGATATAAACGGGTACAGATGATGCATACACAAACTGACTTTAAGCACCTAAAATATCGATTTTCTGCATGGTTTGGGCCTGTATTTTGAAAAGGCATGTACAGATCGCTTCTGGGACCCAAAAGTATCGAATTTTCGGGTGTTTTGAGGTTGAATTTGGGATATAAACGGGTGCAGAAGATGCATACACATATTGACTTTGGGCACCTAAAATATCGATTTTCAGCATGTTTTGGGCCTGTATTTTGAAAACACTCTAACACGGAGTAGGCATGTACAGATCGCTTCTTGGGCACCAAAATATCGAATTTTCGGGTGTTTTGAGCCTGAATTTGAGATATAAACGGATACTGTAAATGCATGCACATATCGATTTTTGGGCACCTATAATATCGATTTTAAGCATGTTTTGGGTCTGTATCTTGAAAACATTCTAAATAGGAGTAGGCATGTACAGATCGCTTCTAGGACCCAAAAATACCGAATTTTCGGGTGTTTTGATCCTGAATTTGATATATAAACGGGTACAGAAGATGCATGCACATATCGACTTTGGACACTTAAAATATCGGTTTTTAGCATGTTTTTTGAGCCTATATTTTGAAAACATTCTAGCACTGAGTAGGCATGTACAGATCGCTTCAGGGACCCAAAAATATCGAATTTTCGGGTGTTTTGAGGTTGAATTTGGGATATAAACGGGTGTAGAAGATGCATACACATATTGACTTTGGGCACCTAAAATATCGATTATCAGTATGTTTTGGGCCTGTATTTTGAAAATACTCTAACACGGAGTAGACATGTACAGATCGCTTCTAGGCCCCAAAAATACCGTATTTTCGGGTGTTTTGAGGCTGAATTTGAGATATAAACGGGTACAGAAGATGCATGCACATATTGACTTTGAGCACCTATAATATCGATTTTCTGCATGTTATGGGCCTGTATTTTGAAAATACTCTAACACTGTGTAGGCAGGTACAGATCGCTTCTTGGACACCAAAATATCGAATTTTCGGGTGTTTTGAGCCTGAATTTGATATATAAACGGGTACTGAAGATGCTTGCACATATTGACTTTTTGTCACCTAAAATATCGATTTTGAGCATATTTTGGGTCTGTATCCCGAAAACATTCTTACTAGGAGTTCGCTTGTACAGATCGCTTCAAGGACCCAAAAATACCGAATTCTAGGGTGTTTTGAGCCTGAATTTGAGATATAAACGGGTACAGAAGATTCATGCACATATCGACTTTGGACACTTAAAATATAATTTTTAGCTTGTTTTGAGCCTATATTTTGAAAACATTCTAGCACTGACTAGGCATGTACAGATCGCTTCTGGGACCCAAAAGTATCGAATTTTCGGGTGTTTTGAGGTTGAATTTGGGATATAAACGGGTGCAGAAGATGCATACACATATTGACTTTGGGCACCTAAAATATCGATTTTCAGCATGTTTTGGGCCTGTATTTTGAAAAAAACTCTAACACGGAGTAGGCATGTACAGATCGCTTCTTGGGCACCAAAATATCGAATTTTCGGGTGTTTTGAGCCCGAATTTGAGATATTAACGGGTACTGAAGATGCATGTACATATTGACTTTTGGGCACCTAAAATATCGATTTTGAGCATGTTTTGAGTCTGTATCTTGAAAACATTCTAACTAGGAGTAGGCATGTACACATCGCTTCTAGGTCCCAAAAATACCGAATTATCGGGTGTTTTGAGCCTGAATTTGAGATATAAACAGGTACAGAAGATGCATGCACAGATCGACTTTGGACACTTAAAATATCGATTTTTAGCATGTTTTCAGCCTATATTTTGAAAACATTCTAGCACTGAGTAGGCATATACAAATCGCTTCTGGGACCCAAAAATATCGAATTTTTGGGTGTTTTGAGGTTAAATTTGGGATATAAACGGGTGCAGATGATGCACACACATATTGACTTGGATCACCTAAAATATCGATTTTCAGCATGTTTTGGGTCTGTATTTTGAGAAGGCATGTACAGATTGCTTCTGGTACCAAAAAATATCGAATTTTCGGGTGTTTTGAGTTTGAATTTGGGATATAAACGGGTGCAAAAGATGCATACACATATTGACTTTGGGCACCTAAAATATCGATTATGAGTATGTTTTGGGCCTGTATTTTGAAAATACTCTAACACGGAGTAGACATGTACAGATCGCTTCTAGGCCCCAAAAATACTGAATTTTCGGGAATTTTAAGGCTGAATTTGAGATATAAACGGGTACAAAAGATGCTAGCACATATTGACTTTGAGCACCTAAAATATCGATTTTCTGCATGTTATGGGCCTGTATTTTGAAAATACTCTAACACGGGGTAGGCAGGTACAGATCGCTTCTTGGACACCAAAATATCGAATTTTCGGCTGTTTTGAGCCTGAATTTGGGATAAAAGCGGGTACAGAAGATCCATGCACATATTGACTCTGGGCACCTAAAATATCGATTTTCTGCATGTTTTGGGCCTGTAACTTGAAAATACTCTAACACAGAGTAGGCATGTACAGATCGCTTCTTGGACACCAAAATATCGAATTTTCTGGAGTTTTGAGCCTGAATTTGATATATAAACGGGTACTGAAGATGCTTGCACATATCGACTTTGGACACTTAAAATATCGTTTTTAGCATGTTTTGAGCCTATATTTTGAAAACATTCTAGCACTGAGTAGGCATGTACAGATCGCTTCTGGGACCCAAAAATATCGAATTTTCGAGTGTTTTGAGATTGAATTTGGGATATAAACGGGTGCAGAAGATGCATACACATATTGAAATTGGGCACCTAAAATATCGATTTTCAGCATGTTTTGGGCCTGTATTTTGAAAATACTCTAACACGGAGTAGGCATGTACAGATCGCTTCTTGGGCACCAAAATATCGAATTTTCGGGTGTTTTGAGCCTGAATTTGAGATATAAACGGATACTGTAAATGCATGCACATATCGATTTTTGGGCACCTATAATATCGATTTTAAGCATGTTTTGGGTCTGTATCTTGAAAACATTCTAAATAGGAGTAGGCATGTACAGATCGCTTCTAGGACCCAAAAATACCGAATTTTCGGGTGTTTTGATCCTGAATTTGATATATAAACGGGTACAGAAGATTCATGCACATATCGACTTTGGACACTTAAAATATCGGTTTTTAGCATGTTTTTTTAGCCTATATTTTGAAAACATTCTAGCACTGAGTAGGCATGTACAAATCGCTTCTGGGACCCAAAAATATCGAATTTTCGGGTGTTTTGAGGTTGAATTTGGGATATAAACGGGTGTAGAAGATGCATACACATATTGACTTTGGGCACCTAAAATATCGATTATCAGTATGTTTTGGGCCTGTATTTTGAAAATACTCTAACACGGAGTAGACATGTACAGATCGCTTCTAGGCCCCAAAAATACCGTATTTTCGGGTGTTTTGAGGCTGAATATGAGATATAAACGGTTACAGAAGATGCATGCACATATTGACTTTGAGCACCTATAATATCGATTTTCTGCATGTTATGGGCCTGTATTTTGAAAATACTCTAACACTGTGTAGGCAGGTACAGATCGCTTCTTGGACACCAAAATATCGAATTTTCGGGTGTTTTGAGCCTGAATTTGATATATAAACGGGTACTGAAGATGCTTGCACATATTGACTTTTTGTCACCTAAAATATCGATTTTGAGCATATTTTGGGTCTGCATCCCGAAAACATTCTTACTAGGAGTTCGCTTGTACAGATCGCTTCAAGGACCCAAAAATACCGAATTCTCGGGTGTTTTGAGCCTGAATTTGAGATATAAACGGGTACAGAAGATGCATGCACATATCGACTTTGGACACTTAAAATATAATTTTTAGCTTGTTTTGAGCCTATATTTTGAAAACATTCTAGCACTGACTAGGCATGTACAGATCGCTTCTGGGACCCAAAAGTATCGAATTTTCGGGTGTTTTGAGGTTGAATTTGGGATATAAACGGGTGCAGAAGATGCATACACATATTGACTTTGGGCACCTAAAATATCGATTTTCAGCATGTTTTGGGCCTGTATTTTGAAAAAAACTCTAACACGGAGTAGGCATGTACAGATCGCTTCTTGGGCACCAAAATATCGAATTTTCGGGTGTTTTGAGCCTGAATTTGAGATATTAACGGGTACTGAAGATGCATGTACATATTGACTTTTGGGCACCTAAAATATCGATTTTGAGCATGTTTTGAGTCTGCATCTTGAAAACATTCTAACTAGGAGTAGGCATGTACACATCGCTTCTAGGTCCCAAAAATACCGAATTATCGGGTGTTTTGAGCCTGAATTTGAGATATAAACAGGTACAGAAGATGCATGCACAGATCGACTTTGGACACTTAAAATATCGATTTTTAGCATGTTTTGAGCCTATATTTTGAAAACATTCTAGCACTGAGTAGGCATATACAAATCGCTTCTGGGACCCAAAAATATCGAATTTTTGGGTGTTTTGAGGTTAAATTTGGGATATAAACGGGTGCAGATGATGCATACACATATTGACTTGGATCACCTATAATATCGATTTTCAGCATGTTTTGGGTCTGTATTTTGAGAAGGCATGTACAGTTCGCTTCTGGTACCAAAAAATATCGAATTTTTGGGTGTTTTGAGTTTGAATTTGGGATATAAACGGGTGCAAAAGATGCATACACATATTGACTTTGGGCACCTAAAATATCGATTATGAGTATGTTTTGGGCCTGTATTTTGAAAATACTCTAACACGGAGTAGACATGTACAGATCGCTTCTAGGCCCCAAAAATACTGAATTTTCGGGTATTTTAAGGCTGAATTTGAGATATAAACGGGTACAAAAGATGCTTGCACATATTGACTTTGAGCACCTAAAATATCGATTTTCTGCATGTTATGGGCCTGTATTTTGAAAATACTCTAACACGGGGTAGGCAGGTACAGATCGCTTCTTGGACACCAAAATATCGAATTTTCGGCTGTTTTGAGCCTGAATTTGGGATAAAAGCGGGTACAGAAGATCCATGCACATATTGACTCTGGGCACCTAAAATATCGATTTTCTGCATGTTTTGGGCCTGTAATTTGAAAATACTCTAACACAGAGTAGGCATGTACAGATCGCTTCTTGGACACCAAAATATCGAATTTTCTGGAGTTTTGAGCCTGAATTTGATATATAAACGGGTACTGAAGATGCTTGCACATATCGACTTTGGACACTTAAAATATCGTTTTTAGCATGTTTTGAGCCTATATTTTGAAAACATTCTAGCACTGAGTAGGCATGTACAGATCGCTTCTGGGACCCAAAAATATCGAATTTTCGAGTGTTTTCAGATAGAATTTGGGATATAAACGGGTGCAGAAGATGCATACTCATATTGAAATTGGGCACCTAAAATATCGATTTTCAGCATGTTTTGGGCCTGTATTTCGAAAATACTCTAACACGGAGTAGGCATGTACAGATCGCTTCTTGGGCACCAAAATATCGAATTTTCGGGTGTTTTGAGCCTGAATTTGAGATATAAACGGATACTGTAAATGCATGCACATATCGATTTTTGGGCACCTATAATATCGATTTTAAGCATGTTTTGGGTCTGTATCTTGAAAACATTCTAACTAGGAGTAGGCATGTACACATCGCTTCTAGGACCCAAAAATACCGAATTTTCGGGTGTTTTGATCCTGAATTTGATATATAAACGAGTACAGAAGATGCATGCACATATCGACTTTGGACACTTAAAATATCGGTTTTTAGCATGTTTTTTGAGCCTATATTTTGACAAATTTTTAGCACTGAGTAGGCATGTACAGATCGCTTCTGGGACCCAAAAATATCGAATTTTCGGGTGTTTCGAGCCTGAATTTAAGATATAAAAGGGTACAGAAGATGCATGCACATTTCGACTTTTGGGCACCTAAAAGATCGATTTTCAGTATGTTTTGGGCCTGTATTTTGAAAATACTCGAACACGGAGTAAGCATGTACAGATTGCTTCTGGGACCCCAAAATATCGAATTTTCGGGAGTTTTGTGCCTGAATTTGAGATATAAACGGGTACTGAAGATGCATGCACATATCGACTTTTGGGCACCTAAAATATCGATTTTGAGCATGTTTTGGGTCTCAATCTTGAAAACATTCTAACTAGGAGTAGGCATGTACAGATCGCTTCTGTGACCCCAAAATATTAAATTTTCGGGTGTTTTGTGCCTGAAATTGAGATATAAACGAGTACAGAAGATGCATGTACATATTGACTTTGGACACTTTAAATATGAATTTTTAGCATGTTTTGAGCCTATATTTTGAAAACATTCCAGCACTGAGTGTACAAATCGCATCTGGGACCCCAAAATATCGAATTTTCGGGTGTTTTGTGCCTGAATTTGAGAAATAAACGGGTACTGACGATGCATACACATATTGACTTTGGGCACCTAAAATATCGATTTTCAGCATGTTTTTTGCCTGTATCTGAGTAGGCTTGTACACATCGCTTCTGGGATCCCAAAATATCGAAATTTCGGGTGTTTTGGGCCTGAATTTGAGATATCGACTTTGGGCACCTAAAATATCGATTGTTAGCATGTTTTGGGCCTATATTTTGAAAATATTCTAGCACTGAATAGGCATGTACAGATCGCTTCTGGGACCCTAAATTATCGAATTTTCGGGTGTTTTGAGCCTGAATTTGAGATATAAACGGGTACAGAAGATGCATGCACATATTGACTTTTGGGGACCTAAAACATTGATTTTAAGCATGTTTTGGGTCTGTATCTTGAAAACATTCTAACTAGGAGTAGGCATGTACAGATCGCTTCTAGGACCCAAAAATAATGAATTTTCGGGTGTTTTGAGCCTGAATTTGAGATATAAACCGGTACAGAAGATACATGCTCATATCGACTTTTGGGCACCTAAAATATCGATTTTGAGCATGTTTTGGGTCTGTGCATTGAAAACATTCTAACTTGGAGTAGGCATGTACAGATCGCTTCTAGGACACATAAATACAGAATTTTCGGGTGTTTTGAGCCTGTATTTGAGATATAAACGGGTACAGAAGATGCATACACATATCGACTTTGGACTTTTAAAATATCGATTTTCAGCATGTTTTGGGCCTGTATCTGAGTAGGCTTGTACACATCGCTTCTGGGATCCCAAAATATCGAAATTTCTGGTGTTTTGGTCCTGAATTTGAGATAACGACTTTGGGCACCTAAAATATCGATTTTTAGCATGTTTTGGGCCTATATTTTGAAAATATTCTAGCACTGAATAGGCATGTACAGATCGCTTCTGGGACCCTAATATATCGAATTTTCGGGTGTTTTGAGCCTGAATTTGAGATATAAACGGGTACTGAAGATGCATGCACATATTGACTTTGGGCACTTAAAATATCGATTTTCAGCATGCTTTGGGCCTGTATCTGAGTAAGCTTGTATACATTGCTTCTGGGATCCCAAAATATCGAAATTTCGGGTGTTTTGGACCTGAATTTGAGATATCGACATTGGGCACCTAAAATATCGATTTTTAGCATGTCTAGGGCCTTTATTTTGAAAATACTCTAACACGGAGTAGGCATGTATATGATCGCTTCTTGGACCCCAAAATATCGAATTTTCCGGTGTTTTGAGCCTGAATTTGAGATATAAACGGGTACAGAAGATGCATGCACATGTCGACTTTTGGGCACTTAAAATATCGATTTTGAGCATGTTTTGGGTCTGTATCTTAAAAACATTCTAACTAGGAGTAGGCATGTACAAATCGCTTCTGGAACACAAAAATATCGAATTTTCGGGTGTTTTGAGGTTGAATTTGGGATATAAACGGGTGCAGAAGATGCAAACACATATTGACTTGGAGCACCTAAAATATCGATTTTCAGCATGTTTTGGGTCTGTATTTTGAAAAGGTATGTACAGATCGCTTCTGGGACCCAAAAATATCGAATTTTCGGGTGTTTTGAGGTTGAATTTGGGATATAAACGGGTGCAGAAGATGCATACACATATTGACTTTGGGCACCTAAAATATCGATTATCAGTATGTTTTGGGCCTGTATTTTGAAAATACTCTAACACGGAGTAGGCATGTACAGATCGCTTTTTAGAACCCAAAATATCAAATTTTCGGGTGTTTTGTGCCTGAATTTGAGATATCGTCTTTGGGCACCTAAAATATCGATTTTTAGCATGTTTTGGGCCTATATTTTGAAAATATTCTAGCACTGAGTAGGCATGTACAGATCGCTTCTGGGACCCCAAAATATCAAAGTTTCGGGTGTTTTGAACCTGAATTTGAAATATAAACGGGTACAGAAGATGCATGCACATATTGACTTTTGGCACTTAAAATATCGATTTTCAGCATGTTTTTGGCCTGTATCTGAGTAGGCTTGTACACATCGCTTCTGGGATCCCAAAATATCGAAATTTCGGGTGTTTTAAACCTGAATTTGAGATATCGACTTTGGGCACCTAAAATATCGATTTTTAGCATGTTTTGGGCCTGTATTTTGAAAATATTCTAGCACTGAGTAGGCATGTACAGATCGCTTCTTGGACCCCAAAATATCGAATTTTCGTGTGTTTTGTGCCTGAATTTGAGATATCGACTTTGGACACTTAAAATATCGATTTTTAGCATGTTTTGGGCCTATATTTTGAAAATGTTCTAGCACTGAGTAGGCATGTACAGATTGCTTCTTGGACCCCAAAACATCGAATTTTCGGTGGTTTTGAGCCTGAATTTGAGATATAAACGGGTACTGAAGATGCATGCATATATCGACTTTTGGGCACCTAAAATATCGATTTTGAGCTTGTTTTGTTTCTGAATATTGAGAACATTCTAACTAGGAGTAGGCATGTACAGATTGCTTCTAGGCCCCAAAAATACCGAATTTTCGGGTGTTTTGAGCCTGAATTTGAGATATAAACGGGTACAGAAGATGCATGCACATATTGACTTTGTGCACCTAAAATATCGATATCCTGCATGTTTTGGGCCTGTATTTTGAAAATACTCTAACACGGAGTAGGCATGTACAGATCGCTTCTTGGACACTAAAATATCGAATTTTCTGGTGTTTTGAGCCTGAATTTGAGATATAAACGGGTACTGAAGATGCATGCATATATTGACTTTTTGGCACCTAAAATATCGATTTTGAGTATGTTTTGGGTCTGTATCTTGAAAATATTCTAACTAGGAGTAGGCATGTACAGATCACTTCAAGGACCCAGAAATACCGAATTTTCGGGTGTTTTGAGCCTGAATTTGAGATATAAACGGGTACAGAAGATGCATGCACATATCGACTTTGGACACTTAAAATATCGATTTTAGCATGTTTTGAGCCTATATTTTGAAAACATTCTAGTACTGAGTAAGTATGTACAGATCGCTTCTGGGACCCAAAAATATCAAATTTTCGGGTGTTTTGAGGTTGAATTTGGGTTATTAACGGGTGCAGAAGATGCATACACATATTGACTTTGGGCACCTAAAATATCGATTTTCAGCATGTTTTGGGCTTGTATCTGAGTAGGCATGTACAGATCGCTTCTGGGACCCCAAAATATCGAATTTTCTGGTGTTTTGTGCCTGAATTTTAAATATCGAGTTTCGGCACCTAAAATATCGATTATTAGCATGTTTTGGGCCTATATTTTAAAAATATTCTAGCACTGACTAGGCATGTACATATCGCTTCTGGGATCCCAAAATATCAAAGTTTCGGGTGTTTTGAGCCTGAGTTTGAGATATAAACGGGTACTGAAGATGCATGCACATATCGACTTTTGGGCACCTAAAATATCGATTTTGAGCATGTTTTGGGTCTGTATCTTGAAAACATTCTAACTAGGAGTAGGCATGTACAGATCGCTTCTAGGTCCCCCAAAAAACAAATTTTCGTGTGTTTTGAGCCTGAATTTCAGATATAAACGGGTACAGAAGATTCATGCACATATCGACTTTGGACACTTAAAATATAGATTTTTTGCAAGTTTTGAGCCTTTTTTTTTTTAAACATTCTAGCACTGAGTAGGCATGTACAGATCGTTTCTGGGACCCAAAAATATTGAATTTTTGGGTGTTTTGAGGTTGAATTTAGGATATAAACGTGTGCAGAAGATTTTCAGCATGTTTTGGGCCTGTATTTGAGTAGGCATGTACAGATCGCTTCTGGGACCCCAAAATATTGAATTTTCGGGTATTTGGAGCCTGAATTTGAGATATAAAGGGGTACTGAAGATGCATGCACATATCGACTTTTGGGCACCAAGAATATCGATTTTGAGCATGTTTTGGGTCTGTACCTTGAAAATATTCTAACTAGGAGGAGGCATGTACAGATCGCTTCTGGGACCCCAAAATATCGAATTTTCGGGTGTTTGGAGCCTGAATTTAAGATATAAACGGGTACAGAAGATGCATGCTCATATCGACTTTTGGGCACCTAAAAGATCGATTTTCAGTATGTTTCTGGGCCTTTATTTTGAAAATACTCTAACACGGAGTAGGCATGTACCGATCACTTCTGAGACCCCAAAATATCGAATTTTCTGGTGTTTTGTGCCTGAATTTTAAATATCGACTTTTGGCACCTAAAATATCGATTATTAGCATGTTTTGGGCCTATATTTTGAAAATATTCTAGAACTGATTAGGCATGTACATATCGCTTCTAGGACCCAAAAATATCGAATTTTCGGGTGTTTTGAGGTTGAATTTGGGATATAAACGGGTGCTTATGATGCATACACATATTGACTTGGAGCACCTAAAATATCGATTTTCAGCATGTTTTGGGTCTGTATTTTGAAAAGGCATGTACAGATCGCTTCTGGGACCAAAAATATCGAATTTTCGGGTGTTTTGAGGTTGAATTTGGGATATAAACGGGTACAGAAGATGCATACACATATTGACTTTGGGCACCTAAAATATCGATTATCAGTATGTTTTGGGCCTGTATTTTGAAAATACTCTAACACGGAGTAAACATGTACAGATCGTTTCTAGGCCCCAAAAATACCGAATTTTCGGGTGTTTTGACCCTGAATTTGAGATATAAACGGGTACAGAAGATGCATGCACTTATCGACTTTTTGGCACCTAAAATATTAATTATCAGTATGTTTTGGGCCTATATTTTTAAAATACTCTAACACGGAGTAGGCATGTACAGATCGCTTCTTGGACCCCAAAATATCGAATTCTCGGGTGTTTTGAGGTTGAATTTGGGATATAAACGGGTGCAGAAGATGCATACACATATTGACTTTGGGCACCTAAAATATCGATTATCAGTATGTTTTGGGCCTGTATTTTGAAAATACTCTAACACGGAGTAGGCATATACAGATCGCTTTTTGGACCCCAAAATATCGAATTTTCGGGTGTTTTGTGCCTGAATTTGAGATATCGTCTTTGGGCACCTAAAATATCGATTTTTAGCATGTTTTGGGCCTATATTTTGAAAATATTCTAGCACTGAGTAGGCATGTACAGATCGCTTCTGGGACCGCAAAATATCAAAGTTTCGGGTGTTTTGAACCTGAATTTGAAATATAAACCGGTACAGAAGATTCATGCACATATTGACTTTGGGCACTTAAAATATCGATTTTCAGCATGTTTTGGCCCTGTATCTGAGTAGGCTTGTACACATCGCTTCTGGGATCCCAAAATATCGAAATTTCGGGTGTTTTGGACCTGAATTTGAGATATCGACTTTGGGCACCTAAAATATCGATTTTTAGCATGTTTTGGGCCTGTATTTTAAATATATTCTAGCACTAAGTAGGCATGCACATATCGCTTCTGGGCCCCAAAAATATTAAATTTTCGGGTGTTTTGAGCCTGAATTTGAGATATCAACGGGTACAGAAGATGCATGCACATATTGACTTTGGGCACCTAAAATATCGATTTTCAGCATGTTTAGGGCCTGTATTTTGAAAATACTCTAACACGGAGTAGGCATGTACAGATCGCTTCTTGGACCCCAAAATATCGAATTTTCGGGTGTTTTGAGCCTGAATTTGAGATATAAACGGGTACAGAAGATGCATGCACATATCGACCTTTGGGCACCTAAAATATCGATTTTGAGCATGTTTTGGGTCTGTATCTTAAAAACATTCTAACTAGGAGTAGGCTTGTACATATCGCTTCTGGGACCCAAAAATATCGAATTTTCGGGTGTTTGGAGCCTGAATTTAAGATATAAACGGTTGCAGAAGATGCATACACATATTAACTTTGGGCACCTAAAATATCGATTTTCAGCATGTTTTGGGCCTGTATCTGAGTAGGCATGTACAGGTCGCTTCTGGGACCCCAAAATATTGAATTTTCGGGTGTTTGGAGCCTGAATTTGAGATATAAAGGGGTACTGAAGATGCATGCACATATCTACTTTTGGGCACCTAAAATATCGATTTTGAGCATGTTTTGGGTCTGTATCTTGAAAACATTCTAACTAGGAGGAAGAATGTACAGATCGCTTCTAGGCCCACAAATACCGAATTTTTGGGTGTTTTGAGCCTGAAATTGAGATATAAACGGGTACAGAAGATGCATGCCCATATCGACTTTGGACACTTAAAATATCGATTTTAGCATGTTTTGAGCCTATATTTTGAAAACATTCTAGCACTGAATAGGCATGTACAGATCGCTTCGGGGACCCCAAAATATAGAATTTTCGGGTGTTTGGAGCCTGAATTTAAGATATAAACGGGTACAAAAGATGCATGCTCATATCGACTTTTGGGCACCTAATAGATCAATTTTCAGTATGTTTTTTGCCTGTATTTTGAAAATACTCTAACACGGAGTAGGCATGTACAGATCTTTTCTATGACCCAAAAATATCGAATTTTCGGGTGTTTTGAGATTGAAATATTGGGATATAAACGGGTGCAGATGATGCATACACATATTGACTTGGAGCACCAAAAATATCGATTTTCATCATGTTTTGGGTCTGTATTTTGAAAAGGTATGTACAGATCGCTTCTGGGACCCAAAAATATCGAATTTTCGGGTGTTTTGAGGTTGAATTTGGGATATAAACGGGTGCAGAAGATGCATACACATATTGACTTTAGGCACCTAAAATATCGATTATCAGTATGTTTTGGGCCTGTATTTTGAAAATACTCTAACACGGAGTAGGCATGTACAGATCCCTTTTTGGACCCCAAAATATCGAATTTTCGGGTGTTTTGTGCCTGAATTTGAGATATCGTCTTTGGGCACCTAAAATATCGATTTTTAGCATGTTTTTGGCCTATATTTTGAAAATATTCTAGCACTGAGTAGGCATGTACAGATCGCTTCTGGGACCCCAAAATATCAAAGTTTCGGGTGTTTTGAACCTGAATTTGAAATATAAACGGGTACAGAAGATGTATGCACATATTGACTTTGGGCACCTAAAATATCGATTTTCAGCATGTTTTGGGCCTGTAATTTGAAAATACTATAACACGGAGTAGGCATGTACAGATCGCTTCTTGGACCCCAAAACATCGAATTTTTTGGTGGTTTTGAGCCTGAATTTGAGATATAAACGGGTACTGAAGATGCATGCATATATCGACTTTTGAGCACCTAAAAATCAATTTTGAGCTTGTTTTGTTTCTGAATATTGAAAACATTCTAACTAGGAGTAGGCATGTACAGATTGCTTCTAGGCCTCAAAAATACCGAATTTTCGGGTGTTTTGAACCTGAATTTGAGATATAAACGGGTACAGAAGATGCATGCACATATTGACTTTGGGCACCTAAAATATCGATTTTCAGCATGTTTTGGGTCTGTATTTTGAAAAGGTATGTACAGATCGCTTCTGGGACCCAAAAATATCGAATTTTCGGGTGTTTTGAGGTTGAATTTGGGATATAAACGGGTGCAGAAGATGCATACACATATTGACTTTGGGCACTTATAATATCGATTTTCAGCATGTTTTGGGCCTGTATCTGAGTAGGCATGTACAGATCGCTTCTGGGACCCCAAAATATCAAATTTTCTGGTGTTTTGTTCCTGAATCTTTAATATCTACTTTCGGCACCTAAAATATCGATTATTAGCATGTTTTGGGCCTATATTTTGAGAATATTCTAGCACTGAGTAGGCATGTACATATCACTTCTGGGACCCCAAAATATCAAAGTTTCGGGTGTTTTGAACCTGAATTTGAAGCATAAACGGGTACAGAAGATGCATGCACATATTAACTTTGGGCACCTAAAATATCGATTTCTGCATGTTTTGGGCCTGTATTTTGAAAATACTATAACACGGAGTAGGCATGTACAGATCGCTTCTTGGACCCCAAAATATCGAATTTTCGGGTGTTTGGAGCCTGAATTTGAGATATAAACGGGTACTGAAGATGCATGCACATATCGACTTTTGGGCACCAAAAATATCGATTTTGAGCGTGTTTTGGGTATGTATCTTGAAAACATTCTAACTAGGAGTAGGCATGTACAGAACGCTTCTAGGACCCAAAAATACCGAATTTTCGGGTGTTTTGAGCCTGAATTTGAGATATAAACGGGCACAGAAGATGCATGCACATATCGACTTTGGACACTTAAAATAACGATTTTTAGCATGTTTTAAGCCAATATTTTGAAAACATTCTAGCACTGAGTAGGCATGTACAGATCGCTTCTGGGACCATAAAATATCGAATTTTCGTGTGTTTTGAGGTTGAATTTGGGATATAAACGGTTGCAGAAGATGCATACACATATTAACTTTAGGCACGTATAATATCAATTTTCAGCATGTTTTGGGCCTGTATCTGAGTAGGCATGTACAGATCGCTTCTGGGACCCCAAAATATCGAATTTTCGGGTGTTTGGAGCCTGAATTTAAGATATAAACGGTTGCAGAAGATGCATACACATATTAACTTTGGGCACCTAAAATATCGATTTTCAGCATGTTTTGGGCCTGTATCTGAGTAGGCATGTACAGGTCGCTTCTGGGACCCCAAAATATTGAATTTTCGGGTGTTTGGAGCCTGAATTTGAGATATAAAGGGGTACTGAAGATGCATGCACATATCTACTTTTGGGCACCTAAAATATCGATTTTGAGCATGTCTTGGGTCTGTATCTTGAAAACATTCTAACTAGGAGGAGGCATGTACAGATCGCTTCTAGGCCCAAAAATACCGAATTTTCGTGTGTTTTGAGCCTGAAATTGAGATATAAACGGGTACAGAAGATGGATGCACATATCGACTTTAGACACTTAAAATATCGATTTTAGCTTGTTTTGAGCCTATATTTTGAAAACATTCTAGCACTGAGTAGGCATGTACAGATCGCTTCTGGGACCCCAAAATGTAGAATTTTCGGGTTTTTGGAGCCTGAATTTAAGATAAAAACAGGTACAGAAGATGCATGCTCATATCGACTTTTGGGCACCTAAAAGATCGATTTTCAGTATGTTTTGGGCCTGTATTTTGAAAATACTCTAACACGGAGTAGGCATGTACAGATCTTTTCTAGGACCGAAAAATATCGAGTTTTCGGGTGTTTTGAGGTTGAAATATTGGGATATAAACGGGTGCAGATGATGCATACACATATTGACTTGGATCACCTAAAATATCGATTTTCATCATGTTTTGGGTCTGTATTTTGAAAAGGTATGTACAGATCGCTTTTGGGACCAAAAAATATCGAATTTTCGGGTATTTTGAGGTTGAATTTGGGATATAAACGGGTGCATAAAATGCATACACATATCGACTTTGGGCACCTAAAATATCGATTATCAGTATGTTTTGGGCCTGTATTTTGAAAATACTCTAACACGGAGTAGACATGTACAGATCGCTTCTAGGCTCAAAAAATACCGAATTTTCGGGTGTTTTGAGCGTGAATTTGAGATATAAACGGGTACAGAAGATGCATGCACATATCGACTTTTGGGCACCTAGAATATTGATTATCAGTATGTTTTGGGCCTATATTTTTAAAATACTCTAACACGAAGTAGGCATGTACAGATCGCTTCTCGGACCCCAAAATATAGAATTTTCGTGTGATTTGTGCCTGAATTTGAGATTGCGACTTTGAGCACCTAAATAATCGATTTTTAGCATATTTTGGGCCTATATTTTGAAAATATTCTAGCACTGAGTAGGCATGTACAGATCGCTTCTGGGACCCCAAAATAACAAAGTTTCGGGTGTTTTGAACCTGAATTTGAAATATAAACGGGTACAGAAGATGCATGCACATATTGACTTTGGGCACCTAAAATATCGATTTTCAGCATGTTTTGGGCCTGTAATTTGAAAATACTATAACACGGAGTAGGCATGTACAGATCGCTTCTTGGACACCAAAATATCGAATTTTCGGTGCTTTTGAGCCTGAATTAGAGATATAAACGGGTACTGAGGATTCATGCACATATCGAATTTTGGGCACCTAAGATATCGATTTTGAACATGTTTTGGGTCTGTATCTTAAAAACATTCTAACTAGGAGTAGGCATGTACATATCGCTTCTAGGCCCCAAAAATACCGAATTTTCGGGTGTTTTGAGCCTGAATTCGAGATATAAACGGGTACAGAAGATGCATGCACATATTGACTTTGGACACTTAAAAATATCGATTTTTAGCATGTTTTGAGCCTATATTTTAAAAATTTTTTAGCACTGAGTAGGCATGTACAGATCGCTTCTGGGAACCAAAAATATCGAATTTTCGGGTGTTTTAAGGTTGAATTTGGGATATCAACGGGTGAAGAAAATGAATACACATATTGACTTTGGGCACCTAAAATATCGATTTTTAGCATGTTTTGTGCCTGTATTTGAGAAGGCATGTACAGATCGCTTCTGGGACCAAAAAATATCGATTTTTCGGGTTTTTTGAGCCTGAATTTGTGATATAAACGGGTACAGAAGATGCATGCACATATTGACTTTGGACACTTAAAATATCGATTTTTAGCATGTTTTGAGCCTATATTTTGAAAACATTCTAGCACTGAGTAGGCATGTACAGATCGCTTTTGGGACCCCAAAATACCGAATTTTCGGGTGTTTGGAGTTTGAATGTGAGATTTAAACGGGTACAGAAGATGCATGCACATATCGACTTTTGGGCACCTAAAATATCGATTTTCAGTATGTTTTGGGCCTGTATATTGAAAAAATTCTAACACGGAGTAGGAATGTACAGATCGCTTGTGGGACCCCAAAATATTGAATTTTCGGGTGTTTTGGGCCTGAATTTGAGATATCGACTTTGGGCACCTAAAATATCGATTTTTAGCATATTTTTTGGCCTTTATTTTGAAAATATTCTAGCACTGAGTAGGCATGTACAGATCGCTTCTGGGACCCCAAAATATCGAATTTTCGAGTGTTTTGTGCCTGAATTTGATATATCGACTTGAGCCACCTAAAATATCGATTTTTAGCATGTTTTGGGCCTCTATTTTGAAAATTCTCTAACACGGAGTAGGCATGTACAGATCGCTTCTTGGACCCAAAAATTTCGAATTTTCGGGTGTTTTGAGCCTGAATTTCAGATATAAACGGGTACAGAAGATGCATGCACATATTGACTTTTGGGCACCTATAATATCGATTTTGAGCATGTTTTGGGTCTGTATCTTAAAAACATTCTAACTAGGAGTAGGCCTGTACAGATCGCTTCTAGGACACAAAAATATCGAATTTTCGGGTGTTTTGAGCCTGAATTTGAGATATAAACGGGTACTGAGGATGCCTGCACATATCGAATTTTGGGCAAATAAGATATCGATTTTGAGCATGTTTTGGGTCTGTATCTTGAAAAAATTCTAACTAGGAGTAGGCATGTACAGATCGCTTCTAGGCCCCAAAAATACCGAATTTTCGGGTGTTTTGAGCCTGAATTTGAGATATAAACGGGTACAAAAGATGCATGCACATATCGACTTTGGACACTTAAAATATCGATTTTTAGCATATTTTGAGCCTATATTTTGAAATTTTTTTAGCACTGAGTAGGCATGTACAAATCGCTTCTGGGACCCAAAAATATCGAATTTTCGGGTGTTTTGAGTCTGAATTTGAGATATAAACGGGTACAGAAGATGCATGCACATATCGACTTTTGGGCACCTAAAATATCGATTTTCAATATGTTTTGGGCCTGTATTTTGAAAATACTCTAACACGGAGTAGGAATGTACAGATCGCTTCTGGGACCCCAAAAAAAAGAATTTTCGGGTGTTTTGGGCGTGAATTTAAGATATCGACTTTGGGCACCTGAAATATCGATTTTTAGCATATTTTTTGTCCTATATTTTAAAAATATTCTAGAACTGAATAGGCATGTACAGATCGCTTCTGGGACCCCAAAATATCGAATTTTCGGGTGTTTTGAGCCTGAATTTGAGATATAAACGGGTACTGAAGATGCATGCACATATCGAATTTAGACACCTAAAATATCGATTTTGAGCATGTTTTGGGTCTGTATCTTGAAAACATTCTAACTAGGAGTAGGCATGTACAGATCGCTTCTAGGTCCCAAAAATACCGAATTTTCGGGTGTTTTGAGCCTGAATTTGAGATATAAACGGGTACAGAAGATGCATGCACATATCGACTTTGGACACTTAAAATATCGATTTTTAGCATGTTTTGAGCTTATATTTTGAAAATTTTTTAGCACTGAGTAGGCATGTACAGATCGCTTCTGGGACCAAAAAATATCGAATTTTCGGGTGTTTTGAGCCTGAATTTGAGATATAAACGGGTACAGAAGATGCATGCACATATTGACTTTGGACACTTAAAAATATCGATTTTTAGCATGTTTTGAGCCTATATTTTGAAAACATTTTAGCACTGAGTAGGCATGTACAGATCGCTTCTGGGACCCAAAAATATCGAATTTTCGGGTGTTTTAAGGTTGAATATGGGATATAAACGGGAGAAGAAAATGCATACACATATTGACTTTGGGCACCTAAAATATCGATTTTCAGCATGTTTTGTGCCTGTATCTGAGTAGGCATGTACAGATCGCTTCTGGGTCCAAAAAATATCGATTTTTCGGGTGTTTTGAGCCTGAATTTGTGATATAAACGGGTACAGAAGATGCATGCACATATTGACTTTAGACACTTAAAATATCGATTTTTAGCATGTTTTGAGCCTATATTTAGAAAACATTCTAGCACTGAGTAGGCATTTACAGATCGCTTTTGGGACCCCAAAATACCGAATTTTCGGGTGTTTGAAGCCTGAATGTGAGATTTAAACGGGTACAGAAGATCCATGCACATATCGTCTTTTGGGCACCTAAAATATCGATTTTCAGTATGTTTTGGGCCTGTATATTGAAAATACTCTAACACGGAGTAGGAATGTACAGATCGCTTCTGCGACCCCAAAATATTGAATTTTCGGGTGTTTTGGGCCTGAATTTGAGATATCGACTTTGGGCACCTAAAATATCGATTTTTAGCATATTTTTTGGCCTATAATTTGAAAATATTCTAGCACTGACTAGGCATGTACAAATCGCTTCTGGGACCCCCAAATATCGAATTTTCGGGTGTTTTGAGCCTGAATTTGAGATATAAACGGGTACTGAAGATGCATGCACATATCGAATTTTAGGCACCTAAAATATCGATTTTGAGCTTGTTTTGGGTTTGTATCTTGAAAACATTCTAACTAGGTGTAGGCATGTACAGATCGCTTCTGGGCCCCCAAAATATCGAATTTTCTGTGTGTTTGGAGCCTGAATTTGAGATATAAACGGGTAAAGAAGATGTATGCACATATCGACTTTTGGGCACCTAAAAGATCGATTTTCAGTATGTTTTAGGCCTGTATTTTGAAAATACTCTAACACGGAGTAGGCATGTACAGATCGTTTCTGGGACCCAAAAATATCGAATTTTCGGGTGTTTTGAGCCTGAATTTGAGATATAAACGGGTAAAGAAGATGTATGCACATATCGACTTTTGAGCACCTAAAAGATCGATTTTCAGTATGTTTTAGGCCTGTATTTTAAAAATACACTAACACGGAGTAGGCATGTACAGATCGTTTCTGGGACCCCAAAATATCGAATTTTCGGGTGTTTTGAGCCTGAATTTGAGATATAAACGGGTACTGAGAATGCATGCACATATCGAATTTTGGGCACCTAAAATATTGATTTTGAGCATGTTTTGAATCTGTATCTTGAAAACATTCTAACTAGGAGTAGGTATGTACAGATCGCTTCTAGGCCCCAAAAATTCCGAATTTTGGGGAGTTTTAAGCCTGAATTTGAGATATAAACGGGTACAGAAGATGCATGCACATATCGACTTTGGACACTTAAAATATCGATTTTTAGCATGTTTTAAGCATATATTTTGAAAATATTTTTGCACTGAGTAGGCATGTACAGATCGCTTCTGGGACCCAAAAATATCGAATTTTCGGGTGTTTTGAGGTTGAATTTGGGATATAAACGGGTGCAGATGATGCATACACATATTGTCTTTGGGCACCAAAAATATCGATTTTTAGCATGTTTTGAGCCTATATTTTGAAATTTTTTTAGCACTGAGTAGGCATGTACAGATCGCTTCTGGGACCCAAAAATATCGATTTTTCGGGTGTTTTGTGTCTGAATTTGAGATATAAACGAGTACAGAAGATGCATGCACATATCGACTTTTGGGCACCTAAAATATCGATTTTCAATATGTTTTGGGCCTGTATTTTGAAAATACTCTAACACGGAGTATGAATGTACAGATCGCTTCTGGGACCCCAAAATATTGAATTTTCGGGTGTTTTGGGCGTGAATTTGAGATATCGACTTTGGGCACCTAAAATATCGATTTTTAGCATATTTTTTGGCCTATATTTTGAAAATATTCTAGAACTGAATAGGCATGTACAGATCGCTTCTGGGACCCAAAAATATCGAATTTTCGGGTGTTTTGAGCCTGAATTTGAGATATAAACGGGTACAGAAGATTCATGCACATATTGACTTTGGACACTTAAAAATATCGATTTTTAGCATGTTTTGAGCCTATATTTTGAAAACATTTTAGCACTGAGTAGGGATGTAAAGATCGCTTCTGGGACCCAAAAATATCGAATTTTCGGGTGTTTTAAGGTTGAATTTGGGATATAAACGGGTGAAGAAAATGCATACACATATTGACTTTGGGCACCTAAAATATCGATTTTCAGCATGTTTTGTGCCTGTATCTGAGTAGGCATGTACAGATCGCTTCTAGGTCCCAAAAATACCGAATTTTCGGGTGTTTTGAGCCTGAATTTGAGATATAAACGGGTACAGAAGATGCATGCACATATCGACTTTGGACACTTAAAATATCGATTTTTAGCATGTTTTGAGCTTATATTTTGAAAATTTTTTAGCGCTGAGTAGGCATGTACAGATCGCTTCTGGGACCCCAAAATATCGAATTTTCGGTTGTTTTGAGCCTGAATTTGAGATATAAACGGGTACAGAAGATGCATGCACATATTGACTTTGGACACTTAAAAATATCGATTTTTAGCATGTTTTGAGCCTATATTTTGAAAACATTTTAGCACTGAGTAGGCATGTACAGATCGCTTCTGGGACCCAAAAATATCGAATTTTCGGGTATTTTAAGGTTGAATATGGGATATAAACGTGTGAAGAAAATGCATACACATATTGACTTTGGGCACCTAAAATATCGATTTTGAGCATGTTTTGGGTTTGTATCTTGAAAACATTCTAACTAGGAGTAGGCATGTACAGATCGCTTCTGGGCCCCCAAAATATCGAATTTACTGTGTGTTTGGAGCCTGAATTTGAGATATAAACGGGTAAAGAAGATTTATGCACATATCGACTATTGGGCACCTAAAAGATCGATTTTCAGTATGTTTTAGGCCTGTATTTTGAAAATACTCTAACACGGAGTAGGCATGTACAGATCGTTTCTGGGACCCCAAAATATCGAATTTTCGGGTGTTTTGAGCCTGAATTTGAGATATAAACGGGTAAAGAAGATGTATGCACATATCGACTTTTGGGCACCTAAAAGATTGATTTTCAGTATGTTTTAGGCCTGTATTTTGAAAATACTCTAACACGGAGTAGGCATGTACAGATCGTTTCTGGGACCCCAAAATATCGAATTTTCGGGTGTTTTGAGCCTGAATTTGAGATATAAACGGGTACTGAGAATGCATGCACATATCGAATTTTGTGCACCTAAAATATTGATTTTGAGCATGTTTTGAATCTGTATCTGAGTAGGCATGTACAGATCGCTTCTGGGACCCCAAAATATCGAATTTTCGGGTGTTTTGAGCCTGAATTTGAGATATAAACGGGTACAGAAGATGCATGCACATATCGACTTTGGAAACTTAAAATATCGATTTTTAGCATGTTTTGAGCCTATATTTTGAAATTTTTTAGCACTGAGTAGGCATGTACAGATCGCTTCTGGGACCCAAAAATATCGAATTTTCGGGTGTTTTGAGTCTGAATTTGAGATATAAACGAGTACAGAAGATGCATGCACATATCGACTTTTGGGCACCTAAAATATCGATTTTCAAAATGTTTTGTGCCTGTATTTTGAAAATACTCTAACACTGAGTAGGAATGTACAGATCGCTTCTGGGACCCCAAAATATTGAATTTTCGGGTGTTTTGGGCGTGAATTTGAGATATCGACTTTGGGCACCTAAAATATCGATTTTTAGCATATTTTTTGGCCTATATTTTGAAAATATTCTAGCACTGAATAGGCATGTACAGATCGCTTCTGGGACCCCAAAATATCGAATTTTCGGGGGTTTTGAGCCTGAATTTGAGATATAAACGGGTACTGAAGATGCATGCACATATCGAATTTTGGCCCCTAAAATATCGATTTTGAGCATGTTTTGGGTGTGTATCTTGAAAACATTCTAACTAGGAGTAGGCATGTACAAATCGCTTCTAGGTCCCAAAAATACCGAATTTTTGGGTGTTTTGAGCCTGAATTTGAGATATAAACGGGTACAGAAGATGCATGCACATATCGACTTTGGACACTTAAAATATAGATTTTTAGCTTGTTTTGAGCCTATATTTTGACAAATTTTTAGCACTGAGTAGGCATGTACAGATCGCTTCTTGGACCCAAAAATATCGAATTTTCGGGTGTTCTGAGCCTTAATTTGAGATATAAACGGGTACAGAAGATTCATGCACATATTGACTTTGGACACTTAAAAATATCGATTTTTAGCATGTTTTGGGCCTATATTTTGAAAACATTTTAGCACTGAGTAGGCATGTACAGATCGCTTCTGGGACCCAAAAATATCGAATTTTCGGGTGTTTTAAGGTTGAATTTGGGATATAAACGGGTGAAGAAAATGCATACACATATTGACTTTGGGCACCTAAAATATCGATTTTCAGCATGTTTTGTGCCTGTATCTGAGTAGGCATGTACAGATCGCTTCTGGGTCCAAAAAATATCGATTTTTCGGGTGTTTTGAGCCTGAATTTGTGATATAAACGGGTACAGAAGATGCATGCACATATTGACTTTGGACACTTAAAATATCGATTTTTAGCATGTTTTGAGCCTATATTTTGAAAACATTCTAGCACTGAGTAGGCATGTACAGATCGCTTTTGGGACCCCAAAATACCGAATTTTCGGGTGTTTGGAGCCTGAATGTGAGATTTAAACGGGTACAGAAGATGCATGCACATATTGACTTTGGACACTTAAAAATATCGATTTTTAGCATGTTTTGAGCCTATATTTTGAAAACATTTTAGCACTGAGTAGGCATGTACAGATCGCTTCTGGGACCCAAAAATATCGAATTTTCGGGTATTTTAAGGTTGAATATGGGATATAAACGTGTGAAGAAAATGCATACACATATTGACTTTGGGCACCTAAAATATCGATTTTGAGCATGTTTTGGGTTTGTATCTTGAAAACATTCTAACTAGGAGTAGGCATGTACAGATCGCTTCTGGGCCCCAAAAATATCGAATTTTCTGTGTGTTTGGAGCCTGAATTTGAGATATAAACGGGTAAAGAAGATTTATGCACATATCGACTTTTGGGCACCTAAAAGATCGATTTTCAGTATGTTTTAGGCCTGTATTTTGAAAATACTCTAACACGGAGTAGGCATGTACAGATCGTTTCTGGGACCCCAAAATATCGAATTTTCGGGTGTTTTGAGCCTGAATTTGAGATATAAACGGGTAAAGAAGATGTATGCACATATCGACTTTTGGGCACCTAAAAGATCGATTTTCAGTATGTTTTAGGCCTGTATTTTGAAAATACTCTAACACGGAGTAGGCATGTACAGATCGTTTCTGGGACCCCAAAATATCGAATTTTCGGGTGTTTTGAGCCTGAATTTGAGATATAAACGGGTACTGAGAATGCATGCACATATCGAATTTTGTGCACCTAAAATATTGATTTTGAGCATGTTTTGAATCTGTATCTGAGTAGGCATGTACAGATCGCTTCTGGGACCCCAAAATATCGAATTTTCGGGTGTTTTGAGCCTGAATTTGAGATATAAACGGGTACAGAAGATGCATGCACATATCGACTTTGGAAACTTAAAATATCGATTTTTAGCATGTTTTGAGCCTATATTTTGAAATTTTTTAGCACTGAGTAGGCATGTACAGATCGCTTCTGGGACCCAAAAATATCGAATTTTCGGGTGTTTTGAGTCTGAATTTGAGATATAAACGAGTACAGAAGATGCATGCACATATCGAATTTTGGGCACCTAAAATATCGATTTTCAAAATGTTTTGTGCCTGTATTTTGAAAATACTCTAACACTGAGTAGGAATGTACAGATCGCTTCTGGGACCCCAAAATATTGAATTTTCGGGTGTTTTGGGCGTGAATTTGAGATATCGACTTTGGGCACCTAAAATATCGATTTTTAGCATATTTTTTGGTCTATATTTTGAAAATATTCTAGCACTGAATAGGCATGTACAGATCGCTTCTGGGACCCCAAAATATCGAATTTTCGGGTGTTTTGAGCCTGAATTTGAGATATAAACGGGTACTGAAGATGCATGCACATATCGAATTTTGGACACTTAAAATATAGATTTTTAGCTTGTTTTGAGC
This sequence comes from Petrolisthes cinctipes, assembly GCA_033782935.1. Lineage (NCBI taxonomy): Eukaryota > Metazoa > Arthropoda > Malacostraca > Decapoda > Porcellanidae > Petrolisthes > Petrolisthes cinctipes. Next base: position 2,730,140 of record JAWQEG010000015.1, read on the forward strand.
CTATATTTTGACAAATTTTTAGCACTGAGTAGGCATGTACAGATCGCTTCTTGGACCCAAAAATATCGAATTTTCGGGTGTTCTGAGCCTTAATTTGAGATATAAACGGGTACAGAAGATTCATGCACATATTGACTTTGGACACTTAAAAATATCGATTTTTAGCATGTTTTGGGCCTATATTTTGAAAACATTTTAGCACTGAGTAGGCATGTACAGATCGCTTCTGGGACCCAAAAATATCGAATTTTCGGGTGTTTTAAGGTTGAATTTGGGATATAAACGGGTGAAGAAAATGCATACACATATTGACTTTGGGCACCTAAAATATCGATTTTCAGCATGTTTTGTGCCTGTATCTGAGTAGGCATGTACAGATCGCTTCTAGGTCCCAAAAATACCGAATTTTCGGGTGTTTTGAGCCTGAATTTGAGATATAAACGGGTACAGAAGATGCATGCACATATCGACTTTGGACACTTAAAATATCGATTTTTAGCATGTTTTGAGCTTATATTTTGAAAATTTTTTAGCGCTGAGTAGGCATGTACAGATCGCTTCTGGGACCCCAAAATATCGAATTTTCGGTTGTTTTGAGCCTGAATTTGAGATATAAACGGGTACAGAAGATGCATGCACATATTGACTTTGGACACTTAAAAATATCGATTTTTAGCATGTTTTGAGCCTATATTTTGAAAACATTTTAGCACTGAGTAGGCATGTACAGATCGCTTCTGGGACCCAAAAATATCGAATTTTCGGGTATTTTAAGGTTGAATATGGGATATAAACGTGTGAAGAAAATGCATACACATATTGACTTTGGGCACCTAAAATATCGATTTTGAGCATGTTTTGGGTTTGTATCTTGAAAACATTCTAACTAGGAGTAGGCATGTACAGATCGCTTCTGGGCCCCCAAAATATCGAATTTACTGTGTGTTTGGAGCCTGAATTTGAGATATAAACGGGTAAAGAAGATTTATGCACATATCGACTATTGGGCACCTAAAAGATCGATTTTCAGTATGTTTTAGGCCTGTATTTTGAAAATACTCTAACACGGAGTAGGCATGTACAGATCGTTTCTGGGACCCCAAAATATCGAATTTTCGGGTGTTTTGAGCCTGAATTTGAGATATAAACGGGTAAAGAAGATGTATGCACATATCGACTTTTGGGCACCTAAAAGATTGATTTTCAGTATGTTTTAGGCCTGTATTTTGAAAATACTCTAACACGGAGTAGGCATGTACAGATCGTTTCTGGGACCCCAAAATATCGAATTTTCGGGTGTTTTGAGCCTGAATTTGAGATATAAACGGGTACTGAGAATGCATGCACATATCGAATTTTGTGCACCTAAAATATTGATTTTGAGCATGTTTTGAATCTGTATCTGAGTAGGCATGTACAGATCGCTTCTGGGACCCCAAAATATCGAATTTTCGGGTGTTTTGAGCCTGAATTTGAGATATAAACGGGTACAGAAGATGCATGCACATATCGACTTTGGAAACTTAAAATATCGATTTTTAGCATGTTTTGAGCCTATATTTTGAAATTTTTTAGCACTGAGTAGGCATGTACAGATCGCTTCTGGGACCCAAAAATATCGAATTTTCGGGTGTTTTGAGTCTGAATTTGAGATATAAACGAGTACAGAAGATGCATGCACATATCGACTTTTGGGCACCTAAAATATCGATTTTCAAAATGTTTTGTGCCTGTATTTTGAAAATACTCTAACACTGAGTAGGAATGTACAGATCGCTTCTGGGACCCCAAAATATTGAATTTTCGGGTGTTTTGGGCGTGAATTTGAGATATCGACTTTGGGCACCTAAAATATCGATTTTTAGCATATTTTTTGGCCTATATTTTGAAAATATTCTAGCACTGAATAGGCATGTACAGATCGCTTCTGGGACCCCAAAATATCGAATTTTCGGGGGTTTTGAGCCTGAATTTGAGATATAAACGGGTACTGAAGATGCATGCACATATCGAATTTTGGCCCCTAAAATATCGATTTTGAGCATGTTTTGGGTGTGTATCTTGAAAACATTCTAACTAGGAGTAGGCATGTACAAATCGCTTCTAGGTCCCAAAAATACCGAATTTTTGGGTGTTTTGAGCCTGAATTTGAGATATAAACGGGTACAGAAGATGCATGCACATATCGACTTTGGACACTTAAAATATAGATTTTTAGCTTGTTTTGAGCCTATATTTTGACAAATTTTTAGCACTGAGTAGGCATGTACAGATCGCTTCTTGGACCCAAAAATATCGAATTTTCGGGTGTTCTGAGCCTTAATTTGAGATATAAACGGGTACAGAAGATTCATGCACATATTGACTTTGGACACTTAAAAATATCGATTTTTAGCATGTTTTGGGCCTATATTTTGAAAACATTTTAGCACTGAGTAGGCATGTACAGATCGCTTCTGGGACCCAAAAATATCGAATTTTCGGGTGTTTTAAGGTTGAATTTGGGATATAAACGGGTGAAGAAAATGCATACACATATTGACTTTGGGCACCTAAAATATCGATTTTCAGCATGTTTTGTGCCTGTATCTGAGTAGGCATGTACAGATCGCTTCTGGGTCCAAAAAATATCGATTTTTCGGGTGTTTTGAGCCTGAATTTGTGATATAAACGGGTACAGAAGATGCATGCACATATTGACTTTGGACACTTAAAATATCGATTTTTAGCATGTTTTGAGCCTATATTTTGAAAACATTCTAGCACTGAGTAGGCATGTACAGATCGCTTTTGGGACCCCAAAATACCGAATTTTCGGGTGTTTGGAGCCTGAATGTGAGATTTAAACGGGTACAGAAGATGCATGCACATATTGACTTTGGACACTTAAAAATATCGATTTTTAGCATGTTTTGAGCCTATATTTTGAAAACATTTTAGCACTGAGTAGGCATGTACAGATCGCTTCTGGGACCCAAAAATATCGAATTTTCGGGTATTTTAAGGTTGAATATGGGATATAAACGTGTGAAGAAAATGCATACACATATTGACTTTGGGCACCTAAAATATCGATTTTGAGCATGTTTTGGGTTTGTATCTTGAAAACATTCTAACTAGGAGTAGGCATGTACAGATCGCTTCTGGGCCCCAAAAATATCGAATTTTCTGTGTGTTTGGAGCCTGAATTTGAGATATAAACGGGTAAAGAAGATTTATGCACATATCGACTTTTGGGCACCTAAAAGATCGATTTTCAGTATGTTTTAGGCCTGTATTTTGAAAATACTCTAACACGGAGTAGGCATGTACAGATCGTTTCTGGGACCCCAAAATATCGAATTTTCGGGTGTTTTGAGCCTGAATTTGAGATATAAACGGGTAAAGAAGATGTATGCACATATCGACTTTTGGGCACCTAAAAGATCGATTTTCAGTATGTTTTAGGCCTGTATTTTGAAAATACTCTAACACGGAGTAGGCATGTACAGATCGTTTCTGGGACCCCAAAATATCGAATTTTCGGGTGTTTTGAGCCTGAATTTGAGATATAAACGGGTACTGAGAATGCATGCACATATCGAATTTTGTGCACCTAAAATATTGATTTTGAGCATGTTTTGAATCTGTATCTGAGTAGGCATGTACAGATCGCTTCTGGGACCCCAAAATATCGAATTTTCGGGTGTTTTGAGCCTGAATTTGAGATATAAACGGGTACAGAAGATGCATGCACATATCGACTTTGGAAACTTAAAATATCGATTTTTAGCATGTTTTGAGCCTATATTTTGAAATTTTTTAGCACTGAGTAGGCATGTACAGATCGCTTCTGGGACCCAAAAATATCGAATTTTCGGGTGTTTTGAGTCTGAATTTGAGATATAAACGAGTACAGAAGATGCATGCACATATCGAATTTTGGGCACCTAAAATATCGATTTTCAAAATGTTTTGTGCCTGTATTTTGAAAATACTCTAACACTGAGTAGGAATGTACAGATCGCTTCTGGGACCCCAAAATATTGAATTTTCGGGTGTTTTGGGCGTGAATTTGAGATATCGACTTTGGGCACCTAAAATATCGATTTTTAGCATATTTTTTGGTCTATATTTTGAAAATATTCTAGCACTGAATAGGCATGTACAGATCGCTTCTGGGACCCCAAAATATCGAATTTTCGGGTGTTTTGAGCCTGAATTTGAGATATAAACGGGTACTGAAGATGCATGCACATATCGAATTTTGGACACTTAAAATATAGATTTTTAGCTTGTTTTGAGCCTATATTTTGACAAATTTTTAGCACTGAGTAGGCATGTACAGATCGCTTCTTGGACCCAAAAATATCGAATTTTCGGGTGTTCTGAGCCTTAATTTGAGATATAAACGGGTACAGAAGATTCATGCACATATTGACTTTGGACACTTAAAAATATCGATTTTTAGCATGTTTTGGGCCTATATTTTGAAAACATTTTAGCACTGAGTAGGCATGTACAGATCGCTTCTGGGACCCAAAAATATCGAATTTTCGGGTGTTTTAAGGTTGAATTTGGGATATAAACGGGTGAAGAAAATGCATACACATATTGACTTTGGGCACCTAAAATATCGATTTTCAGCATGTTTTGTGCCTGTATCTGAGTAGGCATGTACAGATCGCTTCTGGGTCCAAAAAATATCGATTTTTCGGGTGTTTTGAGCCTGAATTTGTGATATAAACGGGTACAGAAGATGCATGCACATATTGACTTTGGACACTTAAAATATCGATTTTTAGCATGTTTTGAGCCTATATTTTGAAAACATTCTAGCACTGAGTAGGCATGTACAGATCGCTTTTGGGACCCCAAAATACCGAATTTTCGGGTGTTTGGAGCCTGAATGTGAGATTTAAACGGGTACAGAAGATGCATGCGCATATCGTCTTTTGGGCACCTAAAATATCGATTTTAAGTATGTTTTGGGCCTGTATATTGAAAATACTTTAACACGGAGTAGGAATGTACAGATCGCTTCTGGGACCCCAAAATATTGAATTTTCGGGTGTTTTGGGCCTGAATTTGAGATATCGACTTTGGGCACCTAAAATATCGGTTTTTAGCATATTTTTTGGCCTATATTTTAAAAATATTCTAGCACTGACTAGGCATGTACAAATCGCTTCTGGGACCCCCAAATATCGAATTTTCGGGTGTTCTGAGCCTTAATTTGAGATATAAACGGGTACTGAAGATGCATGCACATATCGAATTTTGGGCACCTAAAATATCGATTTTGAGCATGTTTTGGGTTTGTATCTTGAAAACATTCTAACTAGGAGTAGGCATGTACAGATCGCTTCTGGGCCCCCAAAATATCGAATTTTCTGTGTTTTTGGAACCTGAATTTGAGATATAAACGGGTAAAGAAGATGCATGCACATATCGTCTTTTGGGCACCTAAAATATCGATTTTCAGTATGTTTTGGGCCTGTATATTGAAAATACTCTAACACGGAGTAGAAATGTACAGATCGCTTCTGGGACCCCAAAATATTGAATTTTCGGGTGTTTTGGGCCTGAATTTGAGATATCGACTTTGGGCACCTAAAATATCGATTTTTAGCATATTTTTTGGCCTATATTTTGAAAATATTCTAGCACTGACTAGGCATGTACAAATTGCTTCTGGGACCCCCAAATATCGAATTTTCGGGTGTTTTGAGCCTGAATTTGAGATATAAACGGGTACTGAAGAAGCATGCACATATCGAATTTTGGGCACCTAAAATATCGATTTTGAGCATGTTTTGGGTTTGTATCTTGAAAACATTCTAACTAGGAGTAGGCATGTACAGATCGCTTCTAAGTCCCAAAAATACCGAATTTCGGGTGTTTTGAGCCTGAATTTGAGATATAAACGGGTACAGAAGATGCATGCACATATCGACTTTGGACACTTAAAATATCGATTTTTAGCATGTTTTGAGCCTATATTTTGAAAACATTCTAGCAATGTGTAGGCATGTTCAAATTGCTCCTGGGCCCCTAAAATATCGAATTTTCTGTGTGTTTGGAGTCTGAATTTGAGATATAAACGGTTAAAGAAGATGTATGCACATATCGACTTTTGGGCACCTAAAAGATCGATTTTCAGTATGTTTTGGGCCTGTATTTTGAAAATACTCTAACACAGAGTAAGCATGTACAGATCGTTTCTGGGACCCCAAAATATCAAATTTTCGGGTGTTTTGAGCCTGAATTTGAGATATAAACGGGTACTGAGAATGCATGCACATATCGAATTTTGGGCACCTAAAATATTGATTTTGAGCATGTTTTGAATCTGCGTCTTGAAAACATTCTAACTAGGAGTAGGCATGTACAGATCGCTTCTAGGCCCCCAAAATACCGATTTTTTGAGTGTTTTAAGCCTGAATTTGAGATATAAACGGGTACAGAAGATGCATGCACATATCGACTTTGGACACTTAAAATATCGATTTTTAGCATGTTTTGTGCCTATATTTTGAAAACATTTTAGCACTGAGTAGGCATGTACAGATCGCTTCTGGGACCCAAAAATATCGAATTTTCGGGTGTTTTGAGGTTGAAATTGGGATATAAACGGGTGCAGAAGATGCATACACATATTGTCTTTGGGCACCTAAAATATCGATTTTCAGCATGTTTTGGGCCTGTATCTGAGTAGGCATGTACAGATCGCTTCTGGGACCCCAAAATATCGAATTTTCGGGTGTTTTGAGGTTGAATTTGGGATATAAACGGGTGCAGAAGATGCATACACATATTGACTTTGGGCACCTAAAATATCGATTTTCAGCATGTTTTGGGCCTGTATCTGAGTAGGCATGTACAGATCGCTTCTGGGACCCCAAAATATCGAATTTTCGGGTGTTTTGTGCCGGAATTTGAGATATAAACGGGTACTGAAGATGCATGCACATATCGAATTTTGAGCACCTAAAATATCGATTTTGGGCATGTTTTGGGTCAGTATCTTGAAAACATTCTAACTAGGAGTATGCATATACAGATCGCTTCTAGGGCCCCAAAATACCGAATTTTCGGGTGTATTGAGCCTAAATTTGAGATATAAACGGGTACAGAAGATGCATGCACATATCGACTTTGGACATATCGATTTTTAGCATGTTTTGTGCCTATATTTCGAAAACATTCTAGCACTGGGTAGGCATGTACAGATCGCTTCTGGGACCCAAAAATATCGAATTTTCAGGTGTTTTGAGGTTGAATTTGGGATATAAACGGGTGCAGAAGATGCATGCACATATTGACTTTGGGAACCTAAAATATCGATTTTCAGTATGTTTTGGGCCTGAATTTTTAAAATACTCTAACACGGAGTAGGCATGTACAGATCGCTTCTTGGACCCCAAAATATCGAATTTTCGGGTGTTTTAAGCCTTTATTTGAGATATAAACGGGTACAGAAGATACCTGCACATACCGACTTTGGGCACTTAAAATATCGATTTTTAGCATGTTTTGAGCCTATATTTTGAAAACATTCTAGCACTGAGTTGGCTTGTACCGATCGCTTCTGGGACCCCCAAAATATCGAATTTTCGGGTGTTTTGTGCCTGAATTTGAGATATCGAATTTGTGCACCTAAAATATCGATTTTTAGCATGTTTTGGGCCTATATTTTGAAAATAATCTAGCACTGACTAGGCATGTACAGATCGCTTCTGGGACCCCAAAATATTGAATTTGCGGGTTTTTGGAGCCTGAATTTGAGATATAAACGGGTACAGAACATGCATGCACATATCGACTTTTGGGCAGCTAAAAAATCGATTTTTAGTATGTTTTGGGCTTATATTTTGAAAATACTCTAACACGGAGTAGGCATGTACAGATCGCTTCTGGGACCCCAAAATATCGAATTTTCGAGTGTTTTGTGCCTGAATTTGAGATATCGACTTGAGCCACCTAAAATATCGATTTTTAGCATGTTTTGGACCTCTATTTTGAAAATACTCTAACACGGAGTAGGCATGTACAGATCGCTTCTGGGACCCCAAAATATCGAATTTTCGGGTGTTTTGTGCCTGAATTTGATATATAAACGGGTACTGAGGATGCATGCACATATCGAATTTTGGGCACCTAAGATATCGATTTTGAGCATGTTTTGGGTCTGTATCTTGAAAACATTCTAACTAGGAGTAGGCATGTACAGATCGCTTCTAGGCCCCAAAAATACCGAATTTTCGGGTGTTTTGAGCCTGAATTCGAGATATAAACGGGTACAGAAGATGCATGCACATATCGACTTTGGACACTTAAAATATCGATTTTTAGCATGTTTTGAGCCGATATTTTGAAAAAAAATTAGCACTGAGTAGGCATGTACAGATCACTTCTGGGACCCAAAAATATCGAATTTTCGGGTGTTTTGAGCCCGAATTTGAGATATAAACAGGTATTGAGGATTCATGCACATATCGAATTTTGGGCACCTAAGATATCGATTTTGAGCATGTTTTGGGTCTGTATCTTGAAAACATTCTAACTAGGAGTAGGCATGTACAGATCGCTTCTAGGCCCCCAAAATAACGAATTTTCGGGTGTTTTGGGGCTGAATTTGAGATATAAACGGGTACGGAAGTGCATGCACATATCGACTTTTGGGCACCTAAAATATCGATTTTGAGCATGTTTTGGGTCGGTATCTTGAAAACATTCTAACTAGGAGTAGGTATGTAAAGATCGCTTCTAGGACCCAAAAATATCGAATTTTCGGGTGTTTTGAGCCTGAATATGAGATATAAACCGGTACAGAAGATGCATGCACATATCGTCTTTTGGGCACCTAAAATATCGATTTTCAGTATGTTTTGGGCTTGTAATTTGAAAATACTCTAACACAGAGTAGGCATGTACAGATCGCTTCTAGGATCCCAAAATATCGAATTTTCAGGTGTTTTGTGCCTGAATTCGATTTTTAGCATGTTTTGGGCCTATATTTTGAAAATATTCTAACTAGGAGTAGGCATGTACAGATCGCTTCTAGGCCCCAAAAATACCGATTTTTCGGGTGTTTTGAGGTTGAATTTGGGATATAAACGGGTGAAGAAAATGCATGCACATATTGACTTTGGGCACCTAAAATATCAATTTTCAGCATGTTTTGTGCCTGTATCTGATTAGGCATGTACAGATCGCTTTTGAGACCAAAAAATACCGATTTTTCGGGTGTTTTGAGCCTGAATTTGTGATATAAACGGGTACAGAAGATGCATGCACATATCGATTTTGGACACTTAAAATATCGATTTTAAGCATGTTTTGAGCCAATATTTTGAAAATACTCTAACACGGAGTAGGAATGTACAGATCGCTTCTGGGACCTCAAAATATTGAATTTTCGGGTTTTTTGCCTGAATTTGAGATATAAACGGGTACAGAAGATGCATGCACATATCGACTTTTGGGCACCTAAAATATCGATTTTCAGTATGTTTTGGGCCTGTATCTTGAAAACATTCTAACTAGGAGTATGCATGTACAGATCCTTCTAGGCCCCAAAAATACCTAATTTTCGGGTGTTTTGAGCCTGAATTTGAGATATAAACGGGTACAGAAGATGCATGCACATATCGACTTTGGATATATCCATTTTTAGCATGTTTTGTGCCTATATTTTGAAAACATTCTAACACTGAGTAGGCATGTACAGATCGCTTCTGGGACCCAAAAATATCGAATTTTCGGGTGTTTTGAGGTTGAATTTGGGATATAAACGGGTGCAGAAGATGCATACACATATTGACTTTGGGCACCTAAAATATCGATTTTCAGCATGTTTTGGGCCTGTATCTGAGTAGGCATGTACATATCGTTTCTGGGACCCAAAAATATCGATTTTTCGGGTGTTTTTAGCCTGAATTTGTGATATAAACGGGTACAGAAGATGCATGCACATATTGACTTTCGGCACCTAAAATATCGATTTTCAGCATGTTTTGGGCCTGAATCTTGAAAATACTCTAACACGGTGTAGGCATGTACAGATCGCTTCTTGGACCCCAAAATATCGAATTTTCAGGTGTTTCAAGCCTGAATTTGAGATATAAACGGGTACTGAAGATGCATGCATATATCGACTTTAAGGCACCTAAAATATCGATTTTGAGTATGTTTTGGGTCTGTATCTTGAAAACATTCTAACTAGGAGTAGGCATGTACACATCGCTTTTGGGCCCCCCAAAATTCCAATTTTCGGATGTTTTGAGCCTAAATTTGAGATATAAACGGGTACAGAAGATGCATGCACATATCGACTTTGGACACTTAAAATATCGATTTTTAGCATGTTTTGAGCCTATATTTTGAAAACATTCTAGCACTGAGTAGGCATGTACAGATCGCTTTTGGGACCCCAAAATACCGAATTTTCGGGTGTTTGTAGCCTGAATGTGAGATTTAAACGGGTACAGAAGATGCATGCACATATCGACTTTTGGGCACCTAAAATATCGATTTTCAGTATGTTTTCGGCCTGTATTTTGAAAATACTCTAACACGGAGTAGGAATTTACAGATCGCTTCTTGGACCCCAAAATATTGAATTTTCGGGTGTTTTGGGCGTGAATTTGAGATATCGACTTTGGGCACCTAAAATATCGATTTTTAGCATATTTTTTGGCCTATATTTTGAAAATATTCTAGCACTGAATACGCATGTACAGATCGCTTCAGGGACCCCAAAATATCGAATTTTCGAGTGTTTTGAGCCTGAATTTGAGATATAAACGGGTACTGAAGATGCATGCACATATCGAATTTTGGGCACCTAAAATATCGATTTTGAGCTTGTTTTGGGTCTGTATCTTGAAAATATTCTAACTAGGAGTAGGCATGTACAGATCGCTTCTAGGTCCCAAAAATACCGAGTTTTCGGGTGTTTTGAGCCTGAATTTCAGATATAAACGGGTACAGAAGATGCATGCACATATCGACTTTGGACACTTAAAATATCGATTTTTAGCTTTTTTTGAGCCTATATTTTGAAAAAAAATTAGCACTGAGTAGGCATGTATAGATCGCTTCTGGGACCCAAAAATATCGAATTTTCGGGTGTTTTGAGGTTGAATTTGGTATATAAACGGGTGCAGAAGATGCATACACATATTGACTTAGGGCACCTAAAATATCGATTTTCAGCATGTTTTGGGACTGTATCTGAGTAGGCATGTACAGATCGCTTCTGGGACCCCAAAATATCGAATTCTCGGGTTTTTTGTGCCTTAATTTGAGATATAAACGGGTACTGAAGATCCATGCACATATCGAATTTTGAGCACCGAAAATATCGATTTTGGGCATGTTTTTGGTCAGTATCTTGAAAACATTCTGACTAGAAGTATGCATGTACAGATCGCTTCTAGGCACCACAAAATACCGAGTTTTCGGGTGTTTTGAGCCTGAATTTGAGATATAAACGGGTACAGAAGATCGATACACATATTGACTTTGGACATATCGATTTTTAACATGTTTTGTGACTATATTTTGAAAACATTCTAGCACTGGGTAGGCATGTACAGATCGCTTCTTGGACCCCAAAATATCGAATTTTCGGGTGTTTTAAGCCTGAATTTGAGATAGAAACGGGTACTGACAATGCATGCACATATCGACTTTCAGGCACCTAAAATATCGATTTTGAGTATGTTTTGGGTCTGTATCTTGAAAACATTCTAACTATGAGTAGGCATGTACAGATCGCTTCTAGGTCCCAAAAATACCGAATTTCGGGTGTTTTGAGGTTGAATTTGGGATATAAACGGGTGCAGAAGATCGATACACATATTGACTTTGGGCACCTAAAATATCGATTTTCAGCATGTTTTGGGCCTGTATCTGAGTAGGCATGTACATATCGCTTCTGGGACCCCAAAATATCGAATTTTCGTGTGTTTTTTGCCTGAATTTGAGATATAAACGGGTACTGAAGATGCATGCACATATCGAATTTTGAGCACCTAAAATATCGATTTTGGGCATGTTTTGGGTCAGTATCTTGAAAACATTCTAACTAGGAGTATGCATGTACAGATCGCTTCTAGGCCCCCAAAATACCGAATTTTCGGGTGTTTTGAGCCTAAATTTGATATATAAACGGGTACAGAAGTTGCATGCACATATCGACTTTGGACATATCGATTTTTAACATGTTTTGTGCCTATATTTTGAAAACATTCTAGCACTGGGTAGGCATGTACAGATCGCTTCTGGGACCCAAAAATATCAAATTTTTGGGTGTTTTGAGGTTGAATTTGGGATATAAACGGGTGCAGACGATGCATGCACATATTGACTTTTAGCACCTAAAATACCGATTTTCAGCATGTTTTGGGCGTGAATTTTGAAAATAATCTAACACGGAGTAGGCATGTACAGATCGCTACTTGGACCCCAAAATATCGAATTTTCGGATGTTTTGAGCCTGAATTTGAGATATAAACGGGTATAGAAGACAAATGCCCATACCGACTTTGGGCACTTAAAATATCGATTTCTAGCATGTTTTGAGCCTATATTTTGAAAACATTCTAGCACTGAGTAGGCTTGTACAGATCGCTTCTGGGACCCCAAAATATCGAATTTTCGGGTGTTTTCTGCCTGAATTTGATATATCGAATTTGGGCACCTAAAATATCGATTTTTACCAAGTTTTGTGCCTATATTTTGAAAATAATCTAGTACTGAGTAGGCATGTACAGATCGCTTCTGGGACCCCAAAATATTGAATTTGCTGGTTTTTGGAGCCTGAATTTGAGATATAAACGGGTACAGAAGATGCAAGCACATATCGACTTTGGACACTTAAAATATCGATTTTAAGCATGTTTTAAGCAAATATTTTGTAAATACTCTAACATGGTGTAGGAATGTACAGATCGCTTCTGGGAACCCAAAATATTGAATTTTCGGGTGTTTTGGGCCTGAATTTGAGATATCGACTCTGGGCACCTAAAATATCGATTTTTAGCATATTTTTTGGCCTATATTTTGAAAATATTCTAGCACTGAGTAGGCATGTACAGATCGCTTCTGGGACCCCAAAATATCGAATTTTCGGGTGTTTTTAACCTGAATTTGAGATATAAACGGGTACTGAAGATGCATGCACATATCGACTTTTAGGCACCTAAAATATCGATTTTGAGTATGTTTTGGGTCTGTGTCTTGAAAACATTCTAACTAGGAGTAGGCATGTACACATCGCTTCTTGGCCCCAAAAAATTCCAATTTTCGGATGTTTTGAGCCTGAATTTGAGATATAAACGGGCATAGAAGACACATTCCCATACCGACTTTGGGCACTTAAAATATCGATTTTTAGCATGTTTTGAGCCTATATTTTGAAAACATTCTAGCACTTAGTAGGCTTGTACAGATCGCTTCTGGGACCCCAAAATATCGAATTTTCGGGTGTTTTGTGCCTGAATTTGAGATATCGAATTTGGGCACCTAAAATATCGATTTTTACCAGGTTTTGTGCCTATATTTTGAAAATAATCTAGTACTGAGTAGGCATGTACAGATCGCTTCTGGGACCCCATAATATTGAATTTGCTGGTTTTTGGAGCCTGAATTTGAGATATAAACGGGTACAGAAGATGCAAGCACATATCGACTTTGGACACTTAAAATATCGATTTTAAGCATGTTTTAAGCAAATATTTTGTAAATACTCTAACATGGTGTAGGAATGTACAGATCGCTTCTGGGAACCCAAAATATTGAATTTTCGGGTGTTTTGGGCCTGAATTTGAGATATCGACTCTGGGCACCTAAAATATCGATTTTTAGCATATTTTTTGGCCTATATTGTGAAAATATTCTAGCACTGAGTAGGCATGTACAGATCGCTTCTGGGACCCCAAAATATCGAATTTTCGGGTGTTTTTAGCCTGAATTTGAGATATAAACGGGTACTGAAGATGCATGCACATATCGAATTTTATGCACCTAAAATATCGATTTTGAGCATGTTTTGGGTCTGTATCTTGAAAACATTCTAACTATGAGTAGGCATGTACAGATCGCTTCTAGGTCCCAAAAATACCGAATTTCGGGTGTTTTGAGCCTGAATTTGAGATATAAACGGATACAGAAGATGCATGCACATATCGACTTTGGACACTTAAAATATCGATTTTTAGCATGTTTTGAGCCTATATTTTGAAAACATTCTAGTACTGTGTAGGCATGTACAAATCGCTTCTCGGGCCCCAAAATATCGAATTTTCTGTGTGTTTGGAGCCTAAATTTGAGATATAAACGGGTAAAGAAGATGCATACACATATTGACTTTGGTCACCTAAAATATCGATTTTCAGCATGTTTTGGGCCTGTATCTGAGTAGGCATGTACAGATCGCTTCTGGGACCCCAAAATATCGAATTTTCGGGTGTTTTTTGCCTGAATTTGAGATATAAACGGGTCCTGAAGATGCATGCACATATCGAATTTTGAGCACCTAAAATATCGGTTTTGGGCATGTTTTGGGTCTGTATCTTGAAAACATTCTAACTAGGAGTATGCATGTACAGATCGCTTCTAGGCCCCCAAAATACCGAATTTTCGGGTGTTTTGAGCCTGAATTTGAGATATAAACGGGTACAGAAGATGCATGCACATATCGACTTTGGACATATCCATTTTTAGCATGTTTTGAGCCTATATTTTGAAAACATTCTAGCACTGAGTAGGCATGTACAGATTGCTTCTGGGACCCAAAAATATCGATTTTTCGGGTGTTTCAAGCCTGAATTTGTGATATAAACGGGTATTGAAGATGCATGCACATATCGACTTTTAGGCACCTAAAATATCGATTTTGATTATGTTTTGGGTCTGTATCTTGAAAACATTCTAACTAGGAGTAGGCATGTACACATCGCTTCTGGGCCCCAAAAAATTCCAATTTTCGGATGTTTTGAGACTGAATTTGAGATATAAACGGGTACAGAAGATACATGCACATACCGACTTTGGACACTTAAAATATCGATTTTTATCATGTTTTGAGCCTATATTTTAAATTTTTTTTAGCACTGTGTAGGCATGTACAAATCGCTTCTGGGGCCCCAAAATATCGAATTTTCGGGTGTTTTGTGCCTGAATTTGAGATATCGACTTAAGGCACATAAAAGATCGATTTTCAGTATGTTTTGGGACTGTATTTTAAAAATACTCTAACACAGAGTAGGCATGTACAGATCGCATCTGGGACCCCAAAATATCGAATTTTCGGGTGTTTTGTGCCTGAATTTGAGATATAAACGGGTACTGAAGATGCATGCACATATCGAATTTTGAGCACCTAAAATATCGATTTCGACATGTTTTGGGTCTGTATCTTGAAAACATTCTAACTAGGAGTAGGCATGTACAGATCGCTTCTTGGACCCCAAAATCTCGAATTTTCGGGTGTTTTAAGCCTGAATTTGTGATATAAACGGGTACAGAAGATACATGCACAAAATTGACTTTTGCACCTAAAATATCGATTTTCAGCATGTTTTGAGCCTGTATTTTGAAAATACTCTAACACGGAGTAGGCATGTACAGATCGCTTCTTGGACCCCAAAATATCGAATTTTCGGGTGTTTTAAGCCTGAATTTGAGATATAAACGGGTACTGAAGATGCATGCACATATCGACTTTTAGGCACCTAAAATATCGATTTTCTGTATGTTTTGGGCCTGTATTTTGAAAATACTCTAACACGGAGTAGGCATGTACAGATCGGTTCTGGGACCCCAAAATATCGAATTTTCGGGTGTTTTAAGCCTGAATTTGAGATATAAACGCGTACAGAAGATGCATCCACATATTGACTTTGGGCACCTAAAATATCGATTTTCAGCATGTTTTGGGCCTGTATCTGAGTAGGCATGTACAGATCGCTTCTGGGACCCAAAAATATCTATTTTTCGGGTGTTATGAGCCTGAATTTGTGATATAAACGGGTACAGAAGATGCATGCACATATTGACTTTGGGCACTTAAAATATCGATTTTCAGCATGTTTTGGGCCTGAATCATGAAAATACTCTAACACGGAGTAGGCATGTACAGATCGCTTCTTGGACCCCAAAATATCGAATTTTCGGGTGTTTTAAGCCTGAATTTGAGATATAAACGGGTACTGAAGATAAATGCACATATCGGCTTTTAGGCACCTAAAATATCGATTTTGAGTATGTTATGGGTCTGTATCTTGAAAACATTCTAATTAGGAGTAGGCATGTACACATCGCTTCTAGGCCCAAAAAAATCCCAATTTTCGGATGTTTTGAGCATGAATTTGAGATATAAACGGATACAGAAGATACATGCACATATCGACTTTGGACACTTAAAATATCGATTTTTATCATGTTTTGAGCCTATATTTTGAAAACATTCTAGCACTGAGTAGGCGTGTACAGATCACTTCTGGGACCCCAAAATATCGAATTTTAGGGTGTTTTGAGCCTGAATTTGAAATATAAACGGGTACATAAGATGCATGTACATATCGACTTTTGGGAACCTAAAAGATCGATTTTCAGTATGTTTTGGGCCTGTATTTTGTAAATACTCTAAAATGGAGTAGGCATGTACAGATTGCTTCTGGGACCCAAAAATATCGATTTTTCGGGTGTTTTGAGCCGGAATTTGTGATATACACGGGTACAGAAGATGCATGCACAAAATTGACTTTTGCACCTAAAATATCGATTTTCAGCATGTTTTAGGCCTGTATTTTGAAAATACTCTAACACGGAGTAGGCATGTACAGATCGCTTCTTGGACCCCAAAATATCGAATTTTCGGGTGTTTTAAGCCTGAATTTGAGATATAAACGGGTACTGAAGATGCATGCACATATCGAATTTTAGGCACCTAAAATATCAATTTTCTGTGTGTTTTGGGCCTGTATTTAGAAAATACTCTAACACGGAGTAGGCATGTACAGATCGCTTCTGGGACCCCAAAATATCGAATTTTCGGGTGTTTTGTGCCTGAATTTGAGATATCGCCTTTGGGCACATAAAATATCGATTTTAGCATGTTTTGGGCCTATATTTTGAAATTGTTCTAGCACTGAGTAGGCATGTACAGTTCGGTTCTGGGACCCCAAAATATCGAATTTTCGGGTGTTTTAAGCCTGAATTTGAGATATAAACGCGTACAGAAGATGCATGCACATATTGACTTTGGACACTTATAATATCGATTTTTTGCATGTTTTGAGCCTATATTTTGAAAACATTCTAGCACTGAGTAGGCATGTACAGATCGCTTCTGGGACCCAAAAATATGGAATTTTCGGGTGTTTTGAGGTTGAATTTGGGATATAAACGGGTGCAGAAGATGCATACACATATTGACTTTGGGCACCTAAAATATCGATTTTCTGCATGTTTTGGGCCTGTATCTGAGTAGGCATGTACAGATCGCTTCTGGGACCCAAAAATATCGATTTTTCGGGTGTTTTGAGCCTGAATTTGTGATATAAACGGGTACAGAAGATGCATGCACATATTGACCTTGGGCACCTAAAATATCGATTTTTATCATGTTTTGAGCCTATATTTTGAAAATATTCTAGCACTGAGTAGGCTTGTACAGATCGCTTCTGGGACCCCAAAATATCTAATTTTCGGGTGTTTTGAGCCTGTATTTAAAATATATACGGGTACAGAAGATGCATGCACATATCGACTTTTGGGAACCTAAAAGATCGATTTTCAGTATGTTTTGGGCCTGTATTATGTAAATACTCTAACACGGAGTAGGCATGTACAGATTGCTTCTGGGACCCAAAAATATCGATTTTTCGGGTGTTTTGAGCCTGAATTTGTGATATAAACGGGTACAGAAGATGCATGCACAAAATTGACTTTTGCACCTAAAATAACGATTTTCAGCATGTTTTGAGCCTGTATTTTGAAAATACTCTAACACGGAGTAGGCATGTACAGATCGCTTCTTGGACCCCAAAATATCGAATTTTAGGGTGTTTTAAGCCTGAATTTGAGATATAAACGGGTACTGAAGATGAATGCACATATCGACTTTTAGGCACCTAAAATATCGATTTTGAGTATGTTATGGGTCTGAATCTTGAAAACATTCTAACTAGGAGTAGGCATGTCCACATCGCTTCTAGGCCCCAAAAAATCCCAATTTTCGGATGTTTTGAGCATGAATTTGAGATATAAACGGGTACAGAAGATACATGCACATATCGACTTTGGACACTTAAAATATCGATTTTTATCATGTTTTGAGCCTATATTTTGAAAACATTCTAGCACTGAGTAGGCTTGTACAGATCGCTTCTGGGACCCCAAAATATCGAATTTTCGGGTGTTTTGAGCCTGAATTTGAAATATAAACGGGTACAGAAGATGCATGCACATATCGACTTTTGGGAACCTAAAAGATCGATTTTCAGTATGTTTTTGGCCTGTATCTTGTAAATACTCTAACACGGAGAAGGCATGTACAGATTGCTTCTGGGACCCAAAAATATCGATTTTTCGGGTGTTTTGAGCCTGAATTTGTGATATAAACGGGTACAGAAGATGCATGAACAAAATTGACTTTTGCACCTAAAATATCGATTTTCAGCATGTTTTGGGCCTGTATTTTAAAAATACTCTAACACGGAGTAGGCATGAACAGATCGCTTCTTGGACCCCAAAATATCGAATTTTCGGGTGTTTCAAGCCTGAATTTGTGATATAAACGGGTATTGAAGATGCATGCACATATCGACTTTTAGGAACCTAAAATATCGATTTTGATTATGTTTTGGGTCTGTATCTTGAAAACATTCTAACTAGGAGTAGGCATGTACACATCGCTTCTGGGCCCCAAAAAATTCCAATTTTCGGATGTTTTGAGACTGAATTTGAGATATAAACGGGTACAGAAGATACATGCACATACCGACTTTGGACACTTAAAATATCGATTTTTATCATGTTTTGAGCCTATATTTTAAATTTTTTTTAGCACTGTGTAGGCATGTACAAATCGCTTCTGGGGCCCCAAAATATCGAATTTTCGGGTGTTTTGTGCCTGAATTTGAGATATCGACTTAAGGCACATAAAAGATCGATTTTCAGTATGTTTTGGGACTGTATTTTAAAAATACTCTAACACAGAGTAGGCATGTACAGATCGCATCTGGGACCCCAAAATATCGAATTTTCGGGTGTTTTGTGCCTGAATTTGAGATATAAACGGGTACTGAAGATGCATGCACATATCGAATTTTGAGCACCTAAAATATCGATTTCGACATGTTTTGGGTCTGTATCTTGAAAACATTCTAACTAGGAGTAGGCATGTACAGATCGCTTCTTGGACCCCAAAATCTCGAATTTTCGGGTGTTTTAAGCCTGAATTTGTGATATAAACGGGTACAGAAGATACATGCACAAAATTGACTTTTGCACCTAAAATATCGATTTTCAGCATGTTTTGAGCCTGTATTTTGAAAATACTCTAACACGGAGTAGGCATGTACAGATCGCTTCTTGGACCCCAAAATATCGAATTTTCGGGTGTTTTAAGCCTGAATTTGAGATATAAACGGGTACTGAAGATGCATGCACATATCGACTTTTAGGCACCTAAAATATCGATTTTCTGTATGTTTTGGGCCTGTATTTTGAAAATACTCTAACACGGAGTAGGCATGTACAGATCGGTTCTGGGACCCCAAAATATCGAATTTTCGGGTGTTTTAAGCCTGAATTTGAGATATAAACGCGTACAGAAGATGCATCCACATATTGACTTTGGGCACCTAAAATATCGATTTTCAGCATGTTTTGGGCCTGTATCTGAGTAGGCATGTACAGATCGCTTCTGGGACCCAAAAATATCTATTTTTCGGGTGTTATGAGCCTGAATTTGTGATATAAACGGGTACAGAAGATGCATGCACATATTGACTTTGGGCACTTAAAATATCGATTTTCAGCATGTTTTGGGCCTGAATCATGAAAATACTCTAACACGGAGTAGGCATGTACAGATCGCTTCTTGGACCCCAAAATATCGAATTTTCGGGTGTTTTAAGCCTGAATTTGAGATATAAACGGGTACTGAAGATAAATGCACATATCGGCTTTTAGGCACCTAAAATATCGATTTTGAGTATGTTATGGGTCTGTATCTTGAAAACATTCTAATTAGGAGTAGGCATGTACACATCGCTTCTAGGCCCAAAAAAATCCCAATTTTCGGATGTTTTGAGCATGAATTTGAGATATAAACGGATACAGAAGATACATGCACATATCGACTTTGGACACTTAAAATATCGATTTTTATCATGTTTTGAGCCTATATTTTGAAAACATTCTAGCACTGAGTAGGCGTGTACAGATCACTTCTGGGACCCCAAAATATCGAATTTTAGGGTGTTTTGAGCCTGAATTTGAAATATAAACGGGTACATAAGATGCATGTACATATCGACTTTTGGGAACCTAAAAGATCGATTTTCAGTATGTTTTGGGCCTGTATTTTGTAAATACTCTAAAATGGAGTAGGCATGTACAGATTGCTTCTGGGACCCAAAAATATCGATTTTTCGGGTGTTTTGAGCCGGAATTTGTGATATACACGGGTACAGAAGATGCATGCACAAAATTGACTTTTGCACCTAAAATATCGATTTTCAGCATGTTTTAGGCCTGTATTTTGAAAATACTCTAACACGGAGTAGGCATGTACAGATCGCTTCTTGGACCCCAAAATATCGAATTTTCGGGTGTTTTAAGCCTGAATTTGAGATATAAACGGGTACTGAAGATGCATGCACATATCGAATTTTAGGCACCTAAAATATCAATTTTCTGTGTGTTTTGGGCCTGTATTTAGAAAATACTCTAACACGGAGTAGGCATGTACAGATCGCTTCTGGGACCCCAAAATATCGAATTTTCGGGTGTTTTGTGCCTGAATTTGAGATATCGCCTTTGGGCACATAAAATATCGATTTTAGCATGTTTTGGGCCTATATTTTGAAATTGTTCTAGCACTGAGTAGGCATGTACAGTTCGGTTCTGGGACCCCAAAATATCGAATTTTCGGGTGTTTTAAGCCTGAATTTGAGATATAAACGCGTACAGAAGATGCATGCACATATTGACTTTGGACACTTATAATATCGATTTTTTGCATGTTTTGAGCCTATATTTTGAAAACATTCTAGCACTGAGTAGGCATGTACAGATCGCTTCTGGGACCCAAAAATATGGAATTTTCGGGTGTTTTGAGGTTGAATTTGGGATATAAACGGGTGCAGAAGATGCATACACATATTGACTTTGGGCACCTAAAATATCGATTTTCTGCATGTTTTGGGCCTGTATCTGAGTAGGCATGTACAGATCGCTTCTGGGACCCAAAAATATCGATTTTTCGGGTGTTTTGAGCCTGAATTTGTGATATAAACGGGTACAGAAGATGCATGCACATATTGACCTTGGGCACCTAAAATATCGATTTTTATCATGTTTTGAGCCTATATTTTGAAAATATTCTAGCACTGAGTAGGCTTGTACAGATCGCTTCTGGGACCCCAAAATATCTAATTTTCGGGTGTTTTGAGCCTGTATTTAAAATATATACGGGTACAGAAGATGCATGCACATATCGACTTTTGGGAACCTAAAAGATCGATTTTCAGTATGTTTTGGGCCTGTATTATGTAAATACTCTAACACGGAGTAGGCATGTACAGATTGCTTCTGGGACCCAAAAATATCGATTTTTCGGGTGTTTTGAGCCTGAATTTGTGATATAAACGGGTACAGAAGATGCATGCACAAAATTGACTTTTGCACCTAAAATAACGATTTTCAGCATGTTTTGAGCCTGTATTTTGAAAATACTCTAACACGGAGGAGGCATGTACAGATCGCTTCTTGGACCCCAAAATATCGAATTTTAGGGTGTTTTAAGCCTGAATTTGAGATATAAACGGGTACTGAAGATGAATGCACATATCGACTTTTAGGCACCTAAAATATCGATTTTGAGTATGTTATGGGTCTGAATCTTGAAAACATTCTAACTAGGAGTAGGCATGTCCACATCGCTTCTAGGCCCCAAAAAATCCCAATTTTCGGATGTTTTGAGCATGAATTTGAGATATAAACGGGTACAGAAGATACATGCACATATCGACTTTGGACACTTAAAATATCGATTTTTATCATGTTTTGAGCCTATATTTTGAAAACATTCTAGCACTGAGTAGGCTTGTACAGATCGCTTCTGGGACCCCAAAATATCGAATTTTCGGGTGTTTTGAGCCTGAATTTGAAATATAAACGGGTACAGAAGATGCATGCACATATCGACTTTTGGGAACCTAAAAGATCGATTTTCAGTATGTTTTTGGCCTGTATCTTGTAAATACTCTAACACGGAGAAGGCATGTACAGATTGCTTCTGGGACCCAAAAATATCGATTTTTCGGGTGTTTTGAGCCTGAATTTGTGATATAAACGGGTACAGAAGATGCATGAACAAAATTGACTTTTGCACCTAAAATATCGATTTTCAGCATGTTTTGGGCCTGTATTTTAAAAATACTCTAACACGGAGTAGGCATGAACAGATCGCTTCTTGGACCCCAAAATATCGAATTTTCGAGTACTTTAAGCCTGAATTTCAGATATAAACGGGTACTGAAGATGCATGCACATATCGACTTTTAGGCACCTAAAATATCGATTTTCTTTATGTTTTGGGCCTGTATTTAGAAAATACTCTAACACGGAGTAAACATGTACAGATCGCTTCTGGGACCCCAAAATATCGAATTTTCGGGTGTTTTGTGCCTGAATTTGAGATATCGACTTTGGGCACATAAAATATCGATTTTTAGCATGTTTTGGGCCTATATTTTGAAAATATTCTAGCATTGAGTAGGCATGTACATATCGGTTCTGGGAACCCAAAATATCGAATTTTCGGGTGTTATAAGCCTGAATTTAAGATATAATCGCGTACAGAAGATGCATGTACATATTGACTTTGGACACTTAAAATATCGAGTTTTTGCATGTTTTGAGCCTATATTTTGAAAACATTCTAGCACTGAGTAGGCATGTACAGATCGCTTCTGGGACCCAAAAATATCGATTTTTCGGGTGTTTTGAGCCTGAATTTGTGATATAAACGGGTACAGAAGATGCATGCACATATTGACTTTGGGCACCTAAAATATCGATTTTCAGCATGTTTTGGGCCTTAATCTTGAAAATACTCTAACACGGTGTAGGCATGTACAGATCGCTTCTTGGACACCAAAATATCGAATTTTCGGGTGTTTTAAGCCTGAATTTGAGATATAAACGGGTACTGAAGATGAATGCACATATCGACTTTTAGGCACCTAAAATATCGATTTTGAGTATGTTATGGGTCTGAATCTTGAAAACATTCTAACTAGGAGTAGGCATGTCCACATCGCTACTAGGCCCCAAAAAATCCCAATTTTCGGATGTTTTGAGCATGAATTTGAGATATAAACGGGTACAGAAGATACATGCACATATCGACTTTGGACACTTAAAATATCGATTTTTATCATGTTTTGAGCCTATATTTTGAAAACATTCTAGCACTGAGTAGGCTTGTACAGATCGCTTCTGGGACCCCAAAATATCGAATTTTTGGGTGTTTTGAGCCTGAATTTGAAATATAAACGGGTACAGAAGATGCATGCACATATCGACTTTTGGGAACCTAAAAGATCGATTTTCAGTATGTTTTTGGCCTGTATCTTGTAAATACTCTAACACGGAGAAGGCATGTACAGATTGCTTCTGGGACCCAAAAATATCGATTTTTCGGGTGTTTTGAGCCTGAATTTGTGATATAAACGGGTACAGAAGATGCATGAACAAAATTGACTTTTGCACCTAAAATATCGATTTTCAGCATGTTTTGGGCCTGTATTTTAAAAATACTCTAACACGGAGTAGGCATGAACAGATCGCTTCTTGGACCCCAAAATATCGAATTTTCGAGTACTTTAAGCCTGAATTTCAGATAAAAACGGGTACTGAAGATGCATGCACATATCGACTTTTAGGCACCTAAAATATCGATTTTCTGTATGTTTTGGGCCTGTATTTAGAAAATACTCTAACACGGAGTAAACATGTACAGATCGCTTCTGGGACCCCAAAATATCGAATTTTCGGGTGTTTTGTGCCTGAATTTGAGATATCGACTTTGGGCACATAAAATATCGATTTTTAGCATGTTTTGGGCCTATATTTTGAAAATATTCTAGCATTGAGTAGGCATGTACATATCGGTTCTGGGAACCCAAAATATCGAATTTTCGGGTGTTATAAGCCTGAATTTAAGATATAATCGCGTACAGAAGATGCATGTACATATTGACTTTGGACACTTAAAATATCGAGTTTTTGCATGTTTTGAGCCTATATTTTGAAAACATTCTAGCACTGAGTAGGCATGTACAGATCGCTTCTGGGACCCAAAAATATCGATTTTTCGGGTGTTTTGAGCCTGAATTTGTGATATAAACGGGTACAGAAGATGCATGCACATATTGACTTTGGGCACCTAAAATATCGATTTTCAGCATGTTTTGGGCCTTAATCTTGAAAATACTCTAACACGGTGTAGGCATGTACAGATCGCTTCTTGGACACCAAAATATCGAATTTTCGGGTGTTTTAAGCCTGAATTTGAGATATAAACTGGTACTGAAGATGAATGCACATATCGACTTTTAGGCACCTAAAATATCGATTTTGAGTATGTTATGGGTCTGTATCTTGAAAACATTCTAACTAGGAGTAGGCATGTACACATCGCTTCTAGGCCCAAAAAAATCCCAATTTTCGGATGTTTTGAGCATGAATTTGAGATATAAACGGGTACAGAAGATACATGCTCATATCGACTTTGGACACTTAAAATATCGATTTTTATCATGTTTTGAGCCTATATTTTGAAAAAATTCTAGCACTGAGTAGGCTTGTACAGATCGCTTCTGGGACCCCAAAATATCGAATTTCCGGGTGTTTTGAGCCTGAATTTGAAATATAAACGGGTACAGAAGATGAATGCACATATCGACTTTTGGGAACCTAACAGATCGATTTTCAGTATGTTTTGGGCCTGTATTTTGTAAATACTCTAACACGGAGTAGGTATGTACAGATTGCTTCTGGGACCCAAAAATATCGATTTTTCGGGTGTTTTGTGCCTGAATTTGAGATATCGACTTTGGGCACATAAAATATCGATTTTTAGCATGTTTTGGGCCTATATATTGAAAATATTCTAGCACTGAGTAGGCATGTACAGATCGGTTCTGGGACCCCAAAATATCCATTTTTCGGGTGTTTTAAGCCTGAATTTGAGATATAAACGCGTACAGAAGATGCATGCACATATTGACTTTGGACACTTAAAATATCGATTTTTTGCATGTTTTGAGCCTATATTTTGAAAACATTCTAGCACTGAGTAGGCATGTACAGATCGCTTCTGGGACCCAAAAATATGGAATTTTCGGGTGTTTTGAGGTTGAATTTGGGATATAAACGGGTGCAGAAAATGCATACACATATTGACTTTGGGCACCTAAAATATCGATTTTCAGCATGTTTTGGGCCTGTATCTGAGTAGGCATGTACAGATCGCTTTTGAGACCCAAAAATATCGATTTTTTGGGTGTTTTGACCCTCAATTTGTGATATGAACGGGTACAGAAAATGCATGCACATATTGACTTTGGGCACCTAAAATATCGATTTACAGCATGTTTTGGGCCTGAATCATGAAAATACTCTAACACGGAGTAGGCATGTACAGATCGCTTCTTGGACCCCAAAATATCGAATTTTCGGGTGTTTTGAGGTTGAATTTGAGATATAAACGAGTACTGAAGATGAATGCACATATCGACTTTTAGGCACCTAAAATATCGATTTTGAGTATGTTATGGGTCTGTATCTTGAAAACATTCTAACTAGGAGTAGGCATGTACACATCGCTTCTAGGCCCCCCAAAACCCCAATTTTCGGATGTTTTGAGCATGAATTTGAAATATAAACGGGTACAGAAGTTACATGCACATATCGACTTTGGACACTTAAAATATCGATTTTTATCATGTTTTGAGCCTATATTTTGAAAACATTCTAGCACTGAGTAGGCTTGTACAGATCGCTTTTGGGACCCCAAAATATCGAATTTTCGGGTGTTTTGAGCCTGAATTTGTAATATAAACGGGTATAGAAGATCCATGCACATATCGACTTTTGGGAACCTAACGGATCGATTTTCAATATGTTTTGGGCCTGTATTTTGTAAATACTCTAACACGGAGAAGGCATGTACAGATTGCTTCTGGGACCCAAAAATATCGATTTTTCGGGTGTTTTGAGCCAGAATTTGTGATATAAACGGGTACAGAAGATGCATGCACAAAATTGACTTTTCCACCTAAAATATCGATTTTCAGCATGTTTTGGTCCTGTATTTTGAAAATACTCTAACACGGAGTAGGCATGTACAGATCGCTTCTTGGACCCCAAAATATCGAATTTTCGGGTGCTTTAAGCCTGAATTTGAGATATAAACGGGTACTGAAGATGCATGCACATATCGACTTTTAGGCACCTAAAATATCGATTTCCTGTATGTTTTGGGCCTGTATTTTGAAAATACTCTAACACGGAGTAGGCATGTACAGATCGCTTCTGGGACCCCAAAATATCGAATTTTCGGGTGTTTTGTGCCTGAATTTGAGATATCGACTTTGGGCACATAAAATATCGATTTTTAGCATGTTTTGGGCCTATATTTTGAAAATATTCTAGCACTGAGTAGGCATGTAGAGATCGGTTCTGGGACCCCAAAATATCGAATTTTCATGTGTTATAAGCCTGAATTTGAGATATAAACGCGTACAGAAGATGCATGCACATATTGACTTTGGACACTTAAAATATCGATTTTTTGCATGTTTTGAGCCTATATTTTGAAAACATTCTAGCACTGAGTAGGCATGTACACATCGCTTCTGGGACCCAAAAATATCGATTTTTTGGGTGTTTTGAGCCTGAATTTGTGATATAAACGGGTACAGAAGATGCATGCACATATTGACTTTGGGCACCTAAAATATCGATTTACAGCATGTTTTGGGCCTGAATCATGAAAATACTCTAACACGGAGTAGGCATGTACAGATCGCTTCTTGGACCCCAAAATATCGAATTTTCGGGTGTTTTAAGCCTGAATTTGAGATATAAACGGGTACTGAAGATGAATGCACATATCGACTTTTAGGCACCTAAAATATCGATTTTGAGTATGTTATGGGTCTGTATCTTGAAAACATTATAACTAGGAGTAGGCATGTACACATCGCTCCTAGGCCCCAAAAAATCCCAATTTTCGGATGTTTTGAACATGAATTTGAGATATAAACGGGTACAGAAGTTACATGCACATATCGACTTTGGACACTTAAAATATCGATTTTTATCATGTTTTGAGCCTATATTTTGAAAACATTCTAGCACTGAGTAGGCTTGTACAGATCGCTTCTAGGACCCCAAAATATCGAATTTTCGGGTGTTTTGAGCCTGAATTTGAAATATAAACGGGTACAGAAGATCCATGCACATATCGACTTTTGGGCACCTAAAAGATCGATTTTCAGTATGTTTTGGGCCTGTATTTTGTAAAAACTCTAACACGGAGTAGGCATGTACAGATTGCTTCTGTGACCCAAAAATATCGATTTTTCGGGTGTTTTGAGCATGAATTTGTGATATAAACGGGTACAGAAGATGCATGCACAAAATTGACTTTTGCACCTAAAATATCGATTTTCAGCATGTTTTGGGCCTGTATTTTGAAAATACTCTAACACGGAGTAGGCATGTACAGATCGCTTCTTGGACCCCAAAATATCGAATTTTCGGGTGCTTTAAGCCTGAATTTGAGATATAAACGGGTACTGAAGATGCATGCACATATCGACTTTTAGGCACCTAAAATATCGATTTTCTGTATGTTTTGGGCCTGTATTTTGAAAATACTCTAACACGGAGTAGGCATGTACAGATCGCTTCTGGGACCCCAAAATATCGAATTTTCGGGTGTTTTGTGCCTGAATTTGAGATATCGACTTTGGGCACATAAAATATCGATTTTTAGCATGTTTTGGGCCTATATTTTGAAAATATTCTACCACTGAGTAGGCATGTACAGATCGGTTCTGGGACCCCAAAATATCGAATTTTCGGGTGTTATAAGCCTGAATTTGAGATATAAACGCGTACAGAAGATGCATGCACATATTGACTTTGGACACTTAAAATATCGATTTTTTGCATGTTTTGAGCCTATATTTTGAAAACATTCTAGCACTGAGTAGGCATGTACACATCGCTTCTGGGACCCAAAAATATAGAATTTTCGGGTGTTTTGAGGTTGAATTTGGGATATGAACGGGTGCAGAAAATGCATACACATATTGACTTTGGGCACCTAAAATATCGATTTTCAGCATGTTTTGGGCCTGTATCTGAGTAGGCATGTACAGATCGCTTCTGGGACCCAAAAATATCGATTTTTTGGGTGTTTTGAGCCTGAATTTGTGATATAAACGGGTACAGAAGATGCATGCACATATTGACTTTGGGCACCTAAAATATCGATTTACAGCATGTTTTGGGCCTGAATCATGAAAATACTCTAACACGGAGTAGGCATGTACAGATCGCTTCTTGGACCCCAAAATATCGAATTTTCGGGTGTTTTAAGCCTGAATTTGAGATATAAACGGGTACTGAAGATGAATGCACATATCGACTTTTAGGCACCTAAAATATCGATTTTGAGTATGTTATGGGTCTGTATCTTGAAAACATTATAACTAGGAGTAGGCATGTACACATCGCTCCTAGGCCCCAAAAAATCCCAATTTTCGGATGTTTTGAACATGAATTTGAGATATAAACGGGTACAGAAGTTACATGCACATATCGACTTTGGACACTTAAAATATCGATTTTTATCATGTTTTGAGCCTATATTTTGAAAACATTCTAGCACTGAGTAGGCTTGTACAGATCGCTTCTGGGACCCCAAAATATCGAATTTTCGGGTGTTTTGAGCCTGAATTTGAAATATAAACGGGTACAGAAGATCCATGCACATATCGACTTTTGGGCACCTAAAAGATCGATTTTCAGTATGTTTTGGGCCTGTATTTTGTAAAAACTCTAACACGGAGTAGGCATGTACAGATTGCTTCTGTGACCCAAAAATATCGATTTTTCGGGTGTTTTGAGCATGAATTTGTGATATAAACGGGTACAGAAGATGCATGCACAAAATTGACTTTTGCACCTAAAATATCGATTTTCAGCATGTTTTGGGCCTGTATTTTGAAAATACTCTAACACGGAGTAGGCATGTACAGATCGCTTCTTGGACCCCAAAATATCGAATTTTCGGGTGCTTTAAGCCTGAATTTGAGATATAAACGGGTACTGAAGATGCATGCACATATCGACTTTTAGGCACCTAAAATATCGATTTTCTGTATGTTTTGGGCCTGTATTTTGAAAATACTCTAACACGGAGTAGGCATGTACAGATCGCTTCTGGGACCCCAAAATATCGAATTTTCGGGTGTTTTGTGCCTGAATTTGAGATATCGACTTTGGGCACATAAAATATCGATTTTTAGCATGTTTTGGGCCTATATTTTGAAAATATTCTACCACTGAGTAGGCATGTACAGATCGGTTCTGGGACCCCAAAATATCGAATTTTCGGGTGTTATAAGCCTGAATTTGAGATATAAACGCGTACAGAAGATGCATGCACATATTGACTTTGGACACTTAAAATATCGATTTTTTGCATGTTTTGAGCCTATATTTTGAAAACATTCTAGCACTGAGTAGGCATGTACACATCGCTTCTGGGACCCAAAAATATAGAATTTTCGGGTGTTTTGAGGTTGAATTTGGGATATGAACGGGTGCAGAAAATGCATACACATATTGACTTTGGGCACCTAAAATATCGATTTTCAGCATGTTTTGGGCCTGTATCTGAGTAGGCATGTACAGATCGCTTCTGGGACCCAAAAATATCGATTTTTTGGGTGTTTTGAGCCTGAATTTGTGATATAAACGGGTACAGAAGATGCATGCACATATTGACTTTGGGCACCTAAAATATCGATTTACAGCATGTTTTGGGTCTGAATCATGAAAATACTCTAACACGGAGTAGGCATGTACAGATTGCTTCTTGGACCCCAAAATATCGAATTTTCGGGTGTTTTAAGCCTGAATTTGAGATATAAACGGGTACTGAAGATTAATGCACATATCGACTTTTGGGAACCTAAAAGATCGATTTTCAGTATGTTTTGGGCCTGTATTTTGTAAAAACTCTAACACGGAGTAGGCATGTACAGATTGCTTCTGTGACCCAAAAATATCGATTTTTCGGGTGTTTTGAGCATGAATTTGTGATATAAACGGGTACAGAAGATGCATGCACAAAATTGACTTTTGCACCTAAAATATCGATTTTCAGCATGTTTTGGGCCTGTATTTTGAAAATACTCTAACACGGAGTAGGCATGTACAGATCGCTTCTTGGACCCCAAAATATCGAATTTTCGGGTGCTTTAAGCCTGAATTTGAGATATAAACGGGTACTGAAGATGCATGCACATATCGACTTTTAGGCACCTAAAATATCGATTTTCTGTATGTTTTGGGCCTGTATTTTGAAAATACTCTAACACGGAGTAGGCATGTACAGATCGCTTCTGGGCCCCCAAAATATCGAATTTTCGGGTGTTTTCTGCCTGAATTTGAGATATCGACTTTGGGCACATAAAATATCGATTTTTAGCATGTTTTGGGCCTATATTTTGAAAATATTCTAGCACTAAGTAGGCATGTACAGATCGGTTCTGGGACCCCAAAATATCGAATTTTCGGGTGTTATAAGCCTGAGTTTGAGATATAAACGCGTACAGAAGATGCATGCACATATTGACTTTGGACACTTAAAATATCGATTTTTTGCATGTTTTGAGCCTATATTTTGAAAACATTCTAGCACTGAGTAGGCATGTACACATCGCTTCTGGGACCCAAAAATATGGAATTTTCGGGTGTTTTGAGGTTGAATTTGGGATATGAACGGGTGCAGAAAATGCATACACATATTGACTTTGGGTACCTAAAATATCGATTTTCAGCATGTTTTGGGCCTGTATCTGAGTAGGCATGTACAGATCTCTTCTGGGACCCAAAAATATCGATTTTTTGGGTGTTTTGAGCCTGAATTTGTGATATAAACGGGTACAGAAGATGCATGCACATATTGACTTTGGGCACCTAAAATATCGATTTACAGCATGTTTTGGGTCTGAATCATGAAAATTCTCTAACACGGAGTAGGCATGTACAGATTGCTTCTTGGACCCCAAAATATCGAATTTTCGGGTGTTTTAAGCCTGAATTTGAGATATAAACGGGTACTGAAGATTAATGCACATATCGACTTTTAAGCACCTAAAATATCGATTTTGAGTATGTTATTGGTCTATATCTTGAAAACATTCTAACTAGGAGTAGGCATGTACACATCGCTTCTAGGCCCCCAAAAATTCCAATTTTCGGATGTTTTGAGCATGAATTTGAGATATAAACGGGTACAGAAGATACATGCACATATCGACTTTGGACACTTAAAATATCGATTTTTATCATGTTTTGAGCCTGTATTTTGAAAACATTCTAGCACTGAGTAGGCTTGTACAGATCGCTTCTGGGACCCTAAAATATCGAATTTTAGGGTGTTTTGAGCCTGAATTTGAAATATAAACGGGTACAGAAGATGCATGCACATATCGACTTTTGGGAACCTAAAAGATCGATTTTCAGTATGTTTTGGGCCTGTATTTTGTAAATACTCTAACACGGAGTAGGCATGTACAGATCGCTTCTTGGACCCTAAAATATCGAATTTTCGGGTGTTTTGAGCCTGAATTTGAAATTTAAACGGGTATAGAAGATGCATGCACAAAATTCAGTTTTGCACCTAAAATATCGATTTTCAGCATGTTTTGGTCCTGTATTTTGAAAATACTCTAACACGGAGTAGGCATGTACAGATCGCTTCTTGGACCCGAAAATATCGAAATTTCGGGTGTTTTAAGCCTGAATTTGAGATATAAACGGGTACTGAAGATTAATGCACATATCGACTTTTAAGCACCTAAAATATCGATTTTGAGTATGTTATTGGTCTATATCTTGAAAACATTCTAACTAGGAGTAGGCACGTACATATCGCTTCTAGGCCCCAAAAAATCCCAATTTTCGGATGTTTTGAGCATGAATTTGAGATATAAACGGGTACAGAAGATACATGCACATATCGACTTTGGACACTTAAAATATCGATTTTTATCATGTTTTGAGCCTGTATTTTGAAAACATTCTAGCACTGAGTAGGCTTGTACAGATCGCTTCTGAGACCCCAAAATATCGAATTTTCGGGTGTTTTGAGCCTGAATTTGAAATATAAACGGGTACAGAAGATGCATGCACAAAATTCACTTTTGCACCTAAAATATCGATTTTCAGCATGTTTTGGTCCTGTATTTTGAAAATACTCTAACACGGAGTAGGCATGTACAGATCGCTTCTTGGACCCCAAAATATCGAATTTTCGGGTGTTTTGAGATTGGATTTGAGATATAAACGGGTACTGAAGATGAATGCACATATCGACTTTTAGGCACTTAAAATATCGATTTTGAGTATGTTATGGGTCTGTATCTTGAAAACATTCTAACTAGGAGTAGGCATGTACACATCGCTCCTAGGCCCCAAAAAATCCCAATTTTCGGATGTTTTGAACATGAATTTGAGATATAAACGGGTACAGAAGTTACAAGCACATATCGACTTTGGACACTTAAAATGTCGATTTTTATCATGTTTTGAGCCTGTATTTTTAAAACATTCTAGCACTGAGTAGGCTTGTACAGATCGCTTCTGGGACCCCAAAATATCGAATTTTCGGGTGTTTTGAGCCTGAATTTAAAATTTAAACGGGTACAGAAGATGCATGCACATATCGACTTTTGGGAACCTAAAAGATCGATTTTCAGTATGTTTTGGGCCTGTATTTTGTAAATACTCTAACACGGAGTAGGCATGTACAGATTGCTTCTGGGACCCTAAAATATCGAATTTTCGGGTGTTTTGAGCCTGAATTTGAAATATAAACGGGTACAGAAGATGCATGCACAAAATTGACTTTTGCACCTAAAATATCGATTTTTAGCATGTTTTGGGCCTGTATTTTGAAAATACTCTAACACGGAGTAGGCATGTACAGATCGCTTCTTGGACCCCAAAATATCGAATTTTCGGGTGTTTTAAGCCTGAATTTGAGATATAAACGGGTACTGAAGATGCATGCACATATCGACTTTTAGGCACCTAAAATATCGATTTTGAGTATGTTATGGGTCTGTATCTTGAAAACATTCTAACTAGGAGTAGGCATGTACACATCGCTTCTAGGCCCCCCAAAATCCCAATTTTCGGATGTTCTGAGCATGAATTTGAGATATAAACGGGTACAGAAGATACATGCACATATTGACTTTGGGCACCTAAAATATCGATTTACAGCATGTTTTGGGCCTGAATCATGAAAATACTCTAACACGGAGTAGGCATGTACAGATCGCTTCTTGGACCCCAAAATATCGAATTTTCAGGAGTTTTAAGCCTGAATTTGAGATATAAACGGGTACTGAAGATGAATGCACATATCGACTTTTAGGCACCTAAAATATCGATTTTCTGTATGTTTTGGGCCTGTATTTTGAAAATACTCTAACACGGAGTAGGCATGTACAGATCGCTTCTGGGACCCCAAAATATCGAATTTTCGGGTGTTTTGTGCCTGAATTTGAGATATCGACTTTGGGCACATAAAATATCGATTTTTAGCATGTTTTGGGCCTATATTTTGAAAATATTCTAGCACTGAGTAGGCATGTACAGATCGGTTCTGGGACCCCAAAATATCGAATTTTCGGGTGTTATAAGCCTGAATTTAAGATATAAACGCGTACAGAAGATGCATACACATATTGACTTTGGGCACCTAAAATATCGATTTTCAGCATGTTTTGGGCCTGTATCTGAGTAGGCATGTACAGATCACTTCTGGGACACAAAAATATCGATTTTTTGGGTGTTTTGAGCCTGAATTTGTGATATAAACGGGTACAGAAGATGCATGCTCATATTGACTTTGGGCACCGAAATATCGATTTACAGCATGTTTTGGGCCTGAATCATGAAAATACTCTAACACGGAGTAGGCATGTACAGATCGCTTCTTGGACCCCAAAATATCGAATTTTCGGGTGTTTTAAGCCTGAATTTGAGATATAAACGGGTACTGAAGATGAATGAACATATCGACTTTTAGGCACCTAAAATATCGATTTTGAGTATGTTATGGGTCTGTATCTTGAAAACATTCTAACTAGGAGTAGGCATGTACACATCGCTTCTAGGCCCCCCAAAATCCCAATTTTCGGATGTTCTGAGCATGAATTTGAGATATAAACGGGTACAGAAGATACATGCACATATCGACTTTGGACACTTAAAATATCGATTTTTATCATGTTTTGAGCCTGTATTTTGAAAACATTCTAGCACTGAGTAGGCTTGAACAGATCGCTTCTGGGACCCCAAAATATCGAATTTTCGGGTGTTTTGAGCCTGAATTTGAAATATAAACGGGTACAGAAGATGCATGCACATATCGACTTTTGGGAACCTAAAAGATCGATTTTCAGTATGTTTTGGGCCTGTATTTTGTAAATACTCTAACACGGAGTAGGCATGTACAGATTGCTTCTGGGACCCTAAAATATCGAATTTTCGGGTGTTTTGAGCCTGAATTTGAAATATAAACGGGTACAGAAGATGCATGCACAAAATTGACTTTTGCACCTAAAATATCGATTTTCAGCATGTTTTGGGCCTGTATTTTGTAAATACTCTAACACGGAGTAGGCATGTACAGATCGCTTCTGGGACCCCAAAATATCGAATTTTCGGGTGATTTGTGCCTGAATTTGAGATATCGACTTTGGGCACATAAAATATCGATTTTTAGCATGTTTCGGCCATATATTTTGAAAATATTCTAGCACTGAGTAGGCATGTACAGATCGGTTCTGGGACCCCAAAATATCGAATTTTCGGGTGTTTTAAGCCTGAATTTGAGATATAGGCGCGTACAGAAGATGCATTCACATATTGACTTTGGACACTTAAAATACCGATTTTTTTCATGTTTTGAGCCTATATTTTGAAAACATTCTTGCACTGAGTAGGCATGTACAGATCGCTTCTGGAACCCAAAAATATGGAATTTTCGGGTGTTTTAAGCCTGAATTTGATATATAAGCGCGTACAGAAGATGCATGCACATATTGACTTTGGACACTTAAAATATCGATTTTCAGCATGTTTTGGTCCTATATTTTGAAAACATTCTAGCACTGAGTAGGCATGTACAGATCGCTTCTGGGACCCAAAAATATCGATTTTTCGGGTGTTTTGAGCCTGAATTTGTGATATAAACGGGTACAGAAGATGCATGCACATATTGACTTTAGGCACCTAAAATATCGATTTTTAGCATGTTTTGGGCCTGAATCTTGAAAAGACTCTAACACGGAGTAGGCATGTACAGATCGCTTCTTGGACCCCAAAATATCGAATTTTCGGGTGTTTTAAGCCTGAATTTGAGATATAAACGGGTACTGAAGATGAATGCATATATCGACTTTTAGGCACCTAAAATATCGATTTTGAGTATGTTATGGGTCTGTATCTTGAAAACATTCTAACTAGGAGTAGGCATGTACACATCGCTTCTAGGCCCAAAAAAATCCCAATTTTCGGATGTTTTGAGCATGAATTTGAGATATAAACGGGTACAGAAGATAGATGCACATATCGACTTTGGACACTTAAAATATCGATTTTTAGCATGTTTTGAGCCTATATTTTGAAAACATTCTAGCACTGAGTAGGCTTGTACAGATCGCTTCTGGGACCCCAAAATATCGAATTTTCGGGTGTTTTGAGCCTGAATTTGAAATATAAACGGGTACAGAAGATGCATGCACATATCGACTTTTGGGAGCCTAAAAGATCGATTTTCAGTATGTTTTGGGCCTGTATTTTGTAAATACTCTAACACGGAATAGGCATGTACAGATTGCTTCTTGGACCCAACAATATCGATTTTTCGGGAGTTTTGAGCCTGAATTTGTGATATAAACGGGTACAGAAGATGCATGCACAAAATTGACTTTTGCACCTAAAATGTCGATTTTCAGCATGTTTTGGGCCTGTATTTTGAAAATACTCTAACACGGAGTAGGCATGTACAGATCGCTTCTTGGATCCCAAAATATTGAATTTTCGGGTGTTTTAAGCCTGAATTTGAGATATAAACGGGCACTGAAGATGAATGCACATATCGACTTTTAGGCACCTAAAATATCGATTTTGAGTATGTTATGGGTCTGTATCTTGAAAACATTCGAACTAGGAATAGGCATGTACACATCGCTTCTAGGCCCCAAAAATATCGATTTATCGGGTGTTTTGACCCTGAATTTGTGATATAAACGGGTACAGAAGATTCATGCACAAAATTGACTTTTGCACCAAAAATATCGATTTTCAGCATGTTTTAGGCCTGTATTTTGAAAATACTCTAACACGGAGTAGGCATGTACAGATCGCTTCTTGGACCCCAAAATATCGAATTTTCGGGTGTTTTAAGCCTGAATTTGAGATATAAACGGGTACTGAAGATGCATGCACATATCGACTTTTAGGCACCTAAAATATCGATTTTCTGTATGTTTTGGGCCTGTATTTTGAAAATACTCTAACACAGAGTAGGCATGTACAGATAGCTTCTGGAACCCCAAAATATCGAATTTTCGGGTGTTTTGTGCCTGAATTTGAGATATCGACTTTTTGCACATAAAATATCGATTTTTAGCATGTTTTGGGCCTATATTTTGAAAATATTCTAGCACTGAGTAGGCATGTACAGATCGGTTCTGGGACCCCAAAATATCGAATTTTCGGGTGTTTTAAGCCTGAATTTGAGATATAAGCGCGTACAGAAGATGCATGCACATATTGACTTTGGACACTTAAAATATCGATTTTTTACATGTTTTGAGCCTATATTTTGAAAACATTCTTGCACTGAGTAGGCATGTACAGATCGCTTCTGGGACCCAAAAATATGGAAACTTCGGGTGTATTGAGGTTGAATTTGGGATATAAACGGGTGCAGAATATGCATACACATATTGACTTTGGGCACCTAAAATATCGATTTTCAGCATGTTTTGTGTCTGTATCTGAGTAGGCATGTACAGATCGCTTCTGGGACCCAAAAATATCGATTTTTCGGGTGTTTTGAGCCTGAATTTGTTATATAAACGGGTACAGAAGATGCATGCACATATTGACTTTAGGCACCTAAAATATCGATTTTCAGCATGTTTTGGGCCTGAATCTTGAAAATACTCTAACACGGAGTAGGCATGTACAGATCGCTTCTTCGACCCCAAAATATCGAATTATCGGGTGTTTTAAGCCTGAATTTGAGATATAAACGGGTACTGAAGATGAATGCACATATCGACTTTTAGGCACCTAAAATATCGATTTTGAGTATGTTATGGGTCAGTATCTTGAAAACATTCTAACTAGGAGTAGGCATGTACACATCACTTCTAGGCCCCAAAAAATCCCAATTTTCGGATGTTTTGAGCACGAATTTGAGATATAAACGGGTACAGAAGATACATGCACAAATCGACTTTGGACACTTAAAATATCGATTTTTATCATGTTTTGAGCCTATATTTTGAAAACATTCTAGCACTGAGTAGGCTTGTACAGATCGCTTCTGGGACCCCAAAATATCGAATTTTCGGGTGTTTTCAGCCTGACTTTGAAATATAAACGGGTACAGAAGATGCATGCACATATCGACTTTTGGGAACCTAAAAGATCGATTTTCAGTATGTTTTGGGCCTGTATTTTGTAAATACTCTAACACGGAGTAGGCATGTACAGATTGCTTCTTGGACCCAACAATATCGATTTTTCGGGAGTTTTGAGCCTGAATTTGTGATATAATCGGGTACAGAAGATTGATTCACAAAATTGACTTTTGCACCTAAAATGTCGATTTTCAGCATGTTTTGGGCCTGTATTTTGAAAATACTCTAACACGAAGTAGGCATTTACAGATCGCTTCTGGGACCCCAAAATATCGAATTTTCGGGTGTTTTGTGCCTGAATTTGAGATATCGACTTTGGGCACATAAAATATTGATTTTTAGCATGTTTTGGGCCTATATTTTGAAAATATTCTAGCTCTGATTAGGCATGTACAGATCGCATTTGGGACCCAAAAATATCGAATTTTCGGGTGTTTTGAGCCTGAATTTGAGATATAAACGGGTACTGAAGATGCATGCACATATCGAATTTTGGGCACCTAAAATATCGATTTTGAGCATGTTTTGGGCCTATATTTTTAAAATATTCTAGCAATGAGTAGGCATGTACAGATCACTTCTGGGACACCAAAATATTGAATTTTCGGGTTTTTGGAGCCTAAATTTGAGATATAAACGGGTACAGAACATGCATGCACATATCGACTTTTGGGCATCTAAAAGATCGATTTTCAGTATGTTTTGGGCTTGTATTTTGAAAATACTCTAACATCGAGTAGGCATGTAAAGATCGCTTCTGGGATCCCAAAATATCGAATTTTCGAGTGTTTTGTGCCTGAATTTGAGATATCGACTTGAGACACCTAAAATATCGATTTTTAGCATGTTTTGGGCCTCTTTTTTGAAAATACTCTAACACGGAGTAGGCATGTACAGATCGCTTCTAGGACCCAAAAATATCGAGTTTTCGGGTGTTTTGAGACTGAATTTGAGATATAAACGGGTACAGAAGATGCATGCACATATTGACTTTGGGCACCTAAAATAACGATTTTCAGCATGTTTTGGGCCTGAATTTTGAAATTACTCTAACACGGAGTAGGCATGTACAAATCGCTTCTTGGACCCCAAAATATCGAATTTTCGGGTGTTTTAAGCCTGAATTTGTGATATAAACGGGTACAGAAAATACTTGCACATATCGACTTTTGGGAACCTAAAAGATCGATTTTCTGTATGTTTTGGGCCTGTATATTGAAAATACTCTAACATGGAGTAGGCATGTACAGATCGCTTCTGCGACCCCAAAATATCGAATTTTCGTGTGTTTTGTGCCTGAATTTGAGATATCGACTTTGGGCAAATAAAATATCGATTTTTAGCATGTTTTGGGCCTATATTATGAAAATATTCTAGCACTGAATAGGCATGTACAGATCGGTTCTGGGACCCCAATATATCGAATTTTCGGGTGTTTTAAGATTGAATTTAAGATATAAACGCGTACAGAAGATGCATGCACATATCGACTTTTGGGCACCTAAAAGATCGATTTTCAGTATGTTTTGGGCCTGTATTTTGAAAATACTCTAACACGGAGTAGGCATGTACAGATCGCTTGTGGGACCACAAAATATCGAATTTTCGGTTGTTTTGAGCCTGAATTTGAGATATAAACGGGTACTGAGGAAGCATGCACATATCGAATTTTGTGCACCTAAAATATCGATTTTGAGCATGTTTTGGGTCTGTATCTTGAACACATTCTAACTAGGAGTAGGCATGTACAGATCGCTTCTAGGCCCCAAAAATGCCGGATTTTCGGGTGTTTTGAGCCTGAAATTGAGATATAAACGAGTACAGAAGATGAATGCACATATCGACTTTGGACACTTAAAATATCGATTTTTAGCATGTTTTGAGCCTATATTTTTAAAACATTCTAGCACTGAGTAGGCATGTACAGATCGCTTCTGACACCCAAAAATATCGAATTTTCGGGTGTTTTGAGGTTGAATTTGGGATATAAACGGGTTCAGTAGATGCATACACATATTGACTTTGGGCACCTAAAATATCGGTTTTAAGCATGTTTTGGGCCTGTATCTTAGTAGGCATGTGCAGATTGCTTCTGGGACCCCAATATATTTAATTTTTGGGTGTTTTGTGCCTGAATTTGTGATATAAACGGGTACAGAAGATACATGCACATATCGAATTCTGGGCACCTAAAATATCGATTTTGAGCATGATTTGGGTCTGTATCTTGAAAACATTCTAACTAGGAGTAGGTATGTACAGATCGCTTCTAGGCCCCAAAAATACCG
The DNA here is from genome assembly GCA_033782935.1 of Petrolisthes cinctipes. Classification (NCBI taxonomy): domain Eukaryota; kingdom Metazoa; phylum Arthropoda; class Malacostraca; order Decapoda; family Porcellanidae; genus Petrolisthes; species Petrolisthes cinctipes. The sequence goes on from JAWQEG010000015.1 coordinate 2,770,692, forward strand.
AATTTTCGGGTGTTTTGAGCCTGAATTTGACATATAAACGGGTACAGAAGATGCATGCACATATCGACTTTGGACACTTAAAATATCGATTTTTAGCATGTTTTGAGCCTATATTTTGAAAACATTCTAGCACTGTCTAGGCATCTACAAATCACTTCTGGGGCCATAAAATATCGAATTGTCTGTGTGTTTTTAGCCTGAATTTGAGATATAAACGGGTAAAGAAGATGTTTGCACATATCGACTTTTGGGCACCTAAAAGATCGATTTTCAGTATGTTTTGGGTCTGTATCTTGAAAACATTCTAACTAGGAGTATGCATGTACAGATCGCTTCTAGGCCCCAAAAATGCCGAATTTTCGGGTGTTTTGAGCCTGAATTTGAGATATAAACGGGTACAGAAGATGCATGCACATACAGACTTTGGACACTTAAAATTTCGATTTTGGGCATGTTTTGTGACTGTATCTTGAAAACATTCTAACTAGGAGTATGCATGTACAGATCGCTTCTAGGCCCCCAAATACCGAATTTTCGGGTGTTTTGAGCCTGAATTTGACATATAAACGGGTACAGAAGATGCATGCACATATCGACTTTGGAAATATCGATTTTTAGCATGTTTTGAGCCTATATTTTGAAAACATTCTAGCACTGAGTAGGCATGTACAGATCGCTTCTGGGACCCAGAAATATGGAATTTTCGGGTGTTTTGAGGTTGAATTTGGGATATAAAAGGGTGCAAAAAAAAGCTTACACATATTGACTTTGGGCACCTAAAATATCGATTTTAAGCATGTTTTGGGCCTGTATCTGAATAGGCATGTACAGATTGCTTCTGGGACCCAAAAATATAGATTTTTCGGGTGTTTTGAGCCTGAATTTGTGATATAAACGGGTACAGAAGATGCATGCACATATTAACTTTGGGCACCAAAAATATCGATTTTCATCATGTTTTGGGCCTGAATCTTGAAAATACTCTAACATGGAGTAAGCATGTACAGATCGCTTCTTGGACCCCAAAATATCGAATTTTCGGGTGTTTTTAGCCTGAATTGGAGATATAAACGGGTACTGAAGATGAATGCACATATCGACTTTTATGCACCTAAAATATCAATTTTGAGTATGTTATGGGTCTGTATCTTGAGAACATTCTAACTAGGAGTAGGCATGTACGCATCGCTTCTAGGCCCCAAAAAATCCCAATTTTCGGATGTTTTGAGCATGAATTTGAGATATAAACGGGTACAGATGATATATGCACATATCGACTTTTGGGAACCTAAAAGATCGATTTTTAGAATGTTTTGGGCCTGTATTTTGAAAATACTCTATAACGGAGTAGGCATGTACAGATTGCATCTGGGACACAAAAATATCGATTTTTCGGGTGTTTTGAGCCTGAATTTGTGATATAAACGGGTAAAGAAGATGCATGCACAAAATTGACTTTTGCACCTAAAATATCGATTTTTAGCATGTTTTGGGCCTGTATTTTGAAAATACTCTAACACGGAGTATGCATGTACAGATCGCTTCTTGGACCCTAAAATATCGAATTTTCGGGTGTTTTGTGCCTGAATTTGAGATATCGACTTTGGGCACATAAAATATCGATTTTTAGCATGTTTTGGGCCTATATTTTGAAAACATTCTAGCACTGAGTAGGCATGTACAGATCGCTTCTGGGACCCAAAAATATCGAATTTTCGAGTGTTTTGAGGTTGAATTTGGGATATAAACGGGTACTGAAGATGCATGCACATATCGAATTTTAAGCACCTAAAATATCGATTTTGGGCATGTTTAGGGTCTGTATCTTGAAAACATTCTAACTAGGAGTAGGCATGTACAGATCGCTTCTAGGCCCCAAAAATACCGATTTTTCGGGTGTTTTGAGCCTGAATTTGAGATATAAACGGGTACAGAAGATGCATGCACATATTGACTTTGGACACTTAAAATATCGATTTTTTGCATGTTTTGAGCCTATATTTTGAAAACATTCTAGCACTGAGTAGGCATGTACAGATCGCTTCTGGGACCCAAAAATATGGAATTTTCGGGTGTTTTGAGGTTGAATTTGGGATATAAAAGGGTGCAAAAGATGCTTACACATATTGACTTTCGTCACCTAAAATATCGATTTTCAGCATGTTTTGGGCCTGTATCTGAGTTTTGAGCCTATATTTTGAAAACATTCTAGCACTGAGTAGGCATGTACAGATCGCTTTCTGGACCCCAAAATACCGAATTTTCAGGTGTTTGGAGCCTGAATGTGAGATTTAAACGGGTACAGAAGATGCATTCACATATCGACTTTTGGGCACTTAATATATTGATTTTGAGTATGTTTTGGGTTTGTATCTTAAAAACATTCTAACTAGGAGTAGGCATGTACAGATCGCTTCTAGGCCCCCCAAAAAGCGAATTTTCGGGTGTTTTGAGGTTGAATTTGAAATATAAACGGGTACATAAGATGCATGCACATATCGACTTTGGACACTTAAAATATCGATTCTTAGCATGTTTTGAGCCTATATTTTAAAAACATTCTAGCACTGTCTAGGCATGTACAGATCGCTTCTGGGACCCCAAAATATCGAATTTTCGGGTATTTTGAGCCTGAATTTGAAATATAAACGGGTACATAAGATACATGCACATATCGACTTTTGGGAACCTAAAAGATCGATTTTCTGTATGTTTTGGGCCTGTATTTTGAAAATACTCTAACACGAAGTAGGCATTTACAGATCGCTTCTGGGACCCCAAAATATCGAATTTTCGGGTGTTTTGTGCCTGAATTTGAGATATCGACTTTGGGCACATAAATTATTGATTTTAAGCATGTTTTGGGTCTATATTTTGAAAATATTCTAGCTCTGAGTAGGCATGTACAGATCGCTTTTGGGACCCAAAAATATCGATTTTTCGGGTGTTTTGAGCCTGAATTTGAGATATAAACGGGTACTGAAGATGCATGCACATATCGAATTTTGGGCACCTAAAATATCGATTTTGAGCATGTTTTGGGTCTGTATCTTGAAAACATTCTTACTAGGAATAGGCATGTACAGATCGCTTCTATGCCACCAAATTACCGATTTTTCGGTGTTTTGAGCATGAATTTGAGATATGAACGGGTACAGAAGATTCATGCACATATCGACTTTGGACACTTAAAATATCGATTTTTAGCATGTTTTGAGCCTATATTTTGAAAACATTCTAGCATTGAGTAGGCATGTACAGATCGCTTCTGGGACCCAAAAATATCGATTTTTCGGGTGTTTTGAGGTTGAATTAGGGATATAAACGGGTGCAGAAGATGAATACACATATTGACTTTGGGCACCTAAAATTTCGACTTTCCGCATGTTTTGGGCCTGTATCTGAGTAGGCATGTACAGATCGCTTCTGGGACCCCAAAATACCGAATGTTCGGGTGCTTGGAGCCTGAATGTGAGATATAAACGGGTACAGAAGATTCATGCACATATTGACTTTTGCACACCTAAAATATCGTTTTTTAGTATGTTTTGGGCCTGCATTTTGAAAATACTCTAACACGGAGTAGGCATGTACAGATCGCTTCTTGGACCCCAAAATATCGAATTTTCGGGTGTTTTGGGACTAAATTTAAGGAGACACCACACTCCAACACCCTATCTGCGCTCCTGTTAATTTTAGAAGCAAAAGCTTTTAGCCATCGTAATTCTCGTTTGGTTTTACATATACTGACCAATTTTCATTACAATCGAGCAACAAATAATATTTTTCCCAACACTTTTAAAATTATTTTGTAAAAAATTAACAAAAAAAAAACTATGTGTCAGAATTGCATAAGATTTATGTGGATTATCCTCTGATATATAGCAACACTGCTCCAGAGCCAAAATTCCATTATCACTGCTATAAATGGGAAAATTCCTCGCCTGAAATTGTTGAAATTTTTTTTCGCCAGAAACGTTTGGGAAAAAATTCGCCAAAACAAAAATAATCCTTTTAGATCGAAATCCAAACTGCAAACTGTGCTCATATATACGTATAACACGTGTAAATCATATTCATTGACAAAACGTCAATACCCTTCGTGTTGTTTGCTTTTTTAGTGGAGAAATTTGAAAAAAAATACAAAAAAATCACTTTCAAACTAAAATTACTAGGAAATGCTTCAGTTAGTGCTCTATACTTCCATTCTCTTCGGCATGGCCTAGACTATAGAGCATGAAGAAGTGGCTGTATATAGGGGTAACTATTGATTTTTGGTGATTATTTTAATGCGAACATTTTTTTAGTTTCTGCTTCTCGTTTTTTATGACGTAAGGTAGTGTGGTGTCCTCTTAAGATAACGACTTTGGGCACCTAAAATATCGATTTTTAGCATGTTTTTTGGCCTATATTTTGAAAATGTTCTAGCACTGATAAGGCATGTACAGATCGCTTCTGGGACCCCAAAATATCAAAATTTTGGGTGTTTTGAGCATGAATTTGAGATATAAACGGGTACTGAAGATGCATGCACATATCGAATTTTGGGCATCTAAGATATCGATTTTGAGCATGTTTTGGGTCTGTTTCATGAAAACATTCTAACTAGGAGTAGGCATGTACAGATCGCTTCTAGGCCCCCAAAATACCGAATTTACGGGTGTTTTGAGCCTTAATATGAGATATAAACGGGTACAGAAGATGCATGCACATATCGACTTTTGGGCACCGAAAAGATCGATTTTCTGTATGTTTTGGGCCTGTATTTTGAAAATACCATAACACAGAGTAGGCATGTACAGATCGCTTCTAGGACCCAAAAATATCCAATTTTCGGGTGTTTTGTGTTTGAATTTGAGATATCGAATTTGGGCACCTAAAATATCGATTTTTAGCATGTTTTGGGCCTATATTTTTAAAATATTCTAGCACTGAGTAGGCATGTACAGATCACTTCTGGGACACCAAAATATTGAATTTTCGGGTTTTTGGAGCCTGAATTTAAGATATAAACGGGTACAGAACATGCATGCACATATCGACTTTTGGGCATCTAAAAGATCGATTTTCAGTATGTTTTGGGCTTGTATTTTGAAAATACTCTAACATCGAGTAGGCATGTAAAGATCGCTTCTGGGAACCCAAAATATCGAATTTTCGAGTGTTTTGTGCCTGAATTTGAGATATCGACTTGAGACACCTAAAATATCGATTTTTAGCATGTTTTGGGCCTCTCTTTTGAAAATACTCTAACACGGAGTAGGCATGTACAGATCGCTTCTAGGACCCAAAAATATCGAGTTTTCGGGTTTTTTGAGACTTTATTTGAGATATAAACGGGTACAGAAGATGCATGCACATATTGACTTTGGGCACCTAAAATATCGATTTTCAGCATGTTTTGGGCCTGAATTTTGAAATTACTCTAACATGGAGTAGGCATGTACAGATCGCTTCTTGGACCCCAAAATATCGAATTTTCGGGTGTTTTAAGCCTGAATTTGTGATATAAACGGGTACAGAAAATACATGCACATATCGACTTTTGGGAACCTAAAAGATCGATTTTCTGTATGTTTTGGGCCTGTATTTTGAAAACACTCTAACATGGAGTAGGCATGTACAGATCGCTTCTGGGACCCCAAAATATCGAATTTTCGTGTGTTTAGTGCCTGAATTTGAGATATCGACTTTGGGCAAATAAAACATCGATTTTTAGCATGTTTTGGGCCTATATTATGAAAATATTCTAGCACTGAATAGGCATGTACAGATCGGTTCTGGGACCCCGATATATCGAATTTTCAGGTGTTTTAAGCCTGAATTTAAGATATAAACGCGTACAGAAGATGCATGCACATATCGACTTTTGGGCACCTAAAAGATCGATTTTCAGTATGTTTTGGGCCTGTATTTTGAAAATACTCTAACATGGAGTAGGCATGTATAGATCGCTTCTGGGACCCCAAAATATCGAATTTTCGGGCGTTTTGAGCCTGAATTTGAGATATAAACGGGTACCGAGGATGAATGCACATATCGAATTTTGGGCACCTAAAATATCGATTTTGAGAATGTTTTAGGTCTGTATCTTGAAAACATTCTAACTAGGAGTAGGTATGTACAGATCGCTTCTAGGCCCCCAAAATACCGAATTTTTGGGTGTTTTGAGCCTGAATTCGAGATATAAACGGGTACAGAAGATGCATGCACATATCGACTTTGGACACTTAAAATATCGATTTTTAGCATGTTTTGAGCCTATATTTTGAAATTTTTTTAGCACTGAGTAGGCATGTATAGATCGCTTCTGGGACCCAAAAATATCGAATTTTCGGGTGTTTTGAGATTGAATTTGGGATATAAACGGGTGAAGAAAATGCATGCACATATTGACATTGGGCACCTAAAATATCGATTTTTAGCATGTTTTGGGCCTATATCTGAGTAGGCATGTGCAGATCGCTTCTAGGCCCCCAAAAAACCGAATTTTTGGGTGTTTTGAGCCTGAATTTGAGATATAAACGGGTAGAGAAGATGCATGTACATATCGACTTTGGACACTTAAAATATCTATTTTTAGCATGTTTTGAGCCTATATTTTGAAAACATTCTAGCACTGTCTAGGCATCTACAAATCACTTCTGGGGCCCAAAAATATCGAATTTTCTGTGTGTTTGGAGCCTGAATTTGAGATATAAACGGGTAAAGATGTTTGCACATATCGACTTTTGGGCACCTAAAAGATCGATTTTTAGTATGTTTTGGGCCTGTATTTTGAAAATACTCTAACACGGAGTAGGCATGTACAGATCGCTTCTGGGACCCCAAAATATCGAATTTTCGGGTGTTTTGAGCCTGAATTTATGATATAAATGGGTACAGAAGATGCATGCACATATCGACTTTGGACACTTAAAATATCGATTTTTAGCATGTTTTGAGCCTATATTTTGAAAACATTCTAGCACTGTGTAGGCATCTACAAATCACTTCTGGGGCCCTAAAATATCGAATTTTCTGTGTGTTTGGAGCCTGAATTTGTGATATAAACGGGTAAAGACGATGTTTGCACATATCGACTTTTGGGAACCAAAAAGATCGATTTTCAGTATGTTTTGGTTCTGTATTTTGAAAATACTCTAACACGGAGTAGGCATGTACAGATCGCTTGTGGGACCACAAAATATCGAATTTTCGGTTGTTTTGAGCCTGAATTTGAGATATAAACGGGTACCGAGGATGCATGCACATATCGAATTTTGGGCACCTAAAATATCGATTTTGAGCATGTTTTGGGTCTGTATCTTGAAAACATTCTAACTAGGAGAAGGCATGTACAGATCGCTTCTAGGCCCCCAAAATGCCGGATTTTCGGGTGTTTTGAGCCGGAATTTGAGATATAAACGGGTACAGAAGATGAATGCACATATCGACTTTGGACACTTAAAATATCGATTTTTAGCATGTTTTGAGCCTATATTTTAAAAACATTCTAGCACTGAGTAGGCATGTACAGATCGCTTCTGGGACCCAAAAATATCGAATTTTCGGGTGTTTTGAGGTTGAATTTGCGATATAAACGGGTTTAGTAGATGCATACACATATTGACTTTGGGCACCTAAAATATCGATTTTAAGCATGTTTTGGGCCTGTATCTGAGTAGGCATGTACAGATTGCTTCTGGGACCCAAAAATATAGATTTTTCGGGTGTTTTGAGCCTGAATTTGTGATATAAACGGGTACAGAAGATGCATGCACATATTAACTTTGGGCACCAAAAATATCGATTTTCATCATGTTTTAGGCCTGAATCTTGAAAATACTCTAACATGGAGTAAGCATGTACAGATCGCTTCTTGGACCCCAAAATATCGAATTTTCGGGTGTTTTTAGCCTGAATTGGAGATATAAACGGGTACTGAAGATGAATGCACATATCGACTTTTATGCACCTAAAATATCACTTTTGAGTATGTTATGGGTCTGTATCTTGAGAACATTCTAACTAGGAGTAGGCATGTACGCATCGCTTCTAGGCCCCAAAAAATCCCAATTTTCGGATGTTTTGAGCATGAATTTGAGATATAAACGGGTACAGATGATATATGCACATATCGACTTTTGGGAACCTAAAAGATCGATTTTTAGAATGTTTTGGGCCTGTATTTTGAAAATACTCTATAACGGAGTAGGCATGTACAGATTGCATCTGGGACACAAAAATATCGATTTTTCGGGTGTTTTGAGCCTGAATTTGTGATATAAACGGGTAAAGAAGATGCATGCACAAAATTGACTTTTGCACCTAAAATATCGATTTTTAGCATGTTTTGGGCCTGTATTTTGAAAATACTCTAACACGGAGTAGGCATGTACAGATCGCTTCTTGGACCCTAAAATATCGAATTTTCGGGTGTTTTGTGCCTGAATTTGAGATATCGACTTTGGGCACATAAAATATCGATTTTTAGCATGTTTTGGGCCTATATTTTGAAAACATTCTAGCACTGAGTAGGCATGTACAGATCGCTTCTGGGACCCAAAAATATCGAATTTTCGAGTGTTTTGAGGTTGAATTTGGGATATAAACGGGTACTGAAGATGCATGCACATATCGAATTTTAAGCACCTAAAATATCGATTTTGGGCATGTTTAGGGTCTGTATCTTGAAAACATTCTAACTAGGAGTAGGCATGTACAGATCGCTTCTAGGCCCCAAAAATACCGATTTTTCGGGTGTTTTGAGCCTGAATTTGAGATATAAACGGGTACAGAAGATGCATGCACATATCGACTTTGGACACTTAAAATATCGATTTTTAGCATGTTTTGAGCCTATATTTTGAAATTTTTTTAGCACTGAGTAGGCATGTATAGATCGCTTCTGGGACCCAAAAATATCGAATTTTCGGGTGTTTTGAGATTGAATTTGGGATATAAACGGGTGAAGAAAATGCATGCACATATTGACATTGGGCACCTAAAATATCGATTTTTAGCATGTTTTGGGCCTATATCTGAGTAGGCATGTGCAGATCGCTTCTAGGCCCCAAAAAACCGAATTTTTGGGTGTTTTGAGCCTGAATTTGAGATATAAACGGGTAGAGAAGATGCATGTACATATCGACTTTGGACACTTAAAATATCTATTTTTAGCATGTTTTGAGCCTATATTTTGAAAACATTCTAGCACTGTCTAGGCATCTACAAATCACTTCTGGGGCCCAAAAATATCGAATTTTCTGTGTGTTTGGAGCCTGAATTTGAGATATAAACGGGTAAAGATGTTTGCACATATCGACTTTTGGGCACCTAAAAGATCGATTTTTAGTATGTTTTGGGCCTGTATTTTGAAAATACTCTAACACGGAGTAGGCATGTACAGATCGCTTCTGGGACCCCAAAATATCGAATTTTCGGGTGTTTTGAGCCTGAATTTATGATATAAATGGGTACAGAAGATGCATGCACATATCGACTTTGGACACTTAAAATATCGATTTTTAGCATGTTTTGAGCCTATATTTTGAAAACATTCTAGCACTGTGTAGGCATCTACAAATCACTTTTGGGGCCCTAAAATATCGAATTTTCTGTGTGTTTGGAGCCTGAATTTGTGATATAAACGGGTAAAGACGATGTTTGCACATATCGACTTTTGGGAACCAAAAAGATCGATTTTCAGTATGTTTTGGTCCTGTATTTTGAAAATACTCTAACACGGACTAGGCATGTACAGATCGCTTGTGGGACCACAAAATATCGAATTTTCGGTTGTTTTGAGCCTGAATTTGAGATATAAACGGGTACCGAGGATGCATGCACATATCGAATTTTGGGCACCTAAAATATCGATTTTGAGCATGTTTTGGGTCTGTATCTTGAAAACATTCTAACTAGGAGAAGGCATGTACAGATCGCTTCTAGGCCCCCAAAATGCCGGATTTTCGGGTGTTTTGAGCCGGAATTTGAGATATAAACGGGTACAGAAGATGAATGCACATATCGACTTTGGACACTTAAAATATCGATTTTTAGCATGTTTTGAGCCTATATTTTAAAAACATTCTAGCACTGAGTAGGCATGTACAGATCGCTTCTGGGACCCAAAAATATCGAATTTTCGGGTGTTTTGAGGTTGAATTTGCGATATAAACGGGTTTAGTAGATGCATACACATATTGACTTTGGGCACCTAAAATATCGATTTTAAGCATGTTTTGGGCCTGTATCTGAGTAGGCATGTACAGATTGCTTCTGGGACCCAAAAATATAGATTTTTCGGGTGTTTTGAGCCTGAATTTGTGATATAAACGGGTACAGAAGATGCATGCACATATTAACTTTGGGCACCAAAAATATCGATTTTCATCATGTTTTAGGCCTGAATCTTGAAAATACTCTAACATGGAGTAAGCATGTACAGATCGCTTCTTGGACCCCAAAATATCGAATTTTCGGGTGTTTTTAGCCTGAATTGGAGATATAAACGGGTACTGAAGATGAATGCACATATCGACTTTTATGCACCTAAAATATCAATTTTGAGTATGTTATGGGTCTGTATCTTGAGAACATTCTAACTAGAAGTAGGCATGTACGCATCGCTTCTAGGCCCCAAAAAATCCCAATTTTCGGATGTTTTGAGCATGAATTTGAGATATAAACGGGTACAGATGATATATGCACATATCGACTTTTGGGAACCTAAAAGATCGATTTTTAGAATGTTTTGGGCCTGTATTTTGAAAATACTCTATAACGGAGTAGGCATGTACAGATTGCATCTGGGACACAAAAATATCGATTTTTCGGGTGTTTTGAGCCTGAATTTGTGATATAAACGGGTAAAGAAGATGCATGCACAAAATTGACTTTTGCACCTAAAATATCGATTTTTAGCATGTTTTGGGCCTGTATTTTGAAAATACTCTAACACGGAGTAGGCATGTACAGATCGCTTCTTGGACCCTAAAATATCGAATTTTCGGGTGTTTTGTGCCTGAATTTGAGATATCGACTTTGGGCACATAAAATATCGATTTTTAGCATGTTTTGGGCCTATATTTTGAAAACATTCTAGCACTGAGTAGGCATGTACAGATCGCTTCTGGGACCCAAAAATATCGAATTTTCGAGTGTTTTGAGGTTGAATTTGGGATATAAACGGGTACTGAAGATGCATGCACATATCGAATTTTAAGCACCTAAAATATCGATTTTGGGCATGTTTAGGGTCTGTATCTTGAAAACATTCTAACTAGGAGTAGGCATGTACAGATCGCTTCTAGGCCCCAAAAATACCGATTTTTCGGGTGTTTTGAGCCTGAATTTGAGATATAAACGGGTACAGAAGGTGCATGCACATATTGACTTTGGACACTTAAAATATCGATTTTTTGCATGTTTTGAGCCTATATTTTGAAAACATTCTAGCACTGAGTAGGCATGTACAGATCACTTCTGGGACCCAAAAATATGGAATTTTCGGGTGTTTTGAGGTTGAATTTGGGATATAAAAGGGTGCAAAAGATGCTTACACATATTGACTTTCGTCACCTAAAATATCGATTTTCAGCATGTTTTGGGCCTGTATCTGAGTAGGCATGTACAGATCGCTTTTTGGACCCCAAAATACCGAATTTTCAGGTGTTTGGAGCCTGAATGTGAGATTTAAACTGGTACAGAAGATGCATTCACATATCGACTTTTGGGCACTTAAAATATTGATTTTGAGTATGTTTTGGGTTTGTATCTTAAAAACATTCTAACTAGGAGTAGGCATGTACAGATCGCTTCTAGGCCCCCCAAAAAGCGAATTTTCGGGTGTTTTGAGGTTGAATTTGAAATATAAACGGGTACATAAGATGCATGCACATATCGACTTTGGACACTTAAAATATCGATTCTTAGCATGTTTTGAGCCTATATTTTAAAAACATTCTAGCACTGTCTAGGCATGTACAGATCGCTTCTGGGACCCCAAAATATCGAATTTTCGGGTATTTTGAGCCTGAATTTGAAATATAAACGGGTACATAAGATACATGCACATATCGACTTTTGGGAACCTAAAAGATCGATTTTCTGTATGTTTTGGGCCTGTATTTTGAAAATACTCTAACACGAAGTAGGCGTTTACAGATCGCTTCTGGGACCCCAAAATATCGAATTTTCGGGTGTTTTGTGCCTGAATTTGAGATATCGACTTTGGGCACATAAAATATTGATTTTAAGCATGTTTTGGGTCTATATTTTGAAAATATTCTAGCTCTGAGTAGGCATGTACAGATCGCTTTTGGGACCCAAAAATATCGATTTTTCGGGTGTTTTGAGCCTGAATTTGAGATATAAACGGGTACTGAAGATGCATGCACATATCGAATTTTGGGCACCTAAAATATCGATTTTGAGCATGTTTTGGGTCTGTATCTTGAAAACATTCTTACTAGGAATAGGCATGTACAGATCGCTTCTATGCCACCAAATTACCGATTTTTCGGTGTTTTGAGCATGAATTTGAGATATGAACGGGTACAGAAGATTCATGCACATATCGACTTTGGACACTTAAAATATCGATTTTTAGCATGTTTTGAGCCTATATTTTGAAAACATTCTAGCATTGAGTAGGCATGTACAGATCGCTTCTGGGACCCAAAAATATCGATTTTTCGGGTGTTTTGAGGTTGAATTAGGGATATAAACGGGTGCAGAAGATGAATACACATATTGATTTTGGGCACCTAAAATTTCGACTTTCCGCATGTTTTGGGCCTGTATCTGAGTAGGCATGTACAGATCGCTTCTGGGACCCCAAAATACCGAATGTTCGGGTGCTTGGAGCCTGAATGTGAGATATAAACGGGTACAGAAGATTCATGCACATATTGACTTTTGCACACCTAAAATATCGTTTTTTAGTATGTTTTGGGCCTGCATTTTGAAAATACTCTAACACGGAGTAGGCATGTACAGATCGCTTCTTGGACCCCAAAATATCGAATTTTCGGGTGTTTTGGGACTAAATTTAAGGAGACACCACACTCCAACACCCTATCTGCGCTCCTGTTAATTTTAGAAGCAAAAGCTTTTAGCCATCGTAATTCTCGTTTGGTTTTACATATACTGACCAATTTTCATTACAATCGAGCAACAAATAATATTTTTCCCAACACTTTTAAAATTATTTTGTAAAAAATTAACAAAAAAAAAACTATGTGTCAGAATTGCATAAGATTTATGTGGATTATCCTCTGATATATAGCAACACTGCTCCAGAGCCAAAATTCCATTATCACTGCTATAAATGGGAAAATTCCTCGCCTGAAATTGTTGAAATTTTTTTTCGCCAGAAACGTTTGGGAAAAAATTCGCCAAAACAAAAATAATCCTTTTAGATCGAAATCCAAACTGCAAACTGTGCTCATATATACGTATAACACGTGTAAATCATATTCATTGACAAAACGTCAATACCCTTCGTGTTGTTTGCTTTTTTAGTGGAGAAATTTGAAAAAAAATACAAAAAAATCACTTTCAAACTAAAATTACTAGGAAATGCTTCAGTTAGTGCTCTATACTTCCATTCTCTTCGGCATGGCCTAGACTATAGAGCATGAAGAAGTGGCTGTATATAGGGGTAACTATTGATTTTTGGTGATTATTTTAATGCGAACATTTTTTTAGTTTCTGCTTCTCGTTTTTTATGACGTAAGGTAGTGTGGTGTCCTCTTAAGATAACGACTTTGGGCACCTAAAATATCGATTTTTAGCATGTTTTTTGGCCTATATTTTGAAAATGTTCTAGCACTGATAAGGCATGTACAGATCGCTTCTGGGACCCCAAAATATCAAAATTTTGGGTGTTTTGAGCATGAATTTGAGATATAAACGGGTACTGAAGATGCATGCACATATCGAATTTTGGGCATCTAAGATATCGATTTTGAGCATGTTTTGGGTCTGTTTCTTGAAAACATTCTAACTAGGAGTAGGCATGTACAGATCGCTTCTAGGCCCCCAAAATACCGAATTTACGGGTGTTTTGAGCCTTAATATGAGATATAAACGGGTACAGAAGATGCATGCACATATCGACTTTTGGGCACCGAAAAGATCGATTTTCTGTATGTTTTGGGCCTGTATTTTGAAAATACCATAACACAGAGTAGGCATGTACAGATCGCTTCTAGGACCCAAAAATATCCAATTTTCGGGTGTTTTGTGTTTGAATTTGAGATATCGAATTTGGGCACCTAAAATATCGATTTTTAGCATGTTTTGGGCCTATATTTTTAAAATATTCTAGCACTGAGTAGGCATGTACAGATCACTTCTGGGACACCAAAATATTGAATTTTCGGGTTTTTGGAGCCTGAATTTAAGATATAAACGGGTACAGAACATGCATGCACATATCGACTTTTGGGCATCTAAAAGATCGATTTTCAGTATGTTTTGGGCTTGTATTTTGAAAATACTCTAACATCGAGTAGGCATGTAAAGATCGCTTCTGGGATCCCAAAATATCGAATTTTCGAGTGTTTTGTGCCTGAATTTGAGATATCGACTTGAGACACCTAAAATATCGATTTTTAGCATGTTTTGGGCCTCTCTTTTGAAAATACTCTAACACGGAGTAGGCATGTACAGATCGCTTCTGGGACCCCAAAATATCGAATTTTCGGGTGCTTTGAGCCTGAATTTGAGATATAAACGTGTACTGAAGATGCATGCAATATCGACTTTTGGGCACCTATAATATCGATTTTGAGCATGTTTTGGGACTGTATCTTGAAAACATTCTAACTAGGAGTAGGCATGTACAGATCGCTTCTAGGACCCAAAAATATCGAGTTTTCGGGTTTTTTGAGACTTTATTTGAGATATAAACGGGTACAGAAGATGCATGCACATATTGACTTTGGGCACCTAAAATATCGATTTTCAGCATGTTTTGGGCCTGAATTTTGAAATTACTCTAACATGGAGTAGGCATGTACAGATCGCTTCTTGGACCCCAAAATATCGAATTTTCGGGTGTTTTAAGCCTGAATTTGTGATATAAACGGGTACAGAAAATACATGCACATATCGACTTTTGGGAACCTAAAAGATCGATTTTCTGTATGTTTTGGGCCTGTATTTTGAAAACACTCTAACATGGAGTAGGCATGTACAGATCGCTTCTGGGACCCCAAAATATCGAATTTTCGTGTGTTTAGTGCCTGAATTTGAGATATCGACTTTGGGCAAATAAAACATCGATTTTTAGCATGTTTTGGGCCTATATTATGAAAATATTCTAGCACTGAATAGGCATGTACAGATCGGTTCTGGGACCCCGATATATCGAATTTTCAGGTGTTTTAAGCCTGAATTTAAGATATAAACGCGTACAGAAGATGCATGCACATATCGACTTTTGGGCACCTAAAAGATCGATTTTCAGTATGTTTTGGGCCTGTATTTTGAAAATACTCTAACATGGAGTAGGCATGTATAGATCGCTTCTGGGACCCCAAAATATCGAATTTTCGGGCGTTTTGAGCCTGAATTTGAGATATAAACGGGTACCGAGGATGAATGCACATATCGAATTTTGGGCACCTAAAATATCGATTTTGAGAATGTTTTAGGTCTGTATCTTGAAAACATTCTAACTAGGAGTAGGTATGTACAGATCGCTTCTAGGCCCCCAAAATACCGAATTTTTGGGTGTTTTGAGCCTGAATTCGAGATATAAACGGGTACAGAAGATGCATGCACATATCGACTTTGGACACTTAAAATATCGATTTTTAGCATGTTTTGAGCCTATATTTTGAAAATTTTTTAGCACTGAGTAGGCATGTATAGATCGCTTCTGGGACCCAAAAATATCGAATTTTCGGGTGTTTTGAGATTGAATTTGGGATATAAACGGGTGAAGAAAATGCATGCACATATTGACATTGGGCACCTAAAATATCGATTTTTAGCATGTTTTGGGCCTATATCTGAGTAGGCATGTGCAGATCGCTTCTAGGCCCCCAAAAAATCGAATTTTTGGGTGTTTTGAGCCTGAATTTGAGATATAAACGGGTAGAGAAGATGCATGTACATATCGACTTTGGACACTTAAAATATCTATTTTTAGCATGTTTTGAGCCTATATTTTGAAAACATTCTAGCACTGTCTAGGCATCTACAAATCACTTCTGGGGCCCAAAAATATCGAATTTTCTGTGTGTTTGGAGCCTGAATTTGAGATATAAACGGGTAAAGATGTTTGCACATATCGACTTTTGGGCACCTAAAAGATCGATTTTTAGTATGTTTTGGGCCTGTATTTTGAAAATACTCTAACACGGAGTAGGCATGTACAGATCGCTTCTGGGACCCCAAAATATCGAATTTTCGGGTGTTTTGAGCCTGAATTTATGATATAAATGGGTACAGAAGATGCATGCACATATCGACTTTGGACACTTAAAATATCGATTTTTAGCATGTTTTGAGCCTATATTTTGAAAACATTCTAGCACTGTGTAGGCATCTACAAATCACTTCTGGGGCCCTAAAATATCGAATTTTCTGTGTGTTTGGAGCCTGAATTTGTGATATAAACGGGTAAAGACGATGTTTGCACATATCGACTTTTGGGAACCAAAAAGATCGATTTTCAGTATGTTTTGGTCCTGTATTTTGAAAATACTCTAACACGGAGTAGGCATGTACAGATCGCTTGTGGGACCACAAAATATCGAATTTTCGGTTGTTTTGAGCCTGAATTTGAGATATAAACGGGTACCGAGGATGCATGCACATATCGAATTTTGGGCACCTAAAATATCGATTTTGAGCATGTTTTGGGTCTGTATCTTGAAAACATTCTAACTAGGAGAAGGCATGTACAGATCGCTTCTAGGCCCCCAAAATGCCGGATTTTCGGGTGTTTTGAGCCGGAATTTGAGATATAAACGGGTACAGAAGATGAATGCACATATCGACTTTGGACACTTAAAATATCGATTTTTAGCATGTTTTGAGACTATATTTTAAAAACATTCTAGCACTGAGTAGGCATGTACAGATCGCTTCTGGGACCCAAAAATATCGAATTTTCGGGTGTTTTGAGGTTGAATTTGCGATATAAACGGGTTTAGTAGATGCATACACATATTGACTTTGGGCACCTAAAATATCGATTTTAAGCATGTTTTGGGCCTGTATCTGAGTAGGCATGTACAGATTGCTTCTCGGACCCAAAAATATAGATTTTTCGGGTGTTTTGAGCCTGAATTTGTGATATAAACGGGTACAGAAGATGCATGCACATATTAACTTTGGGCACCAAAAATATCGATTTTCATCATGTTTTAGGCCTGAATCTTGAAAATACTCTAACATGGAGTAAGCATGTACAGATCGCTTCTTGGACCCCAAAATATCGAATTTTCGGGTGTTTTTAGCCTGAATTGGAGATATAAACGGGTACTGAAGATGAATGCACATATCGACTTTTATGCACCTAAAATATCAATTTTGAGTATGTTATGGGTCTGTATCTTGAGAACATTCTAACTGGGAGTAGGCATGTACACATCGCTTCTAGGCCCCAAAAAATCCCAATTTTCGGATGTTTTGAGCATGAATTTGAGATATAAACGGGTACAGATGATACATGCACATATCGACTTTTGGGAACCTAAAAGATCGATTTTTGGAATGTTTTGGGCCTGTATTTTGAAAATACTCTATAACGGAGTAGGCATGTACAGATTGCATCTGGGACACAAAAATATCGATTTTTCGGGTGTTTTGAGCCTGAATTTGTGATATAAACGGGTAAAGAAGATGCATGCACAAAATTGACTTTTGCACCTAAAATATCGATTTTTAGCATGTTTTGGGCCTGTATTTTGAAAATACTCTAACACGGAGTAGGCATGTACAGATCGCTTCTTGGACCCCAAAATATCGAATTTTCGGGTGTTTTGTGCCTGAATTTGAGATATCGACTTTGGGCACATAAAATATCGATTTTTAGCATGTTTTGGGCCTATATTTTAAAAACATTCGAGCACTGAGTAGGCATGTACAGATCGCTTCTGGGACCCAAAAATATCGAATTTTCGGGTGTTTTGAGGTTGAATTTGGGATATAAACGGGTACTAAAGATGCATGCACATATCGAATTTTGAGCACCTAAAATATCGATTTTGGGCATGTTTAGGGTCTGTATCTTGAAAACATTCTAACTAGAAGTAGGCATGTACAGATCGCTTCTAGGCCCCAAAAATACCGATTTTTCGGGTGTTTTGAGCCTTAATTTGAGATATAAACGGGTACAGAAGATGCATGCACATATTGACTTTGGACACTTAAAATATCGATTTTTTGGATGTTTTGAGCCTATATTTTGAAAACATTCTAGCACTGAGTAGGCATGTACAGATCGCTTCAGGGACCCAAAAATATCGAATTTTCGTGTGTTTTGAGGTTGAATTTGGGATATAAACGGATGCAGAAGATGCATACACATATTGACTTTGGGCACCTAAAATATCGATTTTCAGCATGTTTAGGGCCTGTATCTGAGTAGGAATGTACAGATCGCTTCTGGGACCCAAAAATATCGATTTTTCGTGTGGTTTGAGCCTGAATTTGTGATATAAACGGGTACTGAAGATGCATGCACATATCGTCTTTTAGGCACCTAAAATATCGATTTTGAGTATGTTTTGGGTCTGTATCTTGAAAATACTCTAACACGGAGTAGGCATGTACAGATTGCTTGTGGGACCCAAAAATATCGATTTTTCTGGTGTTTTAAGCCTGAATTTGTGATATAAACGGGTACAGAAGATGCATGCACAAAATTGACTTTTGCACTAAAAATATCGATTTTCAGCATGTTTTGGGCCTGTATTTTGAAAATACTCTAACACGGAGTAGGCATGTACAGATCGCTTCTTTGACCCCAAAATATCGAATTTTCGGGTGTTTTAAGCCTGAATTTGAGATATAAACGGGTACTGAAGATGCATGCACATATCGACTTTTAGGCACCTAAAATATCGATTTTGAGTATGTTTTGGGTTTGTATCTTAAAAACATTCTAACTAGGAGTAGGCATGTACAGATCGCTTCTAGGCCCCAAAAATAGCGATTTTTCGGGTGTTTTGAGCATGAATTTGAGATATAAACGGGTACAGCAGATGCATGCACATTTCGACTTTGGACACTTAAAATATCGATTCTTAGAATGTTTTAAGCCTTTATTTAAAAAAAAAAATTCTAGCACTGACCAGGCATGTACAGATCGCTTCTGGGAGCCCAAAATATCGAATTTTCGGGTGTTATGAGCCTGAATTTGAGATATAAACGGGTACAGAAGATGCATGCACATATCGACTTTTGGGAACCTAAAAGATCGATTTTCTGTATGTTTTGGGCCTGTATTTTGAAAATACTCTAACACGGAGTAGGCATGTACAGATCGCTTCTGGGACCCCTAAATATCGAATTTTCGGGTGTTTTGTGCCTGAATTTGAGATATCGACTTTGGGCACATAAAATATCGATTTTTAGCATGTTTTGGGCCTATGTTTTGAAAAAATTCTAGCACTGAGTAGGCATGTACAGATCGCTTCTGGGACCCCAAAATATCGAATTTTCGGGTGTTTTTAGCCTGAATTTGAAATATAAACGGGTACAGAAGATGCATGCACATATTGATTTTGTGCACCTAAAACATCGATTTTCAGCATGTTTTGGGCCTGAATTTTGAAAATACTCTAACACGGAGTAGGCATGTACAGATCGCTTCTTATACCCCAAAATATCGAATTTTCGGGTGTTTTAAGCCTGAATTTGAGATATAAATGGGTACTGAAGATGCATGCACATATTGACTTTTAGGCACCTTAAATATCGATTTTGAGTATGTTTTGGGTCTGAATCTTGAAAACATTCTAACTAGGAGTAGGCATGTACAGATAGCTTCTAGGCCCAAAAAATAGCGAATTTTCGGGTGTTTTGAGCCTGAATTTGAGATATAAACGGGTACAGAAGATGCATGCACATATCGACTTTGGACTTAAAATATCGATTTTTAGCATGTTTTGAGCCTATATTTTGAAAACATTCTAGCACTGAGTAGGCATGTACAGATCGCTTCTAGGACACCAAAATATTGAATTTTCGGGTGTTTTAAGCCTAAAATTGCGATATAAACGGGTACTGAAGATGCATACACATATCGACTTTTAAGCACCTAAAAGATCGATTTTCTGTATGTTTTGGGCCTATTTTTTTAATATACTCTAATACGGAGTAGGCATGTACAGATCGCTTCTGGGACCCCAAAATATCGAATTTTAGGGTGTTTTGTGCCTGAATTTGAGATATCGAATTTGGGCACCTAAAATATCGATTTTTAGCATGTTTTGGGCCTATATTTTGAAAATATTCTAGCACTGTATAGGCATGTACAAATCGCTTCTGGGACCCCAAAATATTGAATTTTCGGGTGTTTTGAGCCTGAATTTGAGATATAAACGGGTACAGAAGATGCATGCACATATGGACTTTGGACACTTAAAATATCGATTTTTAGCATGTTTTAAGCCTATATTTTGAAAACATTCTAACTAGGAGTAGGCATGTACAGATCGCTTCTGGGACCCCAAAATATCGAATTTTCGGGTGTTTTGAGCCTGAATTTGAAATATAAACGGGTACAGAAGATGCATGCACATATCGACTTTTGAGAACCTAAAAGATCGATTTTCAGGTATGTTTTTTTGCCTGTATTTTGAAAATACTCTAACACGGAGTAGGCATGTACAGATCGCTTCTGGGACCCCAAAATATCGAATTTTCGGGTGTTTTGAGCCTGAATTTGTGATATAAACGGGTACAGAAGATGCATGCACATATTGACTTTTGCA
This sequence comes from Petrolisthes cinctipes, assembly GCA_033782935.1. Lineage (NCBI taxonomy): Eukaryota > Metazoa > Arthropoda > Malacostraca > Decapoda > Porcellanidae > Petrolisthes > Petrolisthes cinctipes. The sequence goes on from JAWQEG010000015.1 coordinate 2,791,637, forward strand.
CCTAAAATATCGATTTTCAGCATGTTTTTGGGGCCTGTATTTTAAATACTCTAACACGGAGTAGGTATGTACAGATCGCTTCTTGGACCCCAAAATATCGAATTTTCGGGTGTTTTAAGCCGGAATTTGAGATATAAACGGGTACTGAAGATGCATGCACATATCGACTTTTAGTCACCTGAAATATCGATTTTTAGCATGTTTTGGGCCTATATTTTGAAAATACTCTAGCACTGAGTAGGCATGTACAAATCGCTTCTGGGACCCCAAAATATTGAATTTTCGGGTGTTTTTAGCCTGAATTTGTGATATAAACGGATACAGAAGATACATGCACATATTAACTTTTGCACTTAAAATATCGATTTTCAGCATGTTTTGGGCCTGTATTTTGAAAATACTCTAACACGTAGTAGGCATGTAAAGATTGCTTCTTGGACCCCAAAATATCGAATTTTCGGGTGTTTTAAGCCTGAATTTGAGATATAAACGGGTACTGAAGATACATGCACATATCAACTTTTAGGCACCTTAAATATCGATTTAGAGTATGTTTTCGGTCTGTATCTCGAAAACATTCTAACTATGAGTAGGCATGTATAGGTCGCTTCTAGGCCCCAAAAATAGCGAATTTTCGGGTGTTTTGAGTCTGAATTTAATATATAAACGGGTACTGAAGATGCATGCACATATCGACTTTTAGGCACCTTATATATCGATTTTGAGTATGTTTTGGGTCTGTATCTTGATAACATTCTAACTAGGAGTAGGCATGTACAGATCGCTTCTAGGCCCCCAAAATATCGAATTTTCGGGTGTATTGTGCCTGAATTTGAGATATCGACTTTGGGCACCTAAAATATCGATTTTTAGCATGTTTTGGGCCTATATTTTGAAAATATTCTAGCACTGAGTAGGCATGTACAGATCGCTTCTGGAACCCCAAAATATCGAATTTTCGGGTGTTTTAAGCCTGAATTTGAAATATAAACGGGTACAGAAGATGCATGCACATATCGACTTTTAAGCACCTAAAATATCGATTTTGAGTATGTTTTGAGTCTGTATCTTGAAATCATTCTAACTCGGAGTAGGCATGTACAGATCACTTCTAAGCCCCAAAAATAGCGAATATTCGGGTGTTTTGAGCCTGAGTTTGAGATATAAATGGGTACTGAAGATGCATTCACATATTGACTTCTAGGCACCTAAAATATCGATTTTGAGCATGTTTTGGGTCTGAATCTTGAAAACATTCTAACTAGGAGTAGGCATGTACAGATATCTTCTAGGCCCAAAAAATAGCGAATTTTCGGGTGTTTTGAGCCTGAATTTGAGATATAAACGGGTACTGAAGATGCATACACATATCGACTTTTAAGCACATAAAAGATCGATTTTCTATATGTTTTGGGCCTGTTTTTTTAATATACTCTAACACGGAGTAGGCATGTACAGATCGCTTCTGGGACCCCAAAATATCGAATTTTAGGGTGTTTTGTGCCTGATTTTAAAAAAAGAAACGGTTACTGAAGATGCATGCACATATCGAATTTTGGGCACCTAAAATATCGATTTTGAGCATGTTTTGGGCCTGTATTTCGAAAATACTCTAACACGGAGTAGGCATGTACAGATTGCTTCTGGGACCCCAAAATATCGAATTTTCGGGTGTATTCTGCCTGAATTTGAGATATCGACTTAGGGCACCTAAAATATCGATTTTTAGCATGTTTTGGGTCTATATTTTGAAAATATTCTAGCACTGAGTAGGCATGTACAGATCGCTTCTGGGACCCCAAAATATCGAATTTTCGGGTGTCTTGAGCCTGAATTTGAAATATAAACGGGTACAGAAGATGCATGCACATATCGACTTTTGGGAACCTAAAAGATCGATTTTTAGTATGTTTTGGGCCTGTATTTTGAAAATACTCTAACACGGAGTAGGCATGTACAGATCGCTTCTGGGACCCAAAAATATCGATTTTTCGGGTGTTTTGAGCCTGAATTTGTGATATAAACGGGTACAGAAGATGCATGCACATATTGAAATAGCACCTAAAATATCGATTTCCAGCTTGTTTTGGGCCCTTATTTTGAAAATACTCTAACACGTAGTAGGCACGTACATATTGCTTCTTGGACCCCAAAATATCGAATTTTCGGGTGTTTTAAGCCTGAATTTGAGATATAAACGGGTACTGAAGATGCATGCACATATCGACTTTTAGGCACCTAAAATATCGATTTTGAGTATATTTTGGGTCTGTATCTTGAAATCATTCTAACTAGGAGTAGGCATGTACAGATCACTTCTAGGCCCCCAAAATAGCGAATATTCGGCTGTTTTGAGCATGAATTTGAGATATAAACGGGTACAGAAGATGCATGCACATATCGACTTTGAACACTTAAAATATCGATTTTTAGCTTGTTTTGAGCCTATATTTTGAAAACATTCTAGCTCTGAGTAGGCATGTACAGATCGCTTCTGTAACCTCAAAATATCGAATTTTCGGGAGTTTTGAGCCTGAATTTGAAATATAAACGGGTACAGAAGATGCATGCACATATCGACTTTTGTGAACCTAAAAGGTCGATTTTATGTATGTTTTGGGCTTGTATTTTGAAAATACTCTAACACGGAGTAGGCATGTACAGATCGCTTCTGGGACCCCTAAATATCGAATTTTCGGGTGTTTTGTGCCTGAATTTGAGATATCGACTTTGGGCACATAAAATATCGATTTTTAGCATGTTTTGGGCCTATATTTTGAAAAAATTCTAGCACTGAGTAGGCATGTACAGATCGCTTCTGGGACCCTAAAATATCGAATTTTCGGGTGTTTTTAACCTGAATCTGAAATATAAACGGGTACAGAAGATGCATGCACATATTGACTTTGTGCACCTAAAACATCGATTTTCAGCATGTTTTGGGCCTGAATTTTGAAATTACTCTAACACGGAGTAGGCATGTACAGATCGCTTTTTATACCCCAAAATATCGAATTTTCGGGTGTTTTAAGCCTGAAATTGAGATATAAACGGGTACTGAAGATGCATACACATATCGACTTTTAGGCAATTAAAATATCGATTTTCAGCATGTTTTGGGCCTGTATTTTGAAAATACTCTAACACGGAGTAGGCATATACAGATCGCTTCTTGGACCCCAAAATATCGAATTTTCGGGTGTTTTAAGCCTGAATTTGAGATATAAATGGGTACTGAAGATGCATGCACATATTGACTTTTAGGCACCTTAAATATCGATTTTGAGTATGTTTTGGGTCTGAATCTTGAAAACATTCTAACTAGGAGTAGGCATGTACAGATAGCTTCTAGGCCCAAAAAATAGCGAATTTTCGGGTGTTTTGAGCCTGAATTTGAGATATAAACGGGTACAGAAGATGCATGCACATATCGACTTTTGAGAACCTAAAAGATCGATTTTCAGTATGTTTTTTTGCCTGTATTTTGAAAATACTCTAACACGGAGTAGGCATGTACAGATCGCTTCTGGGACACCAAAATAACGAATTTTCGGGTGTTTTGAGCCTGAATTTGTGATATAAACGGGTCTTTGAAGATACATGCACATATTGACTTCTGCACCTAAAATATCGATTTTCAGCATGTTTTTGGGGCCTGTATTTTAAATACTCTAACACGGAGTAGGTATGTACAGATCGCTTCTTGGACCCAAAGATATCGAATTTTCGGGTGTTTTAAGCCGGAATTTGAGATATAAACGGGTACTGAAGATGCATGAACATATCGACTTTAAGTCACCTTAAATATCGATTTTTAGCATGTTTTGGGCCTATATTTTGAAAATACTCTAGCACTGAGTAGGCATGTACAAATCGCTTCTGGGACCCCAAAATATTGAATTTTCGGGTGTTTTTAGCCTGAATTTGTGATATAAACGGATACAGAAGATACATGCACATATTAACTTTTGCACTTAAAATATCGATTTTCAGCATGTTTTGGGCCTGTATTTTGAAAATACTCTAACACGTAGTAGGCATGTAAAGATTGCTTCTTGGACCCCAAAATATCGAATTTTCGGGTGTTTTAAGTCTGAATTTGAGATATAAACGGGTACTGAAGATACATGCACATATCGACTTTTAGGCACCTTAAATATCGATTTTGAGTATGTTTTGGGTCTGAATCTTGAAAACATTCTAACTAGGAGTAGGCATGTACAGATAGCTTCTAGGCCCAAAAAATAGCGAATTTTCGGGTGTTTTGAGCCTGAATTTGAGATATAAACGGGTACAGAAGATGCATGCACATATCGACTTTTGAGAACCTAAAAGATCGATTTTCAGTATGTTTTTTCGCCTGTATTTTGAAAATACTCTAACACGGAGTAGGCATGTACAGATCGCTTCTGGGACACCAAAATATCGAATTTTCGGGTGTTTTGAGCCTGAATTTGTGATATAAACGGGTCTTTGAAGATACATGCACATATTGACTTCTGCACCTAAAATATCGATTTTCAGCATGTTTTTGGGGCCTGTATTTTAAATACTCTAACACGGAGTAGGTATGTACAGATCGCTTCTTGGACCCCAAGATATCGAATTTTCGGGTGTTTTAAGCCGGAATTTGAGATATAAACGGGTACTGAAGATGCATGAACATATCGACTTTTAGTCACCTTAAATATCGATTTTTAGCATGTTTTGGGCCTATATTTTGAAAATACTCTAGCACTGAGTAGGCATGTACAAATCGCTTCTGGGACCCCAAAATATTGAATTTTCGGGTGTTTTTAGCCTGAATTTGTGATATAAACGGATACAGAAGATACATGCACATATTAACTTTTGCACTTAAAATATCGATTTTCAGCATGTTTTGGGCCTGTATTTTGAAAATACTCTAACACGTAGTAGGCATGTAAAGATTGCTTCTTGGACCCCAAAATATCGAATTTTCGGGTGTTTTAAGTCTGAATTTGAGATATAAACGGGTACTGAAGATACATGCACATATCGACTTTTAGGCACCTTAAATATCGATTTAGAGTATGTTTTCGGTCTGTATCTCGAAAACATTCTAACTATGAGTAGGCATGTATAGGTCGCTTCTAGGCCCCAAAAATAGCGAATTTTCGGGTGTTTTGAGTCTGAATTTGATATATAAACGGGTACTGAAGATGCATGCACATATCGACTTTTAGGCACCTTATATATCGATTTTGAGTATGTTTTGGGTCTGTATCTTGATAACATTCTAACTAGGAGTAGGCATGTACAGATCGCTTCTAGGCCCCCAAAATATCGAATTTTCGGGTGTTTTTTGACTGAATTTGAGATATCGACTTTGGGCACATAAAATATCGATTTTTAGCATGTTTTGGGCCTATATTTTGAAAATATTCTAGCACTGAGTAGGCATGTACAGATCGCTTCTGGGACCCCAAAATATTGAATTTTCGGGTGTTTTAAGCCTGAATTTGAGATATAAACGGGTACAGAAGATGCATGCACATATTGACTTTGGGCACCTAAAATATCGATTTTCAGCATGTTTTGGGCCTGTATTTCGAAAATACTCTAACACGGAGTAGGCATGTACAAATCGCTTCTGGGACCCCAAAATATCGAATTTTCGGGTGTATTCTGCCTGAATTTGAGATATCGACTTTGGGCACCTAAAATATCGATTTTTAGCATGTTTTGGGCCTATATTTTGAAAATATTCTAGCACTGAGTAGGCATGTACAGATCGCTTCTGGGACCCCAAAATATCGATTTTCGTGTGTTTTGAGCCTGAATTTGAAATATAAACGGGTACAGAAGATGCATGCACATATCGACTTTTGGGAACCTTAAAGATCGATTTTTAGTATGTTTTGGGCCTGTATTTTGAAAATACTCTAACACGGAGTAGGCATGTACAGATCGCTTCTGGGACCCAAAAATATCGATTTTTCTGGTGTTTTGAGCCTGAATTTGTGATATAAACGGGTACAGAAGATGCATGCACATATTGAATTTGCACCTAAAATATCGATTTTCAGCTTGTTTTGGCCCCTTATTTTGAAAATACTCTAACACGGAGTAGGCACGTACATATTGCTTCTTGGACCCCAAAATATCGAATTTTCAGGTGTTTTAAGCCTGAATTTGAGATATACACGGGTACTGAAGATGCATGCACATATCGACTTTTAGGCACCTAAAATATCGATTTTGAGAATGTTTTGGGTCTGTATCTTGAAAACATTCTAACTAGGAGTAGGCATGTACAGATCACTTCTAGGCCCCAAAAATAGCGAATATTCGGGTGTTTTGAGCATGAATTTGAGATATAAACGGGTACAGAAGATGCATGCACATATCGACTTTTGAGAACCTAAAAGATCGATTTTCAGTATGTTTTTTTGCCTGTATTTTGAAAACACTCTAACACGGATTAGGCATGTACAGGTCGCTTCTGGGACCCAAAAATATCGATTTTTCGGGTGTTTTAAGCCTGAATAAGAGATATAAAAGGGTACTGAAGATGCATGCACATATCGACTTTTAGTCACCATAAATATCGATTTTCAGCATGTTTTGGGCCTGTATTTTAAAATACTCTAACACGTAGTAGGCATGTACAGATTGCTTCTTGGACCCCAAAATATCGAATTTTCGGGTGTTTTAAGCTTGAATTTGAGATATAAACGGGTACTGAAGATGCATGCACATATCGACTTTTATGCACCTAAAATATCGATTTTGAGTATATTTTGGGTCTGTATCTTGAAATCATTCTAACTAGGAGTAGGCATGTACAGATCACTTCTAGGCCCCCAAAATAGCGAATATTCGGGTGTTTTGAGCATGAATTTGAGATATAAACGGGTACAGAAGATGCATGCACATATCGACTTTGAAAACTTAAAATATCGATTTTTAGCTTGTTTTGAGCCTATATTTTGAAAACATTCTAGCTCTGAGTAGGCATGTACAGATCGCTTCTGTAACCTCAAAATATCGAATTTTCGGGTTATTTGAGCCTGAATTTGAAATATAAACGGGTACAGAAGATGCATGCACATATCGACTTTTGTGAACCTAAAAGATCGATTTTCTGTATGTTTTGGGCTTGTATTTTGAAAATACTCTAACACGGAGTAGGCATGTACAGATCGCTTCTGGGACCCCTAAATATCGAATTTTCGGGTGTTTTGTGCCTGAATTTGAGATATCGACTTTGGGCACATAAAATATCGATTTTTAGCATGTTTTGGGCCTATATTTTGAAAAAATTCTAGCACTGAGTAGGCATGTACAGATCGCTTCTGGGACCCCAAAATATCGAATTTTCGGGTGTTTTTAGCATGAATTTGAAATATAAACGGGTACAGAAGATGCATGCACATATTGACTTTGTGCACCTAAAACATCGATTTTCAGCATGTTTTGGGCCTGAATTTTGAAAATACTCTAACACGGAGTAGGCATGTACAGATCGCTTCTTATACCCCAAAAAAATCGAATTTTCGGGTGTTTTAAGCCTGAAATTGAGATATAAACGGGTACTGAAGATGCATACACATATCGACTTTTAGGCACCTAAAATATCGATTTTCAGCATGTTTTGGGCCTGTATTTTGAAAATACTCTAACACGGAGTAGGCATATACAGATCGCTTCTTGGACCCCAAAATATCGAATTTTCGGGTGTTTTAAGCCTGAATTTGAGATATAAATGGGTACTGAAGATGCATGCACATATTGACTTTTAGGCACCTTAAATATCGATTTTGAGTATGTTTTGGGTCTAAATCTTGAAAACATTCTAACTAGGAGTAGGCATGTACAGATAGCTTCTAGGCCCAAAAAATAGCGAATTTTCGGGTGTTTTGAGCCTGAATTTGAGATATAAACGGGTACAGAAGATGCATGCACATATCGACTTTGGACTTAAAATATCGATTTTTAGCATGTTTTGAGCCTATATTTTGAAAACATTCTAGCACTGAGTAGGCATGTACAGATCGCTTCTAGGACACCAAAATATTGAATTTTCGGGTGTTTTAAGCCTAAAATTGCGATATAAACGGGTACTGAAGATGCATACACATATCGACTTTTAAGCACCTAAAAGATCGATTTTCTGTATGTTTTGGGCCTATTTTTTTAATATACTCTAATACGGAGTAGGCATGTACAGATCGCTTCTGGGAACCCAAAATATCGAATTTTAGGGTGTTTTGTGCCTGAATTTGAGATATCGAATTTGGGCACCTAAAATATCAATTTTTAGCATGTTTTGGGCCTATATTTTGAAAATATTCTAGCACTGTATAAGCATGTACAAATCACTTCTGGGACCCCAAAATATTGAATTTTCGGGTGTTTTGAGCCTGAATTTGAGATATAAACGGGTACAGAAGATGCATGCACATATGGACTTTCGACACTTAAAATATCGATTTTTAGCATGTTTTAAGCCTATATTTTGAAAACATTCTAACTAGGAGTAGGCATGTACAGATCGCTTCTGGGACCCCAAAATATCGAATTTTCGGGTGTTTTGAGCCTGAATTTGAAATATAAACGGGTACAGAAGATGCATGCACATATCGACTTTTGAGAACCTAAAAGATCGATTTTCAGTATGTTTTTTTGCCTGTATTTTGAAAATACTCTAACACGGAGTAGGCATGTACAGATCGCTTCTGGGACCCCAAAATATCGAATTTTCGGGTGTTTTGAGCCTGAATTTGTGATATAAACGGGTACAGAAGATACATGCATATATTGACTTTTGCACCTAAAATATCGATTTTCAGCATGTTTTTGGGGCCTGTATTTTAAATACTCTAACACGGAGTAGGTATGTACAGATCGCTTCTAGGACCCCAAAATATCGAATTTTCGGGTGTTTTAAGCCGGAATTTGAGATATAAACGGGTACTGAAGATGCATGCACATATCGACTTTTAGTCACCTTAAATATCGATTTTTAGCATGTTTTGGGCCTATATTTTGAAAATACTCTAGCACTGAGTAGGCATGTACAAATCGCTTCTGGGACCCCAAAATATTGAATTTTCGGGTGTTTTTAGCCTGAATTTGTGATATAAACGGATACAGAAGATACATGCACATATTAACTTTTGCACTTAAAATATCGATTTTCAGCATGTTTTGGGCCTGTATTTTGAAAATACTCTAACACGTAGTAGGCATGTAAAGATTGCTTCTTGGACCCCAAAATATCGAATTTTCGGGTGTTTTAAGCCTGAATTTGAGATATAAACGGGTACTGAAGATACATGCACATATCGACTTTTAGGCACCTTAAATATCGATTTAGAGTATGTTTTCGGTCTGTATCTCGAAAACATTCTAACTATGAGTAGGTATGTATAGGTAGCTTCTAGGCCCCAAAAATAGCGAATTTTCGGGTGTTTTGAGTCTGAATTTGATATATAAACGGGTACTGAAGATGCATGCACATATCGACTTTTAGGCACCTTATATATCGATTTTGAGTATGTTTTGGGTCTGTATCTTGATAATATTCTAACTAGGAGTAGGCATGTACAGATCGCTTCTAGGCCCCCAAAATATCGAATTTTCGGGTGTTTTTTGACTGAATTTGAGATATCGACTTTGGGCACATAAAATATCGATTTTTAGCATGTTTTGGGCCTATATTTTGAAAATATTCTAGCACTGAGTAGGCATGTACAGATCGCTTCTGGGACCCCAAAATATTGAATTTTCGGGTGTTTTAAGCCTGAATTTGAGATATAAACGGGTACAGAAGATGCATGCACATATTGACTTTGGGCACCTAAAATATCGATTTTCAGCATGTTTTGGGCCTGTATTTCGAAAATACTCTAACACGGAGTAGGCATGTACAGATCGCTTCTGGGACCCCAAAATATCGAATTTTCGGGTGTATTGTGCCTGAATTTAAGATATCGACTTTGGGCACCTAAAATATCGATTTTTAGCATGTTTTGGGCCTATATTTTGAAAATATTCTAGCACTGAGTAGGCATGTACAGATCGCTTCTGGGACCCCAAAATATCGAATTTTCGGTTGTTTTGAGCCTGAATTTGTGATATAAACGGGTACAGAAGATGCATGCACATATTGAATTTGCACCTAAAATATCGATTTTCAGCTTGTTTTGGGCCCTTATTTTGAAAATACTCTAACACGGAGTAGGCACGTACATATTGCTTCTTGGACCCCAAAATATCGAATTTTCAGGTGTTTTAAGCCTGAATTTGAGATATACACGGGTACTGAAGATGCATGCACATATCGACTTTTAGGCACCTAAAATATCGATTTTGAGTATGTTTTGGGTCTGTATCTTGAAAACATTCTAACTAGGAGTAGGCATGTACAGATCACTTCTAGGCCCCAAAAATAGCGAATATTCGGGTGTTTTGAGCATGAATTTGAGATATAAACGGGTACAGAAGATGCATGCACATATCGACTTTGGACACTTAAAATATCGATTTTTAGCATGTTTTGAGCCTATATTTTGAAAACATTCTAGCTCTGAGTAGGCATGTACAGATCGCTTCTGGGACCCCAAAATATCGAATTTTCGGGTGTTTTGATCCTGAATTTGAAATATAAACGGGTACTGAAGATGCATACACATATCGACTTTTATGCACCTAAAATATCGATTTTCAGCATGTTTTGGGCCTGTATTTTGAAAATACTCTAACACGGAGTAGGCATATACAGATCGCTTCTTGGACCCCAAAATATCGAATTTTCGGGTGTTTTAAGCCTGAATTTGAGATATAAATGGGTACTGAAGATGCATGCACATATTGACTTTTAGGCACCTTAAATATCGATTTTGAGTATGTTTTGGGTCTAAATCTTGAAAACATTCTAACTAGGAGTAGGCATGTACAGATAGCTTCTAGGCCCAAAAAATAGCGAATTTTCGGGTGTTTTGAGCCTGAATTTGAGATATAAACGGGTACAGAAGATGCATGCACATATCGACTTTGGACTTAAAATATCGATTTTTAGCATGTTTTGAGCCTATATTTTGAAAACATTCTAGCACTGAGTAGGCATGTACAGATCGCTTCTAGGACACCAAAATATTGAATTTTCGGGTGTTTTAAGCCTAAAATTGCGATATAAACGGGTACTGAAGATGCATACACATATCGACTTTTAAGCACCTAAAAGATCGATTTTCTGTATGTTTTGGGCCTATTTTTTTAATATACTCTAATACGGAGTAGGCATGTACAGATCGCTTCTGGGACCCCAAAATATCGAATTTTAGGGTGTTTTGTGCCTGAATTTGAGATATCGAATTTGGGCACCTAAAATATCGATTTTTAGCATGTTTTGGGCCTATATTTTGAAAATATTCTAGCACTGTATAGGCATGTACAAATCACTTCTGGGACCCCAAAATATTGAATTTTCGGGTGTTTTGAGCCTGAATTTGAGATATAAACGGGTACAGAAGATGCATGCACATATGGACTTTGGACACTTAAAATATCGATTTTTAGCATGTTTTAAGCCTATATTTTGAAAACATTCTAACTAGGAGTAGGCATGTACAGATCGCTTCTGGGACCCCAAAATATCGAATTTTCGGGTGTTTTGAGCCTGAATTTGAAATATAAACGGGTACAGAAGATGCATGCACATATCGACTTTTGAGAACCTAAAAGATCGATTTTTAGTATGTTTTGGGCCTGTATTTTGAAAATACTCTAACACGGAGTAGGCATGTACAGATCGCTTCTGGGACCCAAAAATATCGATTTTTCGGTTGTTTTGAGCCTGAATTTGTGATATAAACGGGTACAGAAGATGCATGCACATATTGAATTTGCACCTAAAATATCGATTTTCAGCTTGTTTTGGTTCCTTATTTTGAAAATACTCTAACACGGAGTAGGCACGTACATATTGCTTCTTGGACCCCAAAATATCGAATTTTCAGGTGTTTTAAGCCTGAATTTGAGATATACACGGGTACTGAAGATGCATGCACATATCGACTTTTAGGCACCTAAAATATCGATTTTGAGTATGTTTTGGGTCTGTATCTTGAAAACATTCTAACTAGGAGTAGGCATGTACAGATCACTTCTAGGCCCCAAAAATAGCAAATATTCGGGTGTTTTGAGCATGAATTTGAGATATAAACGGGTACAGAAGATGCATGCACATATCGACTTTGGACACTTAAAATATCGATTTTTAGCATGTTTTGAGCCTATATTTTGAAAACATTCTAGCTCTGAGTAGGCATGTACAGATCGCTTCTGGAACCCCAAAATATCGAATTTTCGGGTGTTTTGAGCGTGAATTTGAAATATAAACGGGTACAGAAGATGCATGCACATATTGACTTTGTGCACCTAAAACATCGATTTTCAGCATGTTTTGGGCCTGAATTTTGAAAATACTCTAACACGGACTAGGCATGTACAGATCGCTTCTTATACCCCAAAATATCGAATTTTCGGGTGTTTTAAGCCTGAAGTTGAGATATAAATGGGTACTGAAGATTCATTCACATATTGACTTTTAGGCACCTTAAATATCGATTTTGAGTATGTTTTGGGTCTGATTCTTGAAAACATTCTAACTAGGAGTAGGCATGTACAGATAGCTTCTAGGCCCAAAAAATAGCGAATTTTCGGGTGTTTTGAGCCTGAATTTGAGATATAAACGGGTACAGAAGATGCATGCACATATCGACTTTGGACTTAAAATATCGATTTTTAGCATGTTTTTAGCCCATATTTTGAAAACATTCTAGCACTGAGTAGGCATGTACAGATCGCTTCTGGGACCCCAAAATATTGAATTTTCGGGTGTTTTAAGCCTGAAATTGCGATATAAACGGGTACTGAAGATGCATACACATATCGACTTTTAGGCACCTAAAAGATCGATTTTCTGTATGTTTTGGGCCTGTTTTTTTAATATACTCTAACACGGAGTAGGCATGTACAGATCGCTTCTGGGACCCCAAAATATCGAATTTTAGGGTGTTTTGTGCCTGAATTTGAGATATCGAATTTGGGCACCTAAAATATCGATTTTTAGCATGTTTTGAGCCTATATTTTGAAAATATTCTAGCACTGAGTAGGCAAGTACAAATCGCTTCTGAGACCCCAAAATATTGAATTTTCGGGTGTTTTGAGCCTGAATTTGAAATATAAACGGGTACAGAAGATATATGCACATATCGACTTTGGACACTTAAAATATCGATTTTTAGCATGTTTTAAGCCTATATTTTGAAAACATTCTAACTAGGAGTAGGCATGTACAGATCGCGTCTGGGACCCCAAAAAATCGAATTTTCGGGTGTTTTGAGCCTGATTTTGAAATATAAACGGGTACAGAAGATGCATGCACATATCGACTTTTGAGAACCTAAAAGATCGATTTTCTGTATGTTTTGGGCTTGTATTTTGAAAATACTCTAACACGGAGTAGGCATGTACAGATCGCTTCTGGAACCCCAAAATATTGAATTTTCGGGTGTTTTGAGCCTGAATTTGAAATATAAACGGGTACAGAAGATGCATGCACATATCGACTTTGGACACTTAAAATATCGATTTTTAGCATGTTTTGGGCCTATATTTTGAAAAAATTCTAGCACTGAGTAGGCATGTACAGATCGCTTCTGGGACCCCAAAATATCGAATTTTCGGGTGTTTTGTGCCTGAATTTGTGATATAAACGGGTACTGAAGATGCATACACATATCGACATTTGAGAACCTAAAAGATCGATTTTCAGTATGTTTTTTTGCCTGTATTTTGAAAACACTCTAACACGGAGTAGGCATGTACAGGTCGCTTCTTGTACCCGAAAGTATCGAATTTTCGCGTGTTTTAAGCCTGAATTTGAGATATAAACGGGAACTGAAGATGCATGCACATATCGAGTTTTAGGCACCTTAAATATCGATTTTGAGTATGTTTTGGGTCTGTATCTTGAAAACATTATAACTAGGAGTAGGCATGTACAGATCGCTTCTAGGCCACAAAAATAGCGAGTTTTCGGGTGTTTTGAGCCTTAATTTGATATATAAACGGGTACAGAAGATGCATGCACATATCGACTTTTGACAATTAAAATATCGATTTTTAGCATGTTTTGAGCCTATATTTTGAAAACATTCTAGCACTGAGTAGGCATGTACAGATCGCTTCTGGGACCCAAAAATATCGATTTTTCGGGTGTTTTGAGCCTGAATTTGAAATATAAACGGGTACAGAAGATGGATGCACATATCGACTTTTGGGAACCTAAAAGATCGATTTTCTGTATGTTTTGGGCCTGTATTTTGAAGATACTCTATCACATAGTAGGTATGTACCGATCGCTTTTGGGATCCCAAAATATCGAATTTTCGGGTGTTTTGTGCCTGAATTTGAGATATCGACTTTGGGCACCTAAAATATCGATTTTTAGCATGTTTTGGGCCTATATTTTGAAAATATTCTAGCACTGAGTAGGCATGAACAGATCGCTTCTGGGACCCCAAAATATCGAATTTTCGGGTGTTTTGAGCCTGAATTTGAGATATAAACGGGTACAGAAGATGCATGCACATATCGACTTTTGGGCACCTAATAGATCGATTTTCAGTATGTTTTGGGCCTGTATTTTGAAAATACTCTAACACGGAGTAGGCATGTACAGATCGTTTCTGGGACCCCAAAATATCGAATTTTCGGGTGTTTTGTGCCTGAATTTGAGATATCGAATTTGGGCACCTAAAATATCGATTTTTAGCATGTTTTGGGCCTGAATTTTGAAAATACTCTAACACGGAGTAGGCATGTACAGATCGCTTCTTGGACCCCAAAATATTGAATTTTCGGGTGTTTTGAGCCTGAATTTGAGATATAAACGGGTACAGAAGATGCATGCACAAATTGACTTTGGGCACCTAAAATATCGATTTTCAGCATGTTTTGGGTCTGTATTTTGAAAATACTCTAACACGGAGTAGGCATGTACAGATCGCTTCTTGGACCCCAAAATATCGAATTTTCGGGTGTTTTGTGCCTGATTTTGAGATATAAACGGGTACTGAAGATGCATGCACATATCGACTTTGGACACTTAAAATATCGATTTTTAGCATGTTTTGATCCTATATTTTGAAAAAAATTCAAGCACTGAGTAGGCATGTACAGATCGCTCCTGGGACCCAAAAATATCGATTTTTAGGGTGTTTTGAGGTTGAATTTGGGATATAAACGGGTGCAAAAGATGCATACACATATTGACTTTGGGCACCTAAAATATCGATTTTCAGCATGTTTTGGCCCTGTATTTTGAAAATACTGTAACACGTAGTAGGCATGTACAGATCGCTTCTGGGACCCAAAAATATCGATTTTTCGGGTGTTTTGATCCTGAATTTGTGATATAAACGGGTACAGAAGATACATGCACGTATTGACTTTTGCACCTAAAATATCGGTTTTCAGTATGTTTTGGGCCTGTATTTTGAAAATACTCTAACACGGAGTAGGCATGTACAGATCGCTTCTTGGACCCCGAAATATAAAATTTTCGGGTGTTTTAAGCCTGAATTTGAGATATAAACGGGTACAGATGATGCATGCACATATCGACTTTTGACAATTAAAATATCGATTTTTAGCATATTTTGAGCCTATATTTTGAAAACTTTCTAGCACTGAGTATGCATGTACAGATCGCTTCTGGGACCCAAAAATATCGATTTTTCGGGTGTTTTGAGCCTGAATTTGAAATATAAACGGGTACAGAAGATGATTGCACATATCGACTTTTGGGAACCTAAAAGATCGATTTTCTGTATGTTTTGGGCCTGTATTTTGAAAATACTCTAACACGGAGTAGGTATGTGCAGATCGATTTTGGGACCCCAAAATATCGAATTTTTGGGTGTATTGTGCCTGAATTTGAGATATCGACTTTGGGCTCCTAAAATATCGATTTTTAGCATGTTTTGGGCCTATATTTTGAAAATATTCTAGCACTGAGTAGGCATGAACAGATCGCTTCTGGGACCCCAAAATATCGAATTTTCGGGTATTTTGAGCCTGAATTTGAGATATAAACGGGTACAGAAGATGCATGCACATATCGACTTTTAGGCACCTTAAATATCGATTTTGAGTATGTTTTGGGTCTGAATCTTGAAAACATTCTAACTAGGAGTAGGCATGTACAGATCGCTTCTGGGACCCCAAAATATCGTATTTTCGGGTGTTTTGTGCCTGAATTTGAGATATCGATTTTGGTCACTTAAAATATCGATTTTTAGCATGTTTTGGGCCTATATTTTGAAAATATTCTAGCACTGAGTAGGCATGTACAGATCGCTTCTGGGTCCCCAAAATATCGAATTTTCGGGTGTTTTGAGCCTGAATTTGAAATATAAACGGGTACAGAAGATGCATGCACATATCAACTTTTGAGAACCTAAAAGATCGATTTTCAGTATGCTTTGGGCCTGTATTTTGAAAATACTCTGACACGGAGTACAGATCCCTTCTCGGACCCCAAAATATCGATTTTTCGGGTGTTTTGAGCCTGAATTTGTGATATAAACGGGTACAGAAGATGCATGCATATATCGACGTTTGGGCACCTAAAATATCGATTTTCAGTATGTTTTGGGCCTGTATTTTGAAAACATTCTAACTAGGAGTAGGCATGTACACATCGCTTCAAGGCACCAAAAATATCGAATTTTCGGATGTTTTCAGCCTGAATTTGAAATATGAACGGGTACTGAAGATGCATGCACATATCGACTTTAGACACTTAAAATATCGATTTTTAGCATGTTTTGAGCCTATATTTTGAAAACATTCTAGCACTGAGTAGGCATGTACAGATCGCTTCTGGGTCCTCAAAATATCGAATTTTCGCGTGTGTTGAGCCTGAATTTGAAATATAAACGGGTACAGAAGATGCATGCACATATCGACTTTTAGGCACCTAAAATATCGATTTTGAGTATATTTTGGGTCTGTATCTTGAAATCATTCTAACTAGGAGTAGGCATGTACAGATCCCTTCTCGGACCCCAAAATAGCGAATATTCGGCTGTTTTGAGCATGAATTTGAGATATAAACGGGTACAGAAGATGCATGCACATATCGACGTTTGGGCACCTAAAATATCGATTTTCAGTATGTTTTGGGCCTGTATTTTGAAATCATTCTAACTAGGAGTAGGCATGTACAGATCACTTCTAGGCCCCCAAAATAGCGAATATTCGGCTGTTTTGAGCATGAATTTGAGATATAAACGGGTACAGAAGATGCATGCACATATTGAAATAGCACCTAAAATATCGTTTTCCAGCTTGTTTTGGGCCCTTATTTTGAAAATACTCTAACACGGAGTAGGCACGTACATATTGCTTCTTGGACCCCAAAATATCGAATTTTCGGGTGTTTTAAGCCTGAATTTGAGATATAAACGGGTACTGAAGATGCATGCACATATCGACTTTTAGGCACCTAAAATATCGATTTTGAGTATATTTTGGGTCTGTATCTTGAAATCATTCTAACTAGGAGTAGGCATGTACAGATCACTTCTAGGCCCCCAAAATATCGAATTTTCGGGTGTTTTAAGCCTGAATTTGAGATATAAATGGGTACTGAAGATGCATGCACATATTGACTTTTAGGCACCTTAAATATCGATTTTGAGTATGTTTTGGGTCTGAATCTTGAAAACATTCTAACTAGGAGTAGGCATGTACAGATAGCTTCTAGGCCCAAAAAATAGCGAATTTTCGGGTGTTTTGAGCCTGAATTTGAGATATAAACGGGTACAGAAGATGCATGCACATATCGACTTTTGAGAACCTAAAAGATCGATTTTCAGTATGTTTTTTTGCCTGTATTTTGAAAATACTCTAACACGGAGTAGGCATGTACAGATCGCTTCTGGGACACCAAAATATCGAATTTTCGGGTGTTTTGAGCCTGAATTTGTGATATAAACGGGTCTTTGAAGATACATGCACATATTGACTTCTGCACCTAAAATATCGATTTTCAGCATGTTTTTGGGGCCTGTATTTTAAATACTCTAACACGGAGTAGGTATGTACAGATCGCTTCTTGGACACCAAGATATCGAATTTTCGGGTGTTTTAAGCCGGAATTTGAGATATAAACGGGTACTGAAGATGCATGCACATATCGACTTTTATGCACCTAAAATATCGATTTTGAGTATATTTTGGGTCTGTATCTTGAAATCATTCTAACTAGGAGTAGGCATGTACAGATCACTTCTAGGCCCCCAAAATAGCGAATATTCGGGTGTTTTGAGCATGAATTTGAGATATAAACGGGTACAGAAGATGCATGCACATATCGACTTTGAACACTTAAAATATCGATTTTTAGCTTGTTTTGAGCCTATATTTTGAAAACATTCTAGCTCTGAGTAGGCATGTACAGATCGCTTCTGTAACCTCAAAATATCGAATTTTCGGGTGTTTTGAGCCTGAATTTGAAATATAAACGGGTACAGAAGATGCATGCACATATCGACTTTTGTGAACCTAAAAGATCGATTTTCTGTATGTTTTGGGCTTGTATTTTGAAAATACTCTAACACGGAGTAGGCATGTACAGATCGCTTCTGGGACCCCTAAATATCGAATTTTCGGGTGTTTTGTGCCTGAATTTGAGATATCGACTTTGGGCACATAAAATATCGATTTTTAGCATGTTTTGGGCCTATATTTTGAAAAAATTCTAGCACTGAGTAGGCATGTACAGATCGCTTCTGGGACCTCAAAATATCGAATTTTCGGGTGTTTTTAGCATGAATTTGAAATATAAACGGGTACAGAAGATGCATGCACATATTGACTTTGTGCACCTAAAACATCGATTTTCAGCATGTTTTGGGACTGAATTTTGAAAATACTCTAACACGGAGTAGGCATGTAAAGATCGCTTCTTATACCCCAAAAAATCGAATTTTCGGGTGTTTTAAGCCTGAAATTGAGATATAAACGGGTACTGAAGATGCATACACATATCGACTTTTAGGCACCTAAAATATCGATTTTCAGCATGTTTTGGGCCTGTATTTTGAAAATACTCTAACACGGAGTAGGCATATACAGATCGCTTCTTGGACCCCAAAATATCGAATTTTCGGGTGTTTTAAGCCTGAATTTGAGATATAAATGGGTACTGAAGATGCATGCACATATTGACTTTTAGGCACCTTAAATATCGATTTTGAGTATGTTTTGGGTCTAAATCTTGAAAACATTCTAACTAGGAGTAGGCATGTAAAGATAGCTTCTAGGCCCAAAAAATAGCGAATTTTCGGGTGTTTTGAGCCTGAATTTGAGATATAAACGGGTACAGAAGATGCATGCACATATCGACTTTGGACTTAAAATATCGATTTTTAGCATGTTTTGAGCCTATATTTTGAAAACATTCTAGCACTGAGTAGGCATGTACAGATCGCTTCTAGGACACCAAAATATTGAATTTTCGGGTGTTTTAAGCCAAAAATTGCGATATAAACGGGTACTGAAGATGCATACACATATCGACTTTTAAGCACCTAAAAGATCGATTTTCTGCATGTTTTGGGCCTATTTTTTTAATATACTCTAACACGGAGTAGGCATGTACAGATCGCTTCTGGGACCCCAAAATATCGAATTTTAGGGTGTTTTGTGCCTGAATTTGAGATATCGAATTTGGGCACCTAAAATATCGATTTTTAGCATGTTTTGGGCCTATATTTTGATAATATTCTAGCACTGTATAGGCATGTACAAATCACTTCTGGGACCCCAAAATATTGAATTTTCGGGTGTTTTGAGCCTGAATTTGAGATATAAACGGGTACAGAAGATGCATGCACATATGGACTTTGGACACTTAAAATATCGATTTTTAGCATGTTTTAAGCCTATATTTTGAAAACATTTTAACTAGGAGTAGGCATGTACAGATCGCTTCTGGGACCCCAAAATATCGAATTTTCGGGTGTTTTGAGCCTGAATTTGAGATATAAACGGGTACTGAAGATACATGCACATATCGACTTTTAGGCACCTTAAATATCGATTTAGAGTATGTTTTCGGTCTGTATCTCGAAAACATTCTAACTATGAGTAGGCATGTATAGGTCGTTTCTAGGCCCCAAAAATAGCGAATTTTCGGGTGTTTTGAGTCTGAATTTGATATATAAACGGGTACTGAAGATGCATGCACATATCGACTTTTAGGCACCTTATATATCGATTTTGAGTATGTTTTGGGTCTGTATCTTGATAACATTCTAACTAGGAGTAGGCATGTACAGATCGCTTCTAGGCCCCCAAAATATCGAATTTTCGGGTGTTTTTTGACTGAATTTGAGATATCGACTTTGGGCACATAAAATATCGATTTTTAGCATGTTTTGGGCCTATATATTGAAAATATTCTAGCACTGAGTAGGCATGTACAGATCGCTTCTGGGACCCCAAAATATTGAATTTTCGGGTGTTTTAAGCCTGAATTTGAGATATAAACAGGTACAGAAGATGCATGCACATATTGACTTTGGGCACCTAAAATATCGATTTTCAGCATGTTTTGGGCCTGTATTTCGAAAATACTCTAACACGGAGTAGGGATGTACAGATCGCTTCTGGGACCACAAAATATCGAATTTTCGGGTGTATTGTGCCTGAATTTGAGATATCGACTTTGGGCACCTAAAATATCGATTTTTAGCATGTTTTGGGCCTATATTTTGAAAATATTCTAGCACTGAGTAGGCATGTACAGATCGCTTCTGGGACCCCAAAATATCGAATTTTCGGGTGTTTTGAGCTTGAATTTGAATAATAAACGGGTACAGAAGATGCATGCACATATCGACTTTTGGGAACCTAAAAGATCGATTTTTAGTATGTTTTGGGCCTGTATTTTGAAAATACTCTAACACGGAGGAGGCATGTACAGATCGCTTCTGGGACCCAAAAATATCGATTTTTCGGTTGTTTTGAGCCTGAATTTGTGATATAAACGGGTACAGAAGATGCATGCACATATTGAATTTGCACCTAAAATATCGATTTTCAGCTTGTTTTGGGCCCTTATTTTGAAAATACTCTAACACGGAGTAGGCACGTACATATTGCTTCTTGGACCCCAAAATATCGAATTTTCAGGTGTTTTAAGCCTGAATTTGAGATATACACGGGTACTGAAGATGCATGCACATATCGACTTTTAGGCACCTTAAATATCGATTTTGAGTATGTTTTGGGTCTGTATCTTGAAAACATTCTAACTAGGAGTAGGCATGTACAGATCACTTCTAGGCCCCAAAAATAGCGAATATTCGGGTGTTTTGAGCATGAATTTGAGATATAAACGGGTACAGAAGATGCATGCACATATCGACTTTGGACACTTAAAATATCGATTTTTAGCATGTTTTGAGCCTATATTTTGAAAACATTCTAGCTCTGAGTAGGCATGTACAGATCGCTTTTGGAACCCCAAAATATCGAATTTTTGGGTGTTTTGAGCGTGAATTTGAAATATAAACGGGTACAGAAGATGCATGCACATATCGACTTTTGGGAACCTAAAAGATCGATTTTCTGTATGTTTTGGGCTTGTATTTTGAAGATACTCTAACACGGAGTAGGCATGTACAGATCGCTTCTGGGACCCCTGAATATCGAATTTTCGGGTGTTTTGTGCCTGAATTTGAGATATCGACTTTGGGCACATAAAATATCGATTTTTAGCATGTTTTGGGCCTATATTTTGAAAAAATTCTAGCACTGAGTAGGCATGTACAGATCGCTTCTGGGACCCCAAAATATCGAATTTTGGGGTGTTTTGAGCCTGAATTTGTGATATAAACGGGTACAGAAGATGCTTGCACATATTGACTTTGTGCACTTAAAACATCGATTTTCAGCATGTTTTGGGCCTGAATTTTGAAAATACTCTAACACGGAGTAGGCATGTACAGATCGCTTCTTATACCCCAAAATATCGAATTTTCGGGTGTTTTAAGCCTGAAATTGAGATATAAACGGGTACTGAAGATGCATACACATATCGACTTTTAGGCACCTAAAATATCTATTTTCAGCATGTTTTGGGCCTGTATTTTAAAAGTACTCTAACACGGAGTAGGCATGTACAGATCGCTTTTTGGACCCCAAAATATCGAATTTTCGGGTGTTTAAAGCCTGAATTTGAGATATAAATGGGTACTGAAGATGCATTCACATATTGACTTTTAGGCACCTTAAATATCGATTTTGAGTATGTTTTGGGTCTGATTCTTGAAAACATTCTAACTAGGAGTAGGCATGTACAGAGAGCTTCTAGGCCCAAAAAATAGCGAATTTTCGGGTGTTTTGAGCCTGAATTTGAGATATAAACGGGTACAGAAGATGCATGCACATATCGACTTTGGACTTAAAATATCGATTTTTAGCATGTTTTGAGCCCATATTTTGAAAACATTCTAGCACTGAGTAGGCATGTACAGATCGCTTCTGGGACCCCAAAATATTGAATTTTCGGGTGTTTTAAGCCTGAAATTGCGATATAAACGGGTACTGAAGATGCATACACATATCGACTTTTAGGCACCTAAAAGATCGATTTTCTGTATGTTTTGGGCCTGTTTTTTTAATATACTCTAACACGGAGTAGGCATGTACAGATCGTTTCTGGGACCCCAAAATATCGAATTTTAGGGTGTTTTGTGCCTGAATTTGAGATATCGAATTTGGGCACCTAAAATATCGATTTTTAGCATGTTTTGGGCCTATACTTTGAAAATATTCTAGCACTGAGTAGGCATGTACAAATCGCTTCTGGGACCCCAAAATATTGAATTTTCGGGTGTTTTGAGACTGAATTTGAGATATAAACGGGTACAGAAGATGCATGCACATATCGACTTTGGACACTTAAAATATCGATTTTTAGCATGTTTTAAGCCTATATTTTGAAAACATTCTAACTAGGAGCAGGCATGTACAGATCGCTTCTGGGACCCCAAAATATCGAATTTTCGGGTGTTTTGAGCCTGATTTTGAAATATAAACGGGTACAGAAGATGCATGCACATATCGACTTTTGAGAACCTAAAAGATCGATTTTCAGTATGTTTTTTTGCCTGTATTTTGAAAACACTCTAACACGGAGTAGGCATGTACAGGTCAATTCTGGGACCCAAAAATATCGATTTTTCGGGTGTTTTAAGCCTGAATTTGAGATATAAACGGGTACTGAAGATGCATGCACATATCGACTTTTAGTCACCATAAATATCGATTTTCAGCATGTTTTGGGCCTGTATTTTAAAATACTCTAACACGTAGTAGGCATGTACAGATTGCTTCTTGGACCCCAAAATATCGAATTTTCGGGTGTTTTAAGCCTGAATTTGAGATATAAACGGGTACTGAAGATGCATGCATTTATCGACTTTTAGGCACCTTATATATCGATTTTGAGTATGTTTTGGGTCTGTATCTTGAAAACATTCTAACTAGGAGTAGGCATGTACAGATCTCTTCTAGGCCCCCAAAATATCGAATTTTCGGATGTTTTTTGACAGAATTTGAGATATCGACTTTTGGCACATAAAATATCGATTTTTAGCATGTTTTGGGCCTATATTTTGAAAATATTCTAGCACTGAGTAGGCATGTACAGATCGCTTCTGGGACCCCAAAATATTGAATTTTCGGGTGTTTTAAGCCTGAATTTGAGATATAAACGGGTACAGAAGATGCATGCACATATTGACTGGGCACCTAAAATATCGATTTTCAGCATGTTTTGGGCCTGTATTTCGAAAATACTCTAACACGGAGTAGGCATGTACAGATCGCTTCTGGGACCCCAAAATATCGAATTTTCGGGTGTATTGTGCCTGAATTTGAGATATCGACTTTGGGCACCTAAAATATCGATTTTTAGCATGTTTTGGGCCTATATTTTGAAAATATTCTAGCACTGAGTAGGCATGCACAGATCGCTTCTGGGACCCCAAAATATCGAATTTTCGGGTGTTTTGAGCCTGAATTTGAAATATAAACGGGTACAGAAGATGCATGCACATATCGACTTTTGGGAACCTAAAAGATCGATTTTTAGTATGTTTTGTGCCTGTATTTTGAAAATACTCTAACACGGAGTAGGCATGTACAGATCGCTTCTGGGACCCAAAAATATCGATTTTTCGGGTGTTTTGAGCCTGAATTTGTGATATAAACGGGTACAGAAGATGCATGCACATATTGAATTTGCACCTAAAATATCGATTTTCAGCTTGTTTTGGGCCCTTATTTTGAAAATACTCTAACACGGAGTAGGCACGTACATATTGCTTCTTGGACCCCAAAATATCGAATTTTCAGGTGTTTTAAGCCTGAATTTGAGATATACACGGGTACTGAAGATGCATGCACATATCGACTTTTAGGCACCTAAAATATCGATTTTGAGTATGTTTTGGGTCTGTATCTTGAAAACATTCTATCTAGGAGTAGGCATGTACAGATCACTTCTAGGCCCCAAAAATAGCGAATATTCGGGTGTTTTGAGCATGAATTTGAGATATAAACGGGTGCAGAAGATGCATGCACATATCGACTTTGGACACTTAAAATATCGATTTTTAGCATGTTTTGAGCCTATATTTTGAAAACATTCTAGCTCTGAGTAGGCATGTACAGATCGCTTCTGGAACCCAAAATATCGAATTTTCGGGTGTTTTGAGCCTGAATTTGAAATATAAACGGGTACAGAAGATGCATGCACTTATCGACTTTTTGAACCTAAAAGATCGATTTTCTGTATGTTTTGGGCTTGTATTTTGAAAATACTCTAACACGGAGTAGGCATGTACAGATCGCTTCTGGAACCCCAAAATATCGAATTTTCGGGTGTTTTGAGCCTGAATTTGAAATATAAACGGGTACAGAAGATGCATGCACATATCGACTTTGGACACTTAAAATATCGATTTTTAGCATGTTTTGGGCCTATATTTTGAAAAAATTCTAGCACTGAGTAGGCATGTACAGATCGCTTCTGGGACCCCAAAATATCGAATTTTCGGGTGTTTTGAGCCTGAATTTGTGATATAAACGGGTACAGAATATGCATGCACATATTGACTTTGTGCACCTAAAACATCGATTTTCAGCATGTTTTAGGCCTGAATTTTGAAAATACTCTAACACGGACTAGGCATGTACAGATCGCTTCTTATACCCCAAAATATCGAATTTTCGGGTGTTTTAAGCCTGAAGTTGAGATATAAACGGGTACTGAAGATGCATACACATATCGACTTTTAGGCACCTAAAATATCGATTTTCAGCATGTTTTGGGCCTGTATTTTGAAAATACTCTAACACGGAGTAGGCATGTACAGATCGCTTCTTGGACCCCAAAATATCGAATTTTCGGGTGTTTTAAGCCTGAATTTGAGATATAAATGGGTACTGAAGATTCATTCACATATTGACTTTTAGGCACCTTAAATATCGATTTTGAGTATGTTTTGGGTCTGATTCTTGAAAACATTCTAACTAGGAGTAGGCATGTACAGATAGCTTCTAGGCCCAAAAAATAGCGAATTTTCGGGTGTTTTGAGCCTGAATTTGAGATATAAACGGGTACAGAAGATGCATGCACATATCGACTTTGGACTTAAAATATCGATTTTTAGCATGTTTTTAGCCCATATTTTGAAAACATTCTAGCACTGAGTAGGCATGTACAGATCGCTTCTGGGACCCCAAAATATTGAATTTTCGGGTATTTTAAGCCTGAAATTGCGATATAAACGGGTACTGAAGATGCATACACATATCGACTTTTAGGCACCTAAAAGATCGATTTTCTGTATGTTTTGGGCCTGTTTTTTTAATATACTCTAACACGGAGTAGGCATGTACAGAACGCTTCTGGGACCCCAAAATATCGAATTTTAGGGTGTTTTGTGCCTGAATTTGAGATATCGAATTTGGGCACCTAAAATATCGATTTTTAGCATGTTTTGAGCCTATATTTTGAAAATATTCTAGCACTGAGTAGGCAAGTACAAATCGCTTCTGGGACCCCAAAATATTGAATTTTCGGGTGTTTTGAGCCTGAATTTGAGATATAAACGGGTACAGAAGATATATGCACATATCGACTTTGGACACTTAAAATATCGATTTTTAGCATGTTTTAAGCCTATATTTTGAAAACATTCTAACTAGGAGTAGGCATGTACAGATCGCGTCTGGGACCCCAAAATATCGAATTTTCGGGTGTTTTGAGCCTGATTTTGAAATATAAACGGGTACAGAAGATGCATGCACATATCGACTTTTGAGAACCTAAAAGATCGATTTTCTGTATGTTTTGGGCTTGTATTTTGAAAATACTCTAACACGGAGTAGGCATGTACAGATCGCTTCTGGAACCCCAAAATATTGAATTTTCGGGTGTTTTGAGCCTGAATTTGAAATATAAACGGGTACAGAAGATGCATGCACATATCGACTTTGGACACTTAAAATATCGATTTTTAGCATGTTTTGGGCCTATATTTTGAAAAAATTCTAGCACTGAATAGGCATGTACAGATCGCTTCTGGGACCCCAAAATATCGAATTTTCGGGTGTTTTGTGCCTGAATTTGTGATATAAACGGGTACAGAAGATGCATGCACATATTGACTTTGTGCACCTAAAACATCGATTTTCAGCATGTTTTGGGCCTGAATTTTGAAAATACTCTAACATGGGGTAGGCATGTACAGATCGCTTCTTATACCCCAAAATATCGAATTTTCGGGTGTTTTAAGCCTGAAATTGAGATATAAACGGGTACTGAAGATGCATACACATATCGACTTTTAGGCATCTAAAATATCGATTTTCAGCATGTTTTGGGCCTGTATTTTGAAAATACCCTAACACGGAGTAGGCATGTACAGATCGCTTCTTGGACCCCAAAATATCGAATTTTCGGGTGTTTTAAGCCTGAATTTGAGATATAAATGGGTACTGAAGATTCATTCACATATTGAATTTTAGGCACCTTAAATATCGATTTTGAGTATGTTTTGGGTCTGATTCTTGAAAACATTCTAACTAGGACTAGGCATGTACAGATAGCTTCTAGGCCCAAAAAATAGCGAATTTTCGGGTGTTTTTAGCCTGAATTTGAGATATAAACGGGTACAGAAGATGCATGCACATATCGACTTTGGACTTAAAATATCGATTTTTAGCATGTTTTGAGCCCATATTTTGAAAACATTCTAGCACTGAGTAGGCATGTACAGATCGCTTCTGGGACCCCAAAATATTGAATTTTCGGGTGTTTTAAGCCTGAAATTGCGATATAAACGGGTACTGAAGATGCATACACATATCGACTTTTATTCACCTAAAAGATCGATTTTCTGTATGTTTTGGGCCTGTTTTTTTAATATACTCTAACACGGAGTAGGCATGTACAGATCGCTTCTGGGACCCCAAAATATCGAATTTTAGGGTGTTTTGTGCCTGAATTTGAGATATCGAATTTGGGCACCTTAAATATCGATTTTTAGCATGTTTTGGGCCTATATTTTGAAAATATTCTAGCACTGAGTAGGCATGTACAAATCGCTTCTGGGACCCCAAAATATTGAATTTTCGGGTGTTTTGAGCCTGAATTTGAGATATAAACGGGTACAGAAGATGTATGCACATATCGACTTTGGACACTTAAAATATCGATTTTTAACATGTTTTAAGCCTATATTTTGAAAACATTCTAACTAGGAGTAGGCATGTACAGATCGCTTCTGGGACCCCAAAATATCGAATTTTCGGGTGTTTTGAGCCTGATTTTGAAATATAAACGGGTACAGAAGATGCATGCACATATCGACTTTTGAAAACCTAAAAGATCGATTTTCAGTATGTTTTTTTGCCTGTATTTTGAAAACACTCTAACACGGAGTAGGCATGTACAGGTCGCTTCTTGTACCCGAAAGTATCGAATTTTCGCGTGTTTTAAGCCTGAATTTGAGATATAAACGGGAACTGAAGATGCATGCACATATCGAGTTTTAGGCACCTTAAATATCGATTTTAAGTATGTTTTGGGTCTGTATCTTGAAAACATTATAACTAGGAGTAGGAATGTACAGATCGCTTCTAGGCAACAAAAATAGCGAGTTTTCGGGTGTTTTGAGCCTTAATTTGATATATAAACGGGTACAGAAGATGCATGCACATATCGACTTTTGACAATTAAAATATCGATTTTTAGCATGTTTTGAGCCTATATTTTGAAAACATTCTAGCACTGAGTAGGCATGTACAGATCGCTTCTGGGACCCAAAAATATCGATTTTTCGGGTGTTTTGAGCCTGAATTTGAAATATAAACGGGTACAGAAGATGCATGCACATATCGACTTTTGGGAACCTAAAAGATCGATTTTCTGTATGTTTTGACCTGTATTTTGAAAATACTCTAACACGGAGTAGGTATGTACCGATCGCTTTTGGGATCCCAAAATATCGAATTTTCGGGTGTTTTGTGCCTGAATTTGAGATATCGACTTTGGGCACCTAAAATATCGATTTTTAGCATGTTTTGGGCCTATATTTTGAAAATATTCTAGCACTGAGTAGGCATGAACAGATCGCTTCTGGGACCCCAAAATATCGAATTTTCGGGTGTTTTGAGCCTGAATTTGAGATATAAACGGGTACAGAAGATGCATGCACATATCGACTTTTGGGCACCTAATAGATCGATTTTCAGTATGTTTTGGGCCTGAATTTTGAAAATACTCTAACACGGAGTAGGCATGTACAGATCGTTTCTGGGACCTCAAAATATCGAATTTTCGGGTGTTTTGTGCCTGAATTTGAGATATCGAATTTGGGCACCTAAAATATCGATTTTTAGCATGTTTTGGGCCTGAATTTTGAAAATACTCTAACACGGAGTAGGCATGTACAGATCGCTTCTTGGACCCCAAAATATTGAATTTTCGGGTGTTTTGAGCCTGAATTTGAGATATAAACGGGTACAGAAGATGCATGCACAAATTGACTTTGGGCACCTAAAATATCGATTTTCAGCATGTTTTGGGTCTGTATTTTGAAAATACTCTAACACGGAGTAGGCATGTACAGATCGCTTCTTGGACCCCAAAATATCGAATTTTCGGGTGTTTTGTGCCTGATTTTGAGATATAAACGGGTACTGAAGATGCATGCACATATCGACTTTGGACTCTTAAAATATCGATTTTTAGCATGTTTTGAGCCTATATTTTGAAAACATTCTAGCTCTGAGTAGGCATGTACAGATCGCTTCTGGAACCCCAAAATATCGAATTTTCGGGTGTTTTGAGCGTGAATTTGAAATATAAACGGGTACAGAAGATGCATGCACATATCGACTTTTGGGAACCTAAAAGATCGATTTTCTGTATGTTTTGGGCTTGTATTTTGAAGATACTCTAACACGGAGTAGGCATGTACAGATCGCTTCTGGGACCCCTAAATATCGAATTTTCGGGTGTTTTGTGCCTGAATTTGAGATATCGACTTTGGGCACATAAAATATCGATTTTTAGCATGTTTTGGGCCTATATTTTGAAAAAATTCTAGCACTGAGTAGGCATGTACAGATCGCTTCTGGGACCCCAAAATATCGAATTTTCGGGTGTTTTGAGCCTGAATTTGTGATATAAACGGGTACAGAAGATGCATGCACATATTGACTTTGTGCACTTAAAACATCGATTTTCAGCATGTTTTGGGCCTGAATTTTGAAAATACTCTAACAAGGAGTAGGCATGTACACATCGCTTCTTATACCCCAAAATATCGAATTTTCGGGTGTTTTAAGCCTGAAATTGAGATATAAACGGGTACTGAAGATGCATACACATATCGACTTTTAGGCACCTAAAATATCTATTTTCAGCATGTTTTGGGCCTGTATTTTGAAAGTACTCTAACACGGAGTAGGCATGTACAGATCGCTTCTTGGACCCCAAAATATCGAATTTTCGGGTGTTTAAAGCCTGAATTTGAGATATAAATGGGTACTGAAGATGCATTCACATATTGACTTTTAGGCACCTTAAATATCGATTTTGAGTATGTTTTGGGTCTGATTCTTGAAAACATTCTAACTAGGAGTAGGCATGTACAGAGAGCTTCTAGGCCCAAAAAATAGCGAATTTTCGGGTGTTTTGAGCCTGAATTTGAGATATAAACGGGTACAGAAGATGCATGCACATATCGACTTTTGACTTAAAATATCGATTTTTAGCATGTTTTGAGCCCATATTTTGAAAATACTCTAACACGGAGTAGACACGTACATATTGCTTCTTGGACCCCAAAATATCGAATTTTCGGGTGTTTTAAGCCTGAAATTGCGATATAAACGGGTACTGAAGATGCATGCACATATCGACTTTTAGGCACCTAAAATATCGATTTTGAGTATGTTTTGGGTCTGTATCTTGAAAAAATTCTATCTAGGAGTAGGCATGTACAGATCACTTCTAGGCCCCAAAAATAGCGAATATTCGGGTGTTTTGAGCATGAATTTGAGATATAAACGGGTGCAGAAGATGCATGCACATATCGACTTTGGACACTTAAAATATCGATTTTTAGCATGTTTTGAGCCTATATTTTGAAAACATTCTAGCTCTGAGTAGGCATGTACAGATCGCTTCTGGAACCCCAAAATATCGATTTTTCGGGTGTTTTGAGCCTGAATTTGAAATATAAACGGGTACAGAAGATGCATGCACTTATCGACTTTTTGAACCTAAAAGATCGATTTTCAGTATGTTTTTTTGCCTGTATTTTGAAAACACTCTAACACGGAGTAGGCATGTACAGGTCAATTCTGGGACCCAAAAATATCGATTTTTCGGGTGTTTTAAGCCTGAATTTGAGATATAAACGGGTACTGAAGATGCATGCACATATCGACTTTTAGTCACCATAAATATCGATTTTCAGCATGTTTTGGGCCTGTATTTTAAAATACTCTAACACGTAGTAGGCATGTACAGATTGCTTCTTGGACCCCAAAATATCGAATTTTCGGGTGTTTTAAGCCTGAATTTGAGATATAAACGGGTACTGAAGATGCATGCATTTATCGACTTTTAGGCACCTTATATATCGATTTTGAGTATGTTTTGGGTCTGTATCTTGAATACATTCTAACTAGGAGTAGGCATGTACAGATCTCTTCTAGGCCCCCAAAATATCGAATTTTCGGGTGTTTTTTGACAGAATTTGAGATATCGACTTTTGGCACATAAAATATCGATTTTTAGCATGTTTTGGGCCTATATTTTGAAAATATTCTAGCACTGAGTAGGCATGTACAGATCGCTTCTGGGACCCCAAAATATTGAATTTTCGGGTGTTTTAAGCCTGAATTTGAGATATAAACGGGTACAGAAGATGCATGCACATATTGACTTTGGGCACCTAAAATATCGATTTTCAGCATGTTTTGGGCCTGTATTTCGAAAATACTCTAACACGGAGTAGGCATGTACAGATCGCTTCTGGGACCCCAAAATATCGAATTTTCGGGTGTATTGTGCCTGAATTTGAGATATCGACTTTGGGCACCTAAAATATCGATTTTTAGCATGTTTTGGGCCTATATTTTGAAAATATTCTAGCACTGAGTAGGCATGCACAGATCGCTTCTGGGACCCAAAAATATCGAATTTTCGGGTGTTTTGAGTGTGAATTTGAAATATAAACGGGTACAGAAGATGCATGCACATATCGACTTTTGGGAACCTAAAAGATCGATTTTTAGTATGTTTTGGGCCTGTATTTTGAAAATACTCTAACACGGAGTAGGCATGTACAGATCGCTTCTGGGACCCAAAAATATCGATTTTTCGGGTGTTTTGAGCCTGAATTTGTGATATAAACGGGTACAGAAGATGCATGCACATATTGAATTTGCACCTAAAATATCGATTTTCAGCTTGTTTTGGGCCCTTATTTTGAAAATACTCTAACACGGAGTAGACACGTACATATTGCTTCTTGGACCCCAAAATATCGAATTTTCGGGTGTTTTAAGCCTGAATTTGAGATATACACGGGTACTGAAGATGCATGCACATATCGACTTTTAGGCACCTAAAATATCGATTTTGAGTATGTTTTGGGTCTGTATCTTGAAAAAATTCTATCTAGGAGTAGGCATGTACAGATCACTTCTAGGCCCCAAAAATAGCGAATATTCGGGTGTTTTGAGCATGAATTTGAGATATAAACGGGTGCAGAAGATGCATGCACATATCGACTTTGGACACTTAAAATATCGATTTTTAGCATGTTTTGAGCCTATATTTTGAAAACATTCTAGCTCTGAGTAGGCATGTACAGATCGCTTCTGGAACCCCAAAATATCGATTTTTCGGGTGTTTTGAGCCTGAATTTGAAATATAAACGGGTACAGAAGATGCATGCACTTATCGACTTTTTGAACCTAAAAGATCGATTTTCTGTATGTTTTGGGCTTGTATTTTGAAAATACTCTAACACGGAGTAGGCATGTACAGATCGCTTCTGGAACCCCAAAATATCGAATTTTCGGGTGTTTTGAGCCTGAATTTGAAATATAAACGGGTACAGAAGATGCATGCACATATCGACTTTGGACACTTAAAATATCGATTTTTAGCATGTTTTGGGCCTATATTTTGAAAAAATTCTAGCACTGAGTAGGCATGTACAGATCGCTTCTGGGACCCCAAAATATCGAATTTTCGGGTGTTTTGAGCCTGAATTTGTGATATAAACGGGTACAGAATATGCATGCACATATTGACTTTGTGCACCTAAAACATCGATTTTCAGCTTGTTTTGGGCCCTTATTTTGAAAATACTCTAACACGGAGTAGACACGTACATATTGCTTCTTGGACCCCAAAATATCGAATTTTCGGGTGTTTTAAGCCTGAATTTGAGATATACACGGGTACTGAAGATGCATGCACATATCGACTTTTAGGCACCTAAAATATCGATTTTGAGTATGTTTTGGGTCTGTATCTTGAAAACATTCTATCTAGGAGTAGGCATGTACAGATCACTTCTAGGCCCCAAAAATAGCGAATATTCGGGTGTTTTGAGCATGAATTTGAGATATAAACGGGTGCAGAAGATGCATGCACATATCGACTTTGGACACTTAAAATATCGATTTTTAGCATGTTTTGAGCCTATATTTTGAAAACATTCTAGCTCTGAGTAGGCATGTACAGATCGCTTCTGGAACCCCAAAATATCGATTTTTCGGGTGTTTTGAGCCTGAATTTGAAATATAAACGGGTACAGAAGATGCATGCACTTATCGACTTTTTGAACCTAAAAGATCGATTTTCTGTATGTTTTGGGCTTGTATTTTGAAAATACTCTAACACGGAGTAGGCATGTACAGATCGCTTCTGGAACCCCAAAATATCGAATTTTCGGGTGTTTTGAGCCTGAATTTGAAATATAAACGGGTACAGAAGATGCATGCACATATCGACTTTGGACACTTAAAATATCGATTTTTAGCATGTTTTGGGCCTATATTTTGAAAAAATTCTAGCACTGAGTAGGCATGTACAGATCGCTTCTGGGACCCCAAAATATCGAATTTTCGGGTGTTTTGAGCCTGAATTTGTGATATAAACGGGTACAGAATATGCATGCACATATTGACTTTGTGCACCTAAAACATCGATTTTCAGCATGTTTTAGACCTGAATTTTGAAAATACTCTAACACGGAGTAGGCATATACAGATCGCTTCTTGGACCCCAAAATATCGAATTTTCGGGTGTTTTAAGCCTGAATTTGAGATATAAATGGGTACTGAAGATTCATTCACATATTGACTTTTAGGCACCTTAAATATCGATTTTGAGTATGTTTTGGGTCTGATTCTTGAAAACATTCTAACTAGGAGTAGGCATGTACAGATAGCTTCTAGGCCCAAAAAATAGCGAATTTTCGGGTGTTTTGAGCCTGAATTTGAGATATAAACGGGTACAGAAGATGCATGCACATATCGACTTTGGACTTAAAATATCGATTTTTAGCATGTTTTTAGCCCATATTTTGAAAACATTCTAGCACTGAGTAGGCATGTACAGATCGCTTCTGGGACCCCAAAATATTGAATTTTCGGGTGTTTTAAGCCTGAAATTGCGATATAAACGGGTACTGAAGATGCATACACATATCGACTTTTAGGCACCTAAAATATCGATTTTCTGTATGTTTTGGGCCTGTTTTTTTAATATACTCTAACACGGAGTAGGCATGTACAGATCGCTTCTGGGACCCCAAAATATCGAATTTTAGGGTGTTTTGTGCCTGAATTTGAGATATCGAATTTGGGCACCTTAAATATCGATTTTTAGCATGTTTTGGGCCTATATTTTGAAAATATTCTAGCACTGAGTAGGCAAGTACAAATCGCTTCTGGGACCCCAAAATATTGAATTTTCGGGTGTTTTGAGCCTGAATTTGAGATATAAACGGGTACAGAAGATATATGCACATATCGACTTTGGACACTTAAAATATCGATTTTTAGCATGTTTTAAGCCTATATTTTGAAAACATTCTAACTAGGAGTAGGCATGTACAGATCGCGTCTGGGACCCCAAAATATCGAATTTTCGGGTGTTTTGAGCCTGATTTTGAAATATAAACGGGTACAGAAGATGCATGCACATATCGACTTTTGAGAACCTAAAAGATCGATTTTCTGTATGTTTTGGGCTTGTATTTTGAAAATACTCTAACACGGAGTAGGCATGTACAGATCGCTTCTGGAACCCCAAAATATTGAATTTTCGGGTGTTTTGAGCCTGAATTTGAAATATAAACGGGTACAGAAGATGCATGCACATATCGACTTTGGACACTTAAAATATCGATTTTTAGCATGTTTTGGGCCTATATTTTGAAAAAATTCTAGCACTGAATAGGCATGTACAGATCGCTTCTGGGACCCCAAAATATCGAATTTTCGGGTGTTTTGTGCCTGAATTTGTGATATAAACGGGTACAGAAGATGCATGCACATATTGACTTTGTGCACCTAAAACATCGATTTTCAGCATGTTTTGGGCCTGAATTTTGAAAATACTCTAACATGGGGTAGGCATGTACAGATCGCTTCTTATACCCCAAAATATCGAATTTTCGGGTGTTTTAAGCCTGAAATTGAGATATAAACGGGTACTGAAGATGCATACACATATCGACTTTTAGGCATCTAAAATATCGATTTTCAGCATGTTTTGGGCCTGTATTTTGAAAATACCCTAACACGGAGTAGGCATGTACAGATCGCTTCTTGGACCCCAAAATATCGAATTTTCGGGTGTTTTAAGCCTGAATTTGAGATATAAATGGGTACTGAAGATTCATTCACATATTGAATTTTAGGCACCTTAAATATCGATTTTGAGTATGTTTTGGGTCTGATTCTTGAAAACATTCTAACTAGGACTAGGCATGTACAGATAGCTTCTAGGCCAAAAAAATAGCGAATTTTCGGGTGTTTTGAGCCTGAATTTGAGATATAAACGGGTACAGAAGATGCATGCACATATCGACTTTGGACTTAAAATATCGATTTTTATCATGTTTTGAGCCCATATTTTGAAAACATTCTAGCACTGAGTAGGCATGTACAGATCGCTTCTGGGACCCCAAAATATTGAATTTTAGGGTGTTTTAAGCCTGAAATTGCGATATAAACGGGTACTGAAGATGCATACACATATCGACTTTTAGGCACCTAAAAGATCGATTTTCTGTATGTTTTGGGCCTGTTTTTTTAATATACTCTAACACGGAGTAGGCATGTACAGATCGCTTCTGGGACCCCAAAATATCGAATTTTAGGGTGTTTTGAGCCTGATTTTGAAATATAAACGGGTACAGAAGATGCATGCACATATCGACTTTTGAGAACCTAAAAGATCGATTTTCAGTATGTTTTTTTGCCTGTATTTTGAAAACACTCTAACACGGAGTAGGCATGTACAGGTCGCTTCTTGTACCCGAAAGTATCGAATTTTCGCGTGTTTTAAGCCTGAATTTGAGATATAAACGGGAACTGAAGATGCATGCACTTATCGAGTTTTAGGCACCTTAAATATCGATTTTGAGTATGTTTTGGGTCTGTATCTTGAAAACATTATAACTAGGAGTAGGCATGTACAGATCGCTTCTAGGCCACAAAAATAGCGAGTTTTCGGGTGTTTTGAGCCTTAATTTGATATATAAACGGGTACAGAAGATGCATGCACATATCGACTTTTGACAATTAAAATATCGATTTTTAGCATGTTTTGAGCCTATATTTTGAAAACATTCTAGCACTGAGTAGGCATGTACAGATCGCTTCTGGGACCCAAAAATATCGTTTTTTCGGGTGTTTTGAGCCTGAATTTGAAATATAAACGGGTACAGAAGATGCATGCACATATCGACTTTTGGGAACCTAAAAGATCGATTTTCTGTATGTTTTGGGCCTGTATTTTGAAAATACTCTAACACGGAGTAGGTATGTACCGATCGCTTTTGGGATCCCAAAATATCGAATTTTCGGGTGTTTTGTGCCTGAATTTGAGATATCGACTTTGGGCACCTAAAATATCGATTTTTAGCATGTTTTGGGCCTATATTTTGAAAATATTCTAGCACTGAGTAGGCATGAACAGATCGCTTCTGGGACCCCAAAATATCGAATTTTCGGGTGTTTTGAGCCTGAATTTGAGATATAAACGGGTACAGAAGATGCATGCACATATCGACTTTTGGGCACCTAATAGATCGATTTTCAGTATGTTTTGGGCCTGTATTTTGAAAATACTCTAACACGGAGTAGGCATGTACAGATCGTTTCTGGGACCCCAAAATATCGAATTTTCGGGTGTTTTGTGCCTGAATTTGAGATATCGAATTTGGGCACCTAAAATATCGATTTTTAGCATGTTTTGGGCCTGAATTTTGAAAATACTCTAACACGGAGTAGGCATGTACAGATCGCTTCTTGGACCCCAAAATATTGAATTTTCGGGTGTTTTGAGCCTGAATTTGAGATATAAACGGGTACAGAAGATGCATGCACAAATTGACTTTGGGCACCTAAAATATCGATTTTCAGCATGTTTTGGGTCTGTATTTTGAAAATACTCTAACACGGAGTAGGCATGTACAGATCGCTTCTTGGACCCCAAAATATTGAATTTTCGGGTGTTTTGAGCCTGAATTTGAGATATAAACGGGTACAGAAGATGCATGCACAAATTGACTTTGGGCACCTAAAATATCGATTTTCAGCATGTTTTGGGTCTGTATTTTGAAAATACTCTAACACGGAGTAGGCATGTACAGATCGCTTCTTGGACCCCAAAATATCGAATTTTCGGGTGTTTTGTGCCTGATTTTGAGATATAAACGGGTACTGAAGATGCATGCACATATCGACTTTGGACTCTTAAAATATCGATTTTTAGCATGTTTTGAGCCTATATTTTGAAAACATTCTAGTACTGTGTAGGCATGTACAAATCGCTTCTGGGGCCCCAAAATATCGAATTTTCGGTGTGTTTGGAGTCTGAATTAGAGATATAAACGGGTACAGAAGATGTATGCACATATCGACGTTTGGGAACCTAAAAGATCGATTTTCAGTATGTTTTGGGCCTGTATTTTTATAATACTCTAACAGGAGTAGGCATGTACAGATCGCATCTGGGACCCCAAAATATTGAATTTTCGGGTGTTTTGTGCCTGAATTTGAGATATAAACTGGTACTGAAGATGCATGCACATATCGAATTTTGGGCACCTAGAATATCGATTTTGGCATGTTTTGGGTCTGTATCTTGAAAACATTCTAACTAGGAGTAGGCATGTACAGATCGCTTCAAGGCCCCCAAAATACCGAATTTTCGGGTGTTTTGAGCCTGAATTTGAGATATAAACGGGTACAGAAAATGCATACACATATTGACTTTGGGCACCTAA
The DNA here is from genome assembly GCA_033782935.1 of Petrolisthes cinctipes. Lineage (NCBI taxonomy): Eukaryota > Metazoa > Arthropoda > Malacostraca > Decapoda > Porcellanidae > Petrolisthes > Petrolisthes cinctipes. The sequence goes on from JAWQEG010000015.1 coordinate 2,829,815, forward strand.
AATATCGATTTTCAACATGTTTTGGGCCTGTATTTTGAAAATACTGTAACACGGAGTAGGCATGTACAGATCGCTTCTGGGACCCAAAAATATCGATTTTTCGGGGGTTTTGATCCTGAATTTGTGATATAAACGGGTACAGAAGATACATGCACGTATTGACTTTTGCACCTAAAATATCGGTTTTCAGTATGTTTTGGGCCTGTATTTTGAAAATACTCTAACACGGAGTAGGCATGTACAGATCGCTTCTTGGACCCCGATATATAAAATTTTCGGGTGTTTTAAGCCTGAATTTGAGATATAAACGGGTACAGATGATGCATGCACATATCGACTTTTGACAATTAAAATATCGATTTTTAGCATATTTTGAGCCTATATTTTGAAAACTTTCTAGCACTGAGTATGCATGTACAGATCGCTTCTGGGACCCAAAAACATCGATTTTTCGGGTGTTTTGAGCCTGAATTTGAAATATAAACGGGTACATAAGATGATTGCACATATCGACTTTTGGGAACCTAAGAGATCGATTTTCTGTATGTTTTGGGCCTGTATTTTGAAAATACTCTAACACGGAGTAGGTATGTGCAGATCGATTTTGGGACCCCAAAATATCGAATTTTTGGGTGTATTGTGCCTGAATTTGAGATATCGACTTTGGGCTCCTAAAATATCGATTTTTAGCATGTTTTGGGCCTATATTTTGAAAATATTCTAGCACTGAGTAGGCATGAACAGATCGCTTCTGGGACCCCAAAATATCGAATTTTCGGGTATTTTGAGCCTGAATTTGAGATATAAACGGGTACAGAAGATGCATGCACATATCGACTTTTAGGCACCTTAAATATCGATTTTGAGTATGTTTTGGGTCTGAATCTTGAAAACATTCTAACTAGGAGTAGGCATGTACAGATCGCTTCTGGGACCCCAAAATATCGAATTTTCGGGTGTTTTGTGCCTGAATTTGAGATATCGATTTTGGTCACCTAAAATATCGATTTTTAGCATGTTTTGGGCCTATATTTTGAAAATATTCTAGCACTGAGTAGGCATGTACAGATCGCTTCTGGGTCCCCAAAATATCGAATTTTCGGGTGTTTTGAGCCTGAATTTGAAATATAAACGGGTACAGAAGATGCATGCACATATCAACTTTTGAGAACCTAAAAGATCGATTTTCAGTATGCTTTGGGCTTGTATTTTGAAAATACTCTGACACGGAGTACAGATCCCTTCTCGGACCCCAAAATATCGATTTTTCGGGTGTTTTGAGCCTGAATTTGTGATATAAACAGGTACAGAAGATGCATGCATATATCGACGTTTGTTCACCTAAAATATCGATTTTCAGTATGTTTTGGGCCTGTATTTTGAAAACATTCTAACTAGGAGTAGGCATGTACACATCGCTTCTAGGCACCAAAAATATCGAATTTTCGGATGTTTGAAGCCTGAATTTGAAATATGAACGGGTACTGAAGATGCATGCACATATCGACTTTGGACACTTAAAATATCGATTTTTAGCATGTTTTGAGCCTATATTTTGAAAACATTCTAGCACTGAGTAGGCATGTACAGATCGCTTCTGGGTCCTCAAAATATCGAATTTTTGCGTGTGTTGAGCCTGAATTTAAAATATAAACGGGTACAGAAGATGCATGCACATATCAACTTTTGAGAACCTAAAAGATCGATTTTTAGTATGTTTTTGGCCTGTATTTTGAAAATACTCTAACACGGAGTAGGCATGTACAGATCGCTTCTGGGACCCAAAAATATCGATTTTTCGGGTATTTTGAGCCTGAATTTGTGATATATACGGGTACAGAAGATACATGCACATATTGATTTTTGCACCTAATATATCGACTTTTAGCATGTTTTTGGGCCTGTATTTTGAAAACACTCTAACACGGAGTAGGCATGTACAGATCGCTTCTGGGACCCTAAAATATCGAATTTTCGGGTGCTTTGTGCCTGAATTTGAGATATCGAATTTGGGCACCTAAAATATCGATTTTTAGCGTGTTTTGGGCCTATATTTTGATAATACTCTAACAGGAGTAGGCATGTACAGATCGCTTCTGGGAACCCGAAATATTGAATTTTCGGGTGTTTTGTGCCTGAATTTGAGATATAAACTGGTACTGAAGATGCATGCACATATCGAATTTTGGGCACCTAGAATATCGATTTTGAGCATGTTTTGGGTCTGTATCTTGAAAACATTCTAACTAGGAGTAGGCATGTACAGATCGCTTCAAGGCCCCCAAAATACCGAATTTTCGGGTGTTTTGAGCCTGAATTTGAGATATAAACGGGTACAGAAGATGCATGCACTTATCGACTTTGGACACTTAAAATATCGATTTTTAGCATGTTTTGAGCCTGTATTTTGAAAAAAAATTCTAGCACTGAGTAGGCATGTACAGATAGCTTCTGAGACCCAAAAATATCGAATTTTCGGGTGTTTTGAGGTTGAATTTGGGATATAAACGGGTGCAGATGATGCATACACATATTGACTTTGGGCACCTAAAATATCGATTTTCAGTATGTTTTGGGCTTGTATTTTGAAAATACTCTAACACGGAGTAGGCATGTACAGATCGCTTCTTGTACCCCAAAGTATCGAATTTTCGCGTGTTTTACGCCTGAATTTGAGATATAAATGGGTACTGAAGATGCATGCACATATCGACTTTTAGGCACCTTAAATATCGATTTTGAGTATGTTTTGGGTCTGTATCTTGAAAACAATATAACTAGGAGTAGGCATGTACAGATCGCTTCTAGGCCACAAAAATAGCGAATTTTCGGGTGTTTTAAGCCTTAATTTGATATATAAACGGGTACAGATGATGCATGCACATATCGACTTTTGACAATTAAAATATCGATTTTTAGCATGTTTTGAGCCGATATTTTGAAAACATTCTAGCATTGAGTAGGCATGTACAGATCGCTTCTGGGACCCAAAAATATCGATTTTTCGGGTGTTTTGAGCCTGAATTTGAAATATAAACGGGTACAGAAGATGCATGCACATATCGACTTTTGGGAAACTAAAAGATCGATTTTCAGAATGTTTTGGGCCTGTATTTTGAAAATACTCTAACGCGGAGTAGGTATGTACAGATTGCTTTTGGGACCCCAAAATATCGAATTTTCGGGAGTTTTGTGCCTGAATTTGAGATCTCGACTTTGGGCACCTAAAATATCGATTTTTAGCATGTTTTGGGCCTATATTTCGAAAATATTCTAGCACTGAGTAGGCATGAACAGATCGCTTCTGGGACCCCAAAATATCGAATTTTCGGGTGTTTTAAGCCTGAATTTGAGATATAAACGGGTACAGAAGATGCATGCACATATCGACTTTTGGGCACCTAATAGATCGATTTTCAGTATGTTTTGGGCCTGAATTTTGAAAATACTCTAACACGGAGTAGGCATGTACAGATCGTTTCTGGGACCCCAAAATATGGAATTTTCGGGTGTTTTGTGCCTGAATTTGAGATATCGAATTTGGGCACCTAAAATATCGATTTTTAGCATGTTTTGGGCCTGAATTTTGAAAATACTCTAACACGGAGTAGGCATGTACAGATCGCTTCTTGGACCACAAAATATTGAATTTTCGGGTGTTTTGAGCCTGAATTTGAGATATAAACGGGTACAGAAGATGCATGCATATATCGACGTTTGGTCACCTAAAATATCGATTTTCAGTATGTTTTGGGCCTGTATTTTGTAAACATTCTAACTAGGAGTAGGCATGTACACATCGCTTCTAGGCACCAAAAATATCGAATTTTCGGATGTTTTGAGCCTGAATTTGAAATATGAACGGGTACTGAAGATGCATGCACATATCGACTTTGGACACTTAAAATATCGATTTTTAGCATGTTTTGAGCCTATATTTTGAAAACATTCTAGCACTGAGTAGGCATGTACAGATCGCTTCTGGGTCCTCAAAATATCGAATTTTCGCGTGTGTTGAGCCTGAATTTGAAATATAAACGGGTACAGAAGATGCATTCACATATCAACTTTTGAGAACCTAAAAGATCGATTTTCAGTATGTTTTGGGCCTGTATTTTGAAAATACTCTAAAACGGAGTAGGCATGTACAGATCGCTTCTGGGACCCAAAAATATCGATTTTTCGGGTATTTTGAGCCTGAATTTGTGATATATACGGGTACAGAAGATACATGCACATATTGATTTTTGCACCTAATATATCGATTTTTAGCATGTTTTTGGGCCTGTATTTTGAAAACACTCTAACACGGAGTAGGCATGTACAGATCGCTTCTTGGACCCCAAAATATCGAATTTTCGGGTGTTTTGAGCCTGAATTTGAGATATAAACGGGTACTGAAGATGCATGCACATATCGACTTTTAGGCACCTTAAATATCGATTTTCAGTATGTTTTGGGCCTGTATTTTGAAAATACTCTAACATGGAGTAGGCATGTACAGATCACTTCTGGGACCCCAAAATATCGAATTTTCGGGTGCTTTGTGCCTGAATTTGAGATATCGAATTTAGGCACCTAAAATATCGATTTTTAGCGTGTTTTGGGCCTATATTTTGATAATACTCTAACAGGAGTAGGCATGTACAGATCACTTCTGGGAACCCAAAATATTGAATTTTCGGGTGTTTTGTGCCTGAATTTGACATATAAACTGGTACTGAAGATGCATGCACATATCGAATTTTGGGCACCTAGAATATCGATTTTGAGCATGTTTTGGGTCTGTATCTTGAAAACATTCTAACTAGGAGTAGGCATGTACAGATCGCTTCAAGGCCCCCAAAATACCGAATTTTCGGGTGTTTTGAGCCTGAATTTGAGATATAAACGGGTACAGAAGATGCATGCACATATCGACTTTGGACACTTAAAATATCGATTTTTAGCATGTTTTGAGCCTGTATTTTGAAAAAAATTCTAGCACTGAGTAGGCATGTACAGATCGCTTCTGAGACCCAAAAATATCGAATTTTCGGGTGTTTTGAGGTTGAATTTGGGATATAAACGGGTGCAGAAGATGCATACACATATTGACTTTGGGCACCTAAAATATCGATTTTCAGTATGTTTTGGGCTTGTATCTTGAAAATACTGTAACACGGAGTAGGCATGTACAGATCGCTTCTGGGACCCAAAAATATCGATTTTTCGGGTGTTTTGAGCCTGAATTTGTGATATAAACGGGTACAGAAGATACATGCACATATTGACTTTTGCACCTAAAATATCGATTTTCAGCATGTTTTGGGCCCGTATTTTGAAAATACTCTAACACGGAGTAGGCATGTACAGATCGCTTCTTGTACCCCAAAGTATTGAATTTTCGCGTGTTTTACGCCTGAATTTGAGATATAAATGGGTACTGAAGATGCATGCACATATCGACTTTTAGGCACCTTAAATATCGATTTTGAGTATGTTTTGGGTCTGTATCTTGAAAACAATATAACTAGGAGTAGGCATGTACAGATCGCTTCTAGGCCACAAAAATAGCGAATTTTCGGGAGTTTTGTGCCTGATTTTGAGATCTCGACTTTGGGCACCTAAAATATCGATTTTTAGCATGTTTTGGGCCTATATTTTGAAAATATTCTAGCACTGAGTAGGCATGAACAGATCGCTTCTGGGACCCCAAAATATCGAATTTTCGGGTGTTTTAAGCCTGAATTTGAGATATAAACGGGTACAGAAGATGCATGCACATATCGACTTTTGGGCACCTAATAGATCGATTTTCAGTATGTTTTGGGCCTGAATTTTGAAAATACTCTAACACGGAGTAGGCATGTACAGATCGTTTCTGGGACCCCAAAATATGGAATTTTCGGGTGGTTTGTGCCTGAATTTGAGATATCGAATTTGGGCACCTAAAATATCGATTTTTAGCATGTTTTGGGCCTGAATTTTGAAAATACTCTAACACGGAGTAGGCATGTACAGATCGCTTCTTGGACCACAAAATATTGAATTTTCGGGTGTTTTGAGCCTGAATTTGAGATATAAACGGGTACAGAAGATGCATGCACAAATTGACTTTGGGCACCTAAAATATCGATTTTCAGCATGTTTAGGGCCTGTATTTTGAAAATACTCTAACACGGTGTAGGCATGTACAGATCGCTTCTTGGACCCCAAAATATCGAATTTTCGGGTGTTTTGTGCCTGAATTTGAGATATAAACGCGTACGGAAGATGCATGCACATATCGACGTTTGGGAACCTAAAAGATCGATTTTCAGTATGTTTTGGGCCTGTATTTTTATAATACTCTAACAGGAGTAGGCATGTACAGATCGCTTCTGGGACCCTAAAATATTGAATTTTCGGGTGTTTTATGCCTGAATTTGAGATATAAACTGGTACTGAAGATGCATGCACATATCGAATTTTGGGCACCTAGAATATCGATTTTCAGCATGTTTTGGGTGTGTATCTTGAAAACATTCTAACTAGGAGTAGGCATGTACAGATCGCTTCAAGGCCCCCAAAATACCGAATTTTTGGGTGTTTTGAGCCTGAATTTGAGATATAAACGGGTACAGAAGATGCATGCACATATCGACTTTGGACACTTAAAATATCGATTTTTAGCATGTTTTGATCCTATATTTTGAAAAAAATTCTAGCACTGAGTAGGCATGTACAGATCGCTTTTGGGACCCAAAAATATCGGTTTTTCGGGTGTTTTGAGGTTGAATTTGGGATATAAACGGGTGCAGAAGATGCATACACATATTGACTTTGGGCACCTAAAATATTGATTTTCAGTATGCTTTGGGCCTGTATTTTGAAAATACTGTAACACGGAGTAGGCATGTACAGATCGCTTCTGGGACCCAAAAATATCGATTTTTCGGGTGTTTTGAGCCTGAATTTCTGATATAAACGGGTACAGAAGATACATGCACGTATTGACTTTTGCACCTAAAATATCGATTTCCAGCATGTTTTGGGCCTGTATTTTGAAAATACTCTAACACGGAGTAGGCATGTACAGATCGCTTCTTGGACCCCGAAATATAAAATTTTCGAGTGTTTTCAGCCTGAATTTGAGATATAAACGGGTACAGAAGATGCATGCACATATCGACTTTTGACAATTAAAATATCGATTTTTAGCATATTTTGAGCCTATATTATGAAAACATTCTAGCACTGAGTACGCATGTACAGATCGCTTCTGGGACCCAAAAATATCGATTTTTCGGGTGTTTTGAGCTTGAATTTGAGATATAAACGGGTACAGAAGATGCATGCACATATAGATCGATTTTCAATATGTTTTGGGCCTGTATTTTGAAAATACTCTAACACGGAGTAGGCATGTACAGATCGTTTCTGGGACCCCAAAATATGGAATTTTCGGGTGTTTTGTGCCTAAATTTGAGATATCGACTTTGGGCACCTAAAATATCGATTTTTAGCATGTTTTGGGCCTGAATTTTGAAAATACTCTAACACGGAGTAGGCATGTACAGATAGCTTATTAGACCCCAAAATATCGAATTTTCGGGTGTTTTAAGCCTGAAATTGAGATATAAACGGATACTGAAGATGCATACACATATCGACTTTTAGGCACCTAAAATATCGATTTTGAGCATGTTTTGGGCCTGTATTTTGAAAATACTCTTACACGGAGTAGGCATGTACAGATCGCTTCTTGCACCCCAAAATATCGAATTTTCGGGTGTATTAAGCCTGAATTTGAGATATAAATAGGTACTGAAGAGGCATGCACATATCGACTTTTAGGCACCTTAAATATCGATTTTGAGTATGTTTTGGGTCTGAATCTTGAAAACATTCTAACTAGGAGTAGGCATGTACAGATAGCTTCTAGGCCAAAAAAATAGCGAATTTTCGGGTGTTTTGAGCCTGAAATTGATATATAAACGGGTACAGAAGATGCATGCACATATCGACTTTGGACACTTATAATATCGATTTTTAGCATGTTTTGAGCCTATATTTTGAAAACATTCTAGCACTGAGTAGGCATGTACAGATCGATTCTGGGACCACAAAATATCGAATTTTCGGGTGTTTTTGAACCTGAATTTGAAATATAAACGGGTACAGAAGGTGCATGCACATATCGACTTTACGGAACCTAAAAGATCGATTTTCTGTATGTTTTGGGCCTGTATTTTGAATATACTCTAACACGGAGTAGGCATGTACAGATCGCTTCTTGGACCCCAAAATATCGAATTTTCAGGTGTTTTGTGCCTGAATTTGAGATATCGAATTTGGGCACCTAAAATATCGATTTTTAGCATGTTTTGGGCCTATATTTTGAAAATATTCTAGCACTGAGTAGGCATGTACAGATCGCTTCTGGGACCCCAAAATATTGATTTTTCGGGTGTTTTGAGCCTGAATTTGTGATATAAACGGGTACAGAAGATACATGCACGTATTGACTTTTGCACCTAAAATATCGATTTTCAGCATGTTTTGGGCCTGTATTTTGAAAATACTCTAACACGGAGTAGGCATGTACAGATCGTTTCTGGGACCCCAAAGATGGAATTTTCGGGTGTTTTGTGCCTGAATTTGAGATATCGAATTTGGGCACCTAAAATATCGATTTTTAGCATGTTTTGGGCCTGAATTTTGAAAATACTCTAACACGGAGTAGGCATGTAGAGATCGCTTCTTAGACCCCAAAATATCGAATTTTCTGGTGTTTTAAGCCTGAAATTGAGATATAAACGGGTACTGAAGATGCATACACATATCGACTTTTAGGCACCTAAAATATCGATTTTGAGCATGTTTTGGGCCTGTATTTTGAAAACATTCAAACTAGGAGTAGGCATTTACAGATAGCTTCTAGGCCCAAAAAATAGCGAATTTTCGAGTGTTTTGAGCCTGAATTTGATATATAAACGGGTACAGAAGATGCATGCACATATCGACTTTGGACACTTATAATATCGATTTTTAGCATGTTTTAAGCCGATATTTTGAAAACATTCTAGCACTGAGTAGGCATGTACAGATCGCTTCTGGTACCCCAAAATATCGAATTTTCGGGTGTTTTGATCCTGAATTTGAAATATAAACGGGTACAGAAGATGCATGCACATATCGACTTTTGGGAACCTAGAAGATCGATTTTCTATATGTTTTGGGCCTGTATTTTGAATATACTCTAACGCGGAGTAGGCATGTACAGATCGCTTCTGGGACCCCAAAATATCGAATTTTCGGGTGGTTTGTGCCTGAATTTGAGAAATCGAATTTGGGCACCTAAAATATCGATTTTTAGCATGTTTTGGGCCTATATTTTGAAAATATTCTAGCACTGAGTAGGCATGTACAGATCGCTTCTGTGACCCCAAAATATTGAATTTTCGGTTGTTTTGAGCCTGAATTTGAGATATAAACGGGTACTGAAGATGCATGCAAATATCGACTTTGGACACTTAAAATATCGATTTTTAGCATGTTTTGAGCCTATATTTTGAAAACATTCTAGCACTGAGTAGGCATGTACAGATCGCTTCTGGGTCCCCAAAATATCGAATTTTAGGGTGTTTTGAACCTGAATTTGAAATATAAACGGGTACAGAAGATGCATGCACATATCAACTTTTGAGAACCTAAAAGATCGATTTTCAGTATGTTTTGGGCCTGTATTTTGTAAATACTCTAACACGGAGTAGGCATGTACAGATCGCTTCTGGGACCCAAAAATATCGTTTTTTCGGGTGTTTTGAGCCTGAATTTGTGATATAAACGGGTACAGAAGATACATTCACATATTGACTTTTGCACCTAAAATATCGATTTTTAGCATGTTTTTGGGCCCGTATTTTTGAAAAAACTCTAACACGGAGTAGGCATGTACAGATCGCTTCTTGGACCCCAAAATATCGAATTTTCGGGTGTTTTAAGCCTGAATTTGAGATATAAACGGGTACTGAAGATGCATGCACATATCGACTTTTAGGCACCTTAAATATCGATTTTGAGTATGTTTTGGGTCTGTATCTTGAAAACATTCTAACTATGAGTAGGCATGTACAGATCGCTTCTAGGCTCCAAAAAAAGCGAATTTTCGGGTGTTTTGAGCCTGAATTTGATATATAAACGGGTACTGAAGATGCATGCACATATTGACTTTTAGGCATCTTATATATATCAATTTTGAGTATGTTTTGGGTCTGTACCTTGAAGACATTGTAACTAGGAGTAGGCATGTACAGATCGCTTCTAGGCCCCAAAAATATCGAATTTTCGGGTGTTTTTTACCTGAATTGGAGATATCGACTTTGGGCACATAAAATATCGATTTTTAGCATGTTTTGGGCCTATATTTTGAAAATATTCTTACACTGAGTAGGCATGTACAGATCGCTTCTGGGACCCCAAAATATCGAATTTTCGGGTATTTTCAGCCTGAATTTGAGATATAAACGGGTACAGAAAATGCATGCACATATCGACTTTTGGGCACCTAAAAGATCGATTTTCAGTATGTTTTGGGCATGTATTTTGAAAATACTCTAACATGGAGTAGTCATGTACAGATCGCTTCTGGGACCCCAAAATATCGAATTTTCGTGTGCTTTGTGCCTGAATTTGAGATATCGAATTTGGGCACCTAAAACATCGATTTTTAGCATGTTTTGGGCCTATATTTTGAAAATATTCTAGGACTGAGTAGGCATGTACAGATCGCTTCTGGGACCCCAAAATATTGAATTTTCGGGTGTTTTGAGCCTGAATTTGAGATATAAACGGGTACAGAAGATGCATGCACAAATTGACTTTGGGCACCTAAAATATCGATTTTCAGCATGTTTTGCGCCTGTATTTTAAAAATACTCTAACACGGAGTAGGCATGTACAGATCGCTTCTGGGACCCCAAAATAACGAATTTTCGGGGGTTTTGTGCCTGAATTTTAGATATAAACTGGTACTGAAGATGCATGCACATATCGACTTTTGGGCACATAAGAGATCGATTTTCTGTATGTTTTGGGCCTGTATTTTGAAAATACTCTAACACGGAGTAGGTATGTACAGATCGCTTTTGGGACCCCAAAATATCGAATTTTCGGGTGTTTTGTGCCTGAATTTGAGATATCGACTTTGGGCACCTAAAATATCGATTTTTAGCATGTTTTGGGCCTATATTTTGAAAATATTCTAGCACTGAGTAGGCATGTACAGATCGCTTCTGGGACCCCAAAATATCAAATTTTCGGGTGTTTTGTGCCTGAATTTGTGATATAAACGGGTACAGAAGATGCATGCACATATTGACTTTGGGCACCTAAAAGATCGATTTTCACCATGTTTTGGGCCTGAATTTTGGAAATACTCTAACACGGAGTAGGCATGTACAGATCGCTTCTTGGACCCCAAAACATTGAATTTTCGGGTGTTTTAAGCCTGAATTTGAGATATAAACGGGTACTAAAGATACATGCACATATCGACTTTTAGGCAACTAAAATATCGATTTTTAGTATGTTTTGGGTCTGTATCTTGAAAACATTCTAACTAGGAGTAGGCATGTACACATCTCTTCTAGGCCCCCAAAATACCGAATTTTTGGATGTTTTGAGCCTGAATTTTAGATATAAACGGGTACAGAAGATGCATGCACAAATTGACTTCGGGCACCTAAAATATCGATTTTCAGCATGTTTTGCGCCTGTATTTTGAAAATACTCTAACACGGAGTAGGCATGTACAGATCGCTTCTGAAACCCCAATATATCGAATTTTCAATTGTTTTGTGCCTGAATTTTAAGTATCGACTTTGTGCACCTACAATATCGATTTTTAGCATGTTTTGGGCCTATATTTTGAAAATCTTTTAGCACTGAGTAGGCATGTACAGATCGCTTCTTGGACCCCAAAATATCGAATTTTCGGGTGTTTTAAGCCTGAATTTGAAATATAAACGGGTACTGAAGATGCATGCACATATCGACTTTTGAGAACCTAAAAGATCAATTTTCATTATGTTTGGGCCTGTAATTTGAAAATACTCTAACACGGAGTAGGCATGTACAGATCCTTCTGGGACCCAAAAATATCGATTTTTCATGTGTTTTGAGCCTGAATTTGTGATATAAACGGGTACAGAAGATACATGCACATATTGACTTTTGCACCTAAAATTTCGATTTTCAGCATGTTTTGGGCCTGTATTTTGAAAATACTCTAACACGTAGTAGGCATGTACAGATCGCTTCTTGGACCCCAAAATATCGAATTTTCGGATGTTTTAAGCCTGAATTTGAGATATAAACGGGTACTGAAGAAGCATGCACATATCGACTTTTAGGCACCTTAAATATCGATTTTGAGTATGTTTTGGGCCTGTATCTTGAAAACATTCTAACTATGAGTAGGCATGTACAGATCGCTTTTAGGCCCCAAAAATATCGAATTTTCGGGTGTTTTGAGCCTGAATTTGATATATAAACGGGTACTGAAGATGCATGCACATATCGACTTTTGGGAACCTAAAAGATCGATTTTCTGTATGTTTTGGGCCTGTATTTTGAAAATACTCTAACACGGAGTAGGTATGTACAGATCGCTTTTGGGACCCCAAAATATCGAATTTTCGGGAGTTTTGTGCCTGAATTTTTGATATTGACTTTGGGCACCTAAAATATCGATTTTTAGCATGTTTCGGGCCTATATTTAAAAAAAAATTCTAGCAATGAGTAGGCATGAACAGATCGCTTCTGGGACACCAAAATATCGAATTTTCGGGTGTTTTGAGAATGAATTTGAGATATAAACGGGTACAGAAGATGCATGCACATATCGACTTTTGGGCACCTAATAGATCGATTTTCAGTATGTTTTGGACCTGTATTTTGAAAATACTCTAACACGGAGTAGGCATGTACAGATCGTTTCTGGGACCCCAAAATATGGAATTTTCGGGTGTTTTGTGCCTGAATTTGAGATATCGAATTTGGGCACCTAAAATATCGATTTTTAGCATGTTTTGGGGCTATATTTTGAAAATCTTCTAGCACTGAGTAGGCATGTACAGATCGCTTTTGGGACCCCAAAATATTGAATTTTCGGGTGTTTTGTGCCTGAATTTTTGATATCGACTTTGGGCACCTAAAATATCGATTTTTAGCATGTTTTGGGCCTATATTTAAAAAAAAATTCTAGCACTGAGTAGGCATGAACAGATCGCTTCTGGGACCCCAAAATATCGAATTTTCGGGTGTTTTGAGAATGAATTTGAGATATAAAAGGGGACAAAAGATGCATGCACATATCGACTTTTGGGCACCTAATAGATCGATTTTCAGTATGTTTTGGACCTGTATTTTGAAAATACTCTAACACGGAGTAGGCATGTACAGATCGTTTCTGGGACCCCAAAATATGGAATTTTCGGGTGTTTTGTGCCTGAATTTGAGATCTCGAATTTGGGCACCTAAAATATCGATTTTTAGCATGTTTTGGGCCTATATTTTGAAAATCTTCTAGCACTGAGTAGGCATGTACAGATCGCTTCTTGGACCCCAAAATATCGAATTTTCGGGTGTTTTAAGCCTGAATTTGAGATATAAACGGGTAGTGAAGATGCATGCACATATCGACTTTGGACACTTAAAATATCGATTTTCAGCATGTTTTGAGCCTATATTTTGAAAACATTCTAGCACTGAGTAGGCATGTACAGATCACTTTTGGGACCCCAAAATATCGAATTTTCGGGTGTTTTAAGCCTGAATTTGAAATATAAACGGGTACAGAAGATGCATGCACATATCGACTTTTGAGAACCTAAAAGATCAATTTTCATTATGTTTGGGCCTGTAATTTGAAAATACTCTAACACGGAGTAGGCATGTACAGATCGCTTCTGGGACCCAAAAATATCGATTTTTCATGTGTTTTTAGCCTGAATTTGTGATATAAACGGGTTCAGAAGATACATGCACATATTGTCTTTTGCACCTAAAATTTCAATTTCAGCATGTTTTGGGCCTGTATTTTGAAAATACTCTAACACGTAGTAGGCATGTACAGATCGCTTCTTGGACCCCAAAATATCGAATTTTCGGATGTTTTAAGCCTGAATTTGAGATATAAACGGGTACTGAAGAAGCATGCAAATATCGACTTTTAAGCACCTTAAATATCGATTTTGAGTATGTTTTGGGTCTGTATCTTGAAAACATTCTAACTATGAGTATGCATGTACAGACCGCTTTTAGGCCACAAAAAAAGCGAATTTTCGGGTGTTTTGAGCCTGAATTTGATATATAAACGGGTAATGAAGATGCATGCACATATCGACTTTTAGGCTCCTTATATATCGATTTTGAGTATGTTTTGGGTCTGTATATTGAAAACATTCTAACACGGAGTAGGCATGTACAGATCGCTTCTAGGCCCCAAAAATATCTATTTTTTGGGTGTTTTGAGGTTGAATTTGGGATATAAACGGGTGCAGAAGATGCATACACATATTGACTTTGGGCACCTAAAATATCGATTTTCATCAAGTTTTAGGCTTGTATCTGAGTAGGCATGTACAGATCGCTTCTGGGACCCCAAAATAACGAATTTTCGGGTGTTTTGTGCCTGAATTTGTGATATAAACGGGTACAGAAGATGCATGCACTTAATGACTATGGGCACCTAAAAAATCGATTTTCACCATGTTTTGGGCCTGAATTTTGGAAATACTCTAACACGGAGTAGACATGTACAGATCGCTTCTTGGACCCCAAAATATCGAATTTTAGGGTGTTTTAAGCCTGAATTTGAGATAAAAACGGGTACTGAAGCTGCATGCACATATCGACTTTGAGGCACCTAAAATATCGATTTTGAGTATGTTTTGGGTCTGTATCTTGAAAAAATTCTAACTAGGAGTAGGCATGTACACATCGCTTCTAGGCCCCCAAAATACCGAATTTTCGGATGTTTTGAGCCTGAATTTGAGATATAAACGGGTACAGAAGATGCAGGCACATATTGACTTTGGGCACCTAAAATATCGATTTCCAATATGTTTTGGGCCTGTATTTTGAAAATACTCTAACACGGAGTAGGCATGTACTGTTCGCTTCTGGGACCCCAAAATATCGAATTTTCGGGTGTTTTGGGCCTGAATTTGAAATATCAACTTTAGTCACCTACAATATCGATTTTTAGCATGTTTTGCGCCTATATTTTGAAAATATTCTAGCACTGAGTAGGCATGTACAGATCGCTTCTGGGACCCCAAAATATCGAATTTTCGGGTGTTTTGAGCCTGAATTTGAGATATAAACGGGTACAGAAGATGCATGCACCTATCGACTTTTGGGCACCTAAAATATCGATTTTGAGCATGTTTTGGGTCTGTATCTTGAAAACACTCTAACTAGGAGTAGGGATGTACAGATCGCTTCTAGGTCCCAAAAATACCGAATTTTCGGGTGTTTTGAGCCTGAATTTGAGATATAAACGGGTACAGAAGATGCATGCACATATTGACTTTGGGCACCTAAAATATCGATTTTTAGCATGTTTTGGGCCTGCATTTTGAAAATACTCTAATTAGGAGTAGGCATGTACAGATCGCTTCTGGGACCTCAAAATATCGAATTTTCGGGTGCTTTGAGCCTGAATTTGAGATATAAACGGGTACTGAAGATACATGCACATATCGACTTTGGACACTTAAAATATCGATTTTTAGCATGTTTTGAGCATATATTTTGAAAACATTGTAGCACTGACTAGACATGTACAGATCGCTTCTGGGACCCAAAATTATCGAATTTTCGGGTGTTTTGAGGTTGAATTTGAGATATAAACGAGTGCAGAAGATGCATACACATGTTCAATTTGGGTACCTAAAATATCGATTTTTAGCATGTTTTGGGCCTGTATCTGAGTAGGCATGTACAGATCGCTTTTGGGACCCCAAAATATCGAATTTTCGGGTGTTTGGAGCCTGAATTTGAGATATAAACGGGTACCGAAGATGAATGCACATATCGACATTTGGGCACCTAAAAGATCGATTTTCAGTATGTTTTGGGCCTGTATTTTGAAAATACTCTAATACGGAGTAGGCATGTACAGTTGACTTCTGGGACCCCAAAATATCGAATTTTAGGGTGTTTTGGGCCTGAATTTGAGATATCGACTTTGGGCACCTAAAATATCGATTTTTTGCATGTTTTGAGCCTATATTTTGAAAACATTCTAGCACCGACTAGACATGTACAGATCGCTTCTGGGACCCAAAATTATCAAATTTTCGGGTGTTTTGAGGTTGAATTTGAGATATAAACGAGTGCAGAAGATGCATACACATGTTCAATTTGTGTACCTAAAATATCGATTTTCAGCATGTTTTGGGCCTGCATCTGGGTAGGCATGTACAGATCGCTTCTGGGACCCCAAAATATCGAATTTTCGTGTTTTTGGAGCCTGAATTTGAGATATAAACGGGTACAGAAGATGCATGCACATATCGACTTTTTGGCACCTAAAAGATCGATTTTCAGTATGTTTTGGGCTTGTATTTTGAAAATACTCTAACACGGAGTAGGCATGTACAGTTCGCTTCTGGGACCCCAAAATATCGAATTTTCGGGTGTTTTGGGCCTAAATTTGAAATATCGACTTTGGGCACCTAAAATATCGATTTTAGCATGTTTTGGGCCTATATTTTGAAAATATTCTAGCACTTAGTAGGCATGTACAGATCGCTTCTGGAACCCAAAAATATCGAATTTTCGGGTGTTTTAAGCCTGAATTTGAGATATAAACGGGTGCTGAAGATGCATGCACATATCGACTTTTAGGCACCTAAAATATCGATTTTGAGTATGTTTTGGGTCTGTATCTTGAAAAAATTCTAACTAGGAATAGGCATGTACACATCGCTTCTAGGCCCCAAAAATACCGAATTTTCGGATGTTTTGAGCCTGAATTTGAGATATAAACGGGTACAGAAGATGCAGGCACATATTGACTTTGGGCACCTAAAATATCGATTTTCAGCATGTTTTGGGCCTGTATTTTGAAAATACTCTAACACGGTTTAGGCATGTACAGATCGCTTCTGGGACCCCAAAATATCGAATTTTCGGGTGTTTTGTGCCTGAATTTGAGATATCGACTTTGGGCACCGAAAATATCGATTTTTAGCATGTTTTGGGCCTATATTTTGAAAATATTCTAGCACTGAGTAGGCATGTACAGATCGCTTCTGGGACCCCAAAATATCGATTTTTCGGGTGATTTGAGCCTAAATTTGAGATATAAACGGGTACTGAAGATGCATGCACATACTGACTTTTGGGCACCTAAAAGATCGATTTTCAGTTTGTTTTGGGCCTGTATTTTGAAAATACTCTAACACGGAGTAGGCATGTACAGATCGCTTATGGGACCCCAAAATATCCAATTTTCGGGTGTTTTGTGCATGAATTTGAAATATCGAATTTGGGCACCTAAAATATCGATTTTTAGCATGTTTTGGGCCTTTATTTTGAAAATATTCTAGCACTGAGTAGGCATGTACAGATCGCTTCTGGGACCCCAAAATATTGAATTTTCGGGTGTTTTGAACCTTTATTTGAGATATAAACGGGTACAGAAGATGCACGCACAAATTGACTTTGGGCACCTAAAATATCGATTTTCAGCGTGTTTTGGGCCTGTATTTTGAAAATACTCTAACTCGGAGTAGGCATGTACAGATCGGTTCTGGGACCCCAAAATATCGAATTTTCGGGTGTTTTGTGCCTGAATTTGAGATATAAACGGGTACTGAAGATGCATTCACATATCGACTTTGGACACTTAAAATATCGATTTTTAGCATGTTTTGAGCCTATATTTTGAAAAAAATTCTAGCACTGAGTAGGCATGTACAGATCGCTTCTGGAACCCAAAAATATCGAATTTTCGTATGTTTTGAGGTTGAATTTGGGATATAAACGGGTGCAGTAGATGCATACACATATTGACTTTGGGCACCTAAAATATCGATTTTCAGCATGTTTTGGGCCTGTATTTTGAAAATACTCTAACACGGAGTAGGCATGTACAGATCGCTTCTAAAACCCCAAAATATCGACTTTTCGGGTGTTTTGTGCCTGAATATAAGATATCGACTTTGGGCACCTAAAATATCGATTTTTAGCATGTTTTGGGCCTATATTTTGAAAATATTCTAGCACTGAGTAGGCATGTACAGATCGCTTCTTGGACCCCAAAATATCGAATTTTCGGGTGTTTTAAGCCTGAATTTGAGATATAAACGGGTACTAAAGATGCATGCACATATCGACTGTTAGGCACCTAAAATATCGATTTTGAGTATGTTTTGGGTCTGTATCTTGAAAAAATTCTAACTAGGAGTAGGCATGTACACATCGCTTCTAGGCCCCCAAAATACCGAATTTTCAGATGTTTTGAGCCTGAATTTGAGATATAAACGGGTACAGAAGATGCATGCACATATTGACTTTGGGCACCTAAATTATCGATTTTCAGCATGTTTGGGGCCTGTATTTTGAAAATACTCTAACACGGAGTAGGCATGTACAGATCGCTTCTGGGACCCCAAAATATCGAATTTTCGGGTGTTTTGTGCCTGAATTTGAGATATCGACTTTGGGCACCTAAAATATCGATTTTCCGCGTGTTTTGGGCCTGTATTTTGAAAATACTCTAACTCGGAGTAGGCATGTACAGATCGCTCCTGGGACCCCAAAATATCGAATTTTCGGGTGTTTTGTGCCTGAATTTGAGATATAAACGGGTACTGAAGATGCATGCACATATCGACTTTGGACACTTAAAATATCGATTTTTAGCATGTTTTGAGCCTATATTTTGAAAAAAATTCTAGCACTGAGTAGGCATCTACAGATCGCTTCTGGGACCCAAAAATATCGAATTTTCGGGTGTTTTAAGTTTCAATTTGGGATATAAACGGGTACAGAAGATGCATACACATATTGACTTTGGGCACTTAAAATATCGATTTTCAGCATGTTTTGGGCCTGTATCTGAGTAGGCATGTACAGATCGCTTCTGGGACCCCAAAATATTGAATTTTCGGGTGTTTTGAGCCTGAATTTGAGATATAAACGGGTACTGAAGATGCATGCACATATCGACTTTTAGGCACCTAAAATATCGATTTTGAGTATGTTTTGGGTGTGTATCTTGAAAAAATTCTAACTAGGAGTAGGCATGTACACATCGCTTCTAGGCCCCCAAAATATCGAATTTTCGGATGTTTTGAGCCTGAATTTGAGATATAAACGGGTACAGAAGATGCTGGCACATATTGACTTTGGGCACCTAAAATATCGATTTTCAGCATGTTTTGGGCCTGTATTTTGAAAATACTCTAACACGGTTTAGGCATGTACAGATCGCTTCTGGGACCCCAAAATATCGAATTTTCGGGTATTTTGTGCCTGAATTTGAGATATCGACTTTGGGCACCTAAAATATCGATTTTTAGCATGTTTTGGGCCTATATTTTGAAAATATTCTAGCACTGAGTAGGCATGTACAGATCGCTTCTGGGACCCCAAAATATCGAATTTTCGGGTGATTTGAGAATAAATTTGAGATATAAACGGGTACAGAAGATGCATGCACATATCGACTTTTAAGCACCTAAAAGATCGATTTTCAGTTTGTTTTGGGCCTGTATTTTGAAAATACTCTAACACGGAGTAGGCATGTACAGATCGCTTCTAAAACCCCAAAATATCGACTTTTCGGGTGTTTTGTGCCTGAATATAAGATATCGACTTTGGGCACCTAAAATATCTATTTTTAGCATGTTTTGGGCCTATATTTTGAAAATATTCTAGCACTGAGTAGGCATGTACAGATCGCTTCTTGGACCCCAAAATATCGAATTTTCGGGTGTTTTAAGCCTGAATTTGAGATATAAACGGGTACTAAAGATGCATGCACATATCGACTGTTAGGCACCTAAAATATCGATTTTGAGTATGTTTTGGGTCTGTATCTTGAAAAAATTCTAACTAGGAGTAGGCATGTACACATCGCTTCTAGGCCCCCAAAATACCGAATTTTCAGATGTTTTGAGCCTGAATTTGAGATATAAACGGGTACAGAAGATGCATGCACATATTGACTTTGCGCACCTAAATTATCGATTTTCAGCATGTTTGGGGCCTGTATTTTGAAAATACTCTAACACGGAGTAGGCATGTACAGATCGCTTCTGGGACCCCAAAATATCGAATTTTCGGGTGTTTTGTGCCTGAATTTGAGATATAAACGGGTACTGAAGATGCATGCACATATCGACTTTGGACACTTAAAATATCGATTTTTAGCATGTTTTGAGCCTATATTTTGAAAAAAATTCTAGCACTGAGTAGGCATCTACAGATCGCTTCTGGGACCCAAAAATATCGAATTTTCGGGTGTTTTAAGGTTCAATTTGGGATATAAACGGGTACAGAAGATGCATACACATATTGACTTTGGGCACTTAAAATATCGATTTTCAGCATGTTTTGGGCCTGTATCTGAGTAGGCATGTACAGATCGCTTCTGGGACCCCAAAATATTGAATTTTCGGGTGTTTTGAGCCTGAATTTGAGATATAAACGGGTACTGAAGATGCATGCACATATCGACTTTTAGGCACCTAAAATATCGATTTTGAGTATGTTTTGGGTGTGTATCTTGAAAAAATTCTAACTAGGAGTAGGCATGTACACATCGCTTCTAGGCCCCCAAAATATCGAATTTTCGGATGTTTTGAGCCTGAATTTGAGATATAAACGGGTACAGAAGATGCTGGCACATATTGACTTTGGGCACCTAAAATATCGATTTTCAGCATGTTTTGGGCCTGTATTTTGAAAATACTCTAACACGGTTTAGGCATGTACAGATCTCTTCTGGGACCCCAAAATATCGAATTTTCGGGTGTTTTGTGCCTGAATTTGAGATATCGACTTTGGGCACCTAAAATATCGATTTTTAGCATGTTTTGGGCCTATATTTTGAAAATATTCTAGCACTGAGTAGGCATGTACAGATCGCTTCTGGGACCCCAAAATATCGAATTTTCGGGTGATTTGAGCATAAATTTGAGATATAAACGGGTACAGAAGATGCATGCACATATCGACTTTTAAGCACCTAAAAGATCGATTTTCAGTTTGTTTTGGGCCTGTATTTTGAAAATACTCTAACACGGAGTAGGCATGTACAGATCGCTTGTGGGACATCAAAATATCGAATTTTCGGGTGTTTTGTGCCTGAATTTGAGATATCGAATTATGGGCACCTAAAATATCGATTTTCAGCGTGTTTTGGGCCTGTATTTTGAAAATACTCTAACTCGGAGTAGGCATGTACAGATCGCTCTTGGGACCCCAAAATATCGAATTTTCGGGTGTTTTGTGCCTTAATTTGAGATATAAACGGGTACTGAAGATGCATGCACATATCGACTTTGGACACTTAAAATATCGATTTTTAGCATGTTTTGAGCCTATATTTTGAAAAAAATTCTAGCACTGAGTAGGCATCTACAGATCGCTTCTGGGATCCAAAAATATCGAATTTTCGGGTGTTTTAAGGTTCAATTTGGGATATAAACGGGTACCGAAGATGCATACACATATTGACTTTGGGCACTTAAAATATCGATTTTCAGCATGTTTTGGGCCTGTATCTGAGTAGGCATGTACAGATCGCTTCTGGGACTCCAAAATATTGAATTTTCGGGTGTTTTGAGCCTGAATTTGAGATATAAACGGGTACTGAAGATGCATGCACATATCGACTTTTAGGCACCTAAAATATCGATTTTGAGTATGTTTTGGGTGTGTATCTTGAAAAAATTCTAACTAGGAGTAGGCATGTACACATCGCTTCTAGGCCCCCAAAATACCGAAATTCGGATGTTTTGAGCCTGAATTTGAGATATAAACGGGTACAGAAGATGCTGGCACATATTGACTTTGGGCACCTAAAATATCGATTTTCAGCATGTTTTGGGCCTGTATTTTGAAAATACTCTAACACGGTTTAGGCATGTACAGATCGCTTCTGGGACCAAAAAATATCGAATTTTCGGGTGTTTTGTGCCTGAATTTGAGATATCGACTTTGGGCACCTAAAATATCGATTTTTAGCATGTTTTGGGCCTATATTTTGAAAATATTCTAGCACTGAGTAGGCATGTACAGATCGCTTCTGGGACCCCAAAATATCGAATTTTCGGGTGATTTGAGCATAAATTTGAGATATAAACGGGTACAGAAGATGCATGCACATATCGACTTTTAAGCACCTAAAAGATCGATTTTCAGTTTGTTTTGGGCCTGTATTTTGAAAATACTCTAACACGGAGTAGGCATGTACAGATCGCTTGTGGGACATCAAAATATCGAATTTTCGGGTGTTTTGTGCCTGAATTTGAGATATCGAATTATGGGCACCTAAAATATCGATTTTCAGCGTGTTTTGGGCCTGTATTTTGAAAATACTCTAACTCGGAGTAGGCATGTACAGATCGCTCTTGGGACCCCAAAATATCGAATTTTCGGGTGTTTTGTGACTGAATTTGAGATATAAACGGGTACTGAAGATGCATGCACATATCGACTTTGGACACTTAAAATATCGATTTTTAGCATGTTTTGAGCCTATATTTTGAAAAAAATTCTAGCACTGAGTAGGCATCTACAGATCGCTTCTGGGATCCAAAAATATCGAATTTTCGGGTGTTTTAAGGTTCAATTTGAGATATAAACGGGTACTGAAGATGCATGCACATATCGACTTTGGACACTTAAAATATCGATTTTTAGCATGTTTTGAGCCTATATTTTGAAAAAAATTCTAGCACTGAGTAGGCATCTACAGATCGCTTCTGGGATCCAAAAATATCGAATTTTCGGGTGTTTTAAGGTTCAATTTGGGATATAAACGGGTACCGAAGATGCATACACATATTGACTTTGGGCACTTAAAATATCGATTTTCAGCATGTTTTGGGCCTGTATCTGAGTAGGCATGTACAGATCGCTTCTGGGACTCCAAAATATTGAATTTTCGGGTGTTTTGAGCCTGAATTTGAGATATAAACGGGTACTGAAGATGCATGCACATATCGACTTTTAGGCACCTAAAATATCGATTTTGAGTATGTTTTGGGTGTGTATCTTGAAAAAATTCTAACTAGGAGTAGGCATGTACACATCGCTTCTAGGCCCCCAAAATACCGAAATTCGGATGTTTTGAGCCTGAATTTGAGATATAAACGGGTACAGAAGATGCTGGCACATATTGACTTTGGGCACCTAAAATATCGATTTTCAGCATATTTTGGGCCTGTATTTTGAAAATACTCTAACACGGTTTAGGCATGTACAGATCGCTTCTGGGACCAAAAAATATCGAATTTTCGGGTGTTTTGTGCCTGAATTTGAGATATCGACTTTGGGCACCTAAAATATCGATTTTTAGCATGTTTTGGGCCTATATTTTGAAAATATTCTAGCACTGAGTAGGCATGTACAGATCGCTTCTGGGACCCCAAAATATCGAATTTTCGGGTGATTTGAGCATAAATTTGAGATATAAACGGGTACAGAAGATGCATGCACATATCGACTTTTAAGCACCTAAAAGATCGATTTTCAGTTTGTTTTGGGCCTGTATTTTGAAAATACTCTAACACGGAGTAGGCATGTACAGATCGCTTGTGGGACATCAAAATATCGAATTTTCGGGTGTTTTGTGCCTGAATTTGAGATATCGAATTATGGGCACCTAAAATATCGATTTTCAGCGTGTTTTGGGCCTGTATTTTGAAAATACTCTAACTCGGAGTAGGCATGTACAGATCGCTCTTGGGACCCCAAAATATCGAATTTTCGGGTGTTTTGTGACTGAATTTGAGATATAAACGGGTACTGAAGATGCATGCACATATCGACTTTGGACACTTAAAATATCGATTTTTAGCATGTTTTGAGCCTATATTTTGAAAAAAATTCTAGCACTGAGTAGGCATCTACAGATCGCTTCTGGGATCCAAAAATATCGAATTTTCGGGTGTTTTAAGGTTCAATTTGGGATATAAACGGGTACCGAAGATGCATACACATATTGACTTTGGGCACTTAAAATATCGATTTTCAGCATGTTTTGGGCCTGTATCTGAGTAGGCATGTACAGATCGCTTCTGGGACCCCAAAATATTGAATTTTCGGGTGTTTTGAGCCTGAATTTGAGATATAAACGGGTACTGAAGATGCATGCACATATCGACTTTTAGGCACCTAAAATATCGATTTTGAGTATGTTTTGGGTGTGTATCTTGAAAAAATTCTAACTAGGAGTAGGCATGTACACATCGCTTCTAGGCCCCCAAAATACCGAAATTCGGATGTTTTGAGCCTGAATTTGAGATATAAACGGGTACAGAAGATGCTGGCACAAATTGACTTTGGGCACCTAAAATATCGATTATCAGCATGTTTTGGGCCTGTATCTGAGTAGGCATGTACAGATCGCTTCTGGGACCCCAAAATATCGAATTTTCGGGTGTTTTGTGCCTGAATTTGTGATATAAACGGGTACAGAAGATGCATGTACATAATGACTTTGGGCACCTAAAAGATCAATTTTAACCATGTTTTGGGCCTGAATTTTGAAAATACTCTTACACGGTGTAGGCATGTACAGATCGCTTCTTGGACCCCAAAACATCGAATATTCGGGTGTTTTAAGCCTGAATTTGAGATATAAACGGGTACTGAATATGCATGCACATATCGACTTTTAGGCACCTAAAATATCGATTTTGAGTATGTTTTGGGTGTGTATCTTGAAAAAATTCTAACTAGGAGTAGGCATGTACACATCGCTTCTAGGCCCCCAAAATACCGAAATTCGGATGTTTTGAGCCTGAATTTGAGATATAAACGGGTACAGAAGATGCTGGCACAAATTGACTTTGGGCACCTAAAATATCGATTATCAGCATGTTTTGGGCCTGTATCTGAGTAGGCATGTACAGATCGCTTCTGGGACCCCAAAATATCGAATTTTCGGGTGTTTTGTGCCTGAATTTGTGATATAAACGGGTACAGAAGATGCATGTACATAATGACTTTGGGCACCTAAAAGATCAATTTTAACCATGTTTTGGGCCTGAATTTTGAAAATACTCTTACACGGTGTAGGCATGTACAGATCGCTTCTTGGACCCCAAAACATCGAATATTCGGGTGTTTTAAGCCTGAATTTGAGATATAAACGGGTACTGAATATGCATGCACATATCGACTTTTAGGCACCTAAAATATCGATTTTGGGTGTGTTTTGGGTCTGTATCTTGAAAACATTCTAACAAGGAGTAGGCATGTACACATCTGTTCCAGGCCCGCATTATACCGAATTTTCGGATGTTTTGAACCTGAATTTGAGATATAAACGGGTACACAAGATCCTTGCACATATTGACTTTGGGCACCTAAAAGATCGACTTTCAGTATGTTTTGGGCCTGTATTTTGAAAACATTCTAACTAGGAGTAGGCATGTACACATCGCTTCTGGGACCCCTAAATATCGAATTTTCGGGTGTTTTGTGCCTGAATTTGAGATATCGACTTTGGGCACATAAAATATCGATTTTTAGCATGTTTTGTGCCTATATTTTGAAAATATTCTAGCACTGAGTAGGCATGTACAGATCGCTTCTGGGACCCCAAAATATCGAATTTTCGGGTGTTTTGAGCCTGAATTTGAGATATAAAAGTGTACAGAAGATGCATGCACATATCGACTTTTGGACACCTAAAAGATCGATTTTCAGTATGTTTTGGGCCTGTATTTTGAAAATACTCTAACACGGAGTAGACATGTGCAGATCGCTTCTGGGACCCAAAAATATCGAATTTTCGGGTGTTTTTTGTGCCTGAATTTGAGATATCGAATTTGGGCACCTAAAATATCGATTTTTAGCATGTTTTGGGCCTAAATTTTGAAAATATTCTAGCACTGAGTAGGCATGTACAGATCGCTTCTGGGACCCCAAAATATTGATTTTTCGGGTGTTTTGAGCCTGAATTTAAGATATAAACGGGTACAGAAGATGCATGCACAAATTGACTTTGAGCACCTAAAATATCGATTTTCAGCATGTTTTGGGCCTGTATCTGAGTAGGCATGTACAGATCGCTTCTGTGACCCAAAAATATCGATTTTCCGGGTGTTTTGGGCCTGAATTTGTGATATAAACGGGTACAGATGATCCATGCACATATTGACTTTGGGCACCTAAAAGATCGATTTTCACCATGTTTTGGGCCTGAATTTTGAAAATACTCTAACACGGAGTAGACATGTACAGATCACTTCTGGGACCCCAAAATATCGAATTTTCGGGTGTTTTGTGCCTGAATTTAAGATATCGACTTTGGGCACCTAAAATATCGGTTTTTAGCATGTTTTGGGCCTATATTTTGAAAATCTTCTAGCACTGAGTAGGCATGTACAGATCGCTTCTTGGACCCCAAAATATCGAATTTTTGGGTGTTTTAAGCCTGAATTTGAGATATAAACGGGTACTTAAGATGCATGCACATATCGACTTTTAGGCACCTAAAATATCGATTTTGAGTATGTTTTGGGTCTGTATCTTGATAAAATTCTAACTAGCAGTAGGCATGTACACATCGCTTCTAGGCCCCCAAAATACCGAATTTTCGGATGTTTTGAGCCTGAATTTGAGATATAAACGTGTACAGAAGATGCATGCACATATCGACTTTTAGGCACCTAAAATATCGATTTTGAGTATGTTTTGGGCCTGTATTTTGAAAATACTCTAACACGGAGTAGGCATGTGCAGATCACTTCAGGGACCCCAAAATATCGAATTTTCGGGTGTTTTGTGCCTGAATTTGAGATATCGAATTTGGGCACCTAAAATATCGATTTTTAGCATGTTTTGGGCCTATATTTTGAAAATATTCTAGCACTGAGTAGGCATGTACAGATCGCTTCTTGGACCCCAAAATATCGAATTTTTTTGGTGTTTTAAGCCTGAATTTGAGATATAAACGGGTACTGAAGATGCATGCACATATCGACTTTTAGGCACCTAAAATATCGATTTTGAGTATGTTTTGGGTATGTATCTTGAAAACATTCTAAGTAGGAGTAGGCATGTACACATCGCTTCTGGGACCCCTAAATATCGAATTTTCGGGTGTTTTGTGCCTGAATTTGAGATATCGACTTTGGGCACATAAAATATCGATTTTAAGCATGTTTTGGGCCTATATTTTGAAAATATTCAAGCACTGAGTAGGCATGTACAGATCGCTTCTGGGACCCCAAAATATTGAATTTTCGGGTGTTTTGAGCATGAATTTGAGATATAAACGGGTACAGAAGATGCATGCACAAATTGACTTTTGGCACCTAAAATATCGATTTTCAGCGTGTTTTGGGCCTGTATTTTGAAAATACTCTTACTCGGAGTAGGCATGTACAGATCGCTTCTGGGACCCCAAAATATCGAATTTTCGGGTGTTTTGTGCCTGAATTTGAGATATAAACGGGTACTGAAGATGCATGCACATATCGACTTTGGACACTTAAAATATCGATGTTTAGCATGTTTTGAGCCTATATTTTGAAAAAATTTCTAGCACTGAGTAGGCATGTACAGATCGCTTCTGGGACCCAAAAATATTGATTTTTCGGGTGTTTTGAGGTTGAATTTGGGATATAAACGGGTACAGAAGATGCATACACATATCGACTTATGCACCTAAAATAACGATTTTCAGCATGTTTTGGGCCTGTATCTGAGTAGGCATGTACAGATCGCTTCTGAGACCCCAAAATATAGAATTTTCGGGTGTTTTGAGCCTGAATTTGAGATATAAACGGGTACAGAAGATGCATGCACATATTGACTTTGGGCACCTAAAAGATCGATTTTCACCATGTTTTGGGCCTGAATTTTGAAAATACTCTAACACGGAGTAGGCATGTACAGATCGCTTCTTGGACCCCAAAATATCGAATTTTAGGGTGTTTTAAGCCTGAATTTGAGATATAAACGGGTACTGAAGATGCATGCACATATCGACTTTTAGGCACCTAAAATATCGATTTTGAGTATGTTTTGGGTCTGTATCTTGAAAACATTCTAACTAGGAGTAGGCATGTACACATTTGTTCTAGGCCCCCAAAATAACGAATTTTCGGATGTTTTGAACCTGAATTTGAGATATAAATGTGTACACAAGATGCATGCACATATTGACTTTGGGCACCTAAAATATCGATTTTCAGCATATTTTGGGCCTGTATTTTGAAAATACTCTAACACGGAGTAGACATGTACAGATCGCTTCTGGGACCCCAAAATATCGAATTTTCGGGTGTTTTGTCCCTAAATTTAAGATATCGTCTTTGGGCACCTAAAATATCGATTTTTAGCATGTTTTGGGCCTATATTTTAAAAATCTTCTAGCACTGAGTAGGCATGTACAGATCGCTTCATGGACCCCAAAATATCGAATTTTCGGGTGTTTTACGCCTGAATTTAAGATATAAACGGTTACTGAAGATGCATGCACATATCGACTTTTAGGCACCTAAAATATCGATTTTGAGTATGTTTTGGGTCTGTATCTTGAAAACATTCTAACTAGGAGTAGGCATGTACACATCGCTTCTGGGACCCCTAAATATCGAATTTTCGGGTGTTTTGTGCCTGAATTTGAGATATCGACTTTTGGCACATAAAATATCGATTTTTAGCATGTTTTGTGCCTATATTTTGAAAATATTCTAGCACTGAGTAGGCATGTACAGATCGCTTCTGGGACCCCAAAATATCGAATTTTCGGGTGTTTTGAGCCTGAATTTGAGATATAAAAGTGTACAGAAGATGCATGCACATATCGACTTTTGGGCACCTAAAAGATCGATTTTCAGTATGTTTTGGGCCTGTATTTTGAAAATACTCTAACACGGAGTAGACATGTACAGATCGCTTCTGGGACCCCAAAATATCGAATTTTCGGGTGTTTTGTCCCTGAATTTAAGATATCGACTTTGGGCACCTAAAATATCGATTTTTAGCATGTTTTTGGCCTATATTTTGAAAATCTTCTAGCACTGAGTAGGCATGTACAGATCGCTTCTTGGACCCCAAAATATCGAATTTTCGGGTGTTTTAAGCCTGAATTTAAGATATAAACGGTTACTGAAGATGCATGCACATATCGACTTTTAGACACCTAAAATATCGATTTTGAGTATGTTTTGGGTCTGTATCTTGAAAACATTCTAACTAGGAGTAGGCATGTACACATCGCTTCTGGGACCCCTAAATATCGAATTTTCGGGTGTTTTGTGCCTGAATTTGAGATATCGACTTTGGGCACATAAAATATCGATTTTTAGCATGTTTTGTGCCTATATTTTGAAAATATTCTAGCACTGAGTAGGCATGTACAGATCGCTTCTGGGACCCCAAAATATCGAATTTTCGGGTGTTTTGAGCCTGAATTTGAGATATAAAAGTGTACAGAAGATGCATGCACATATCGACTTTTGGGCACCTAAAAGATCGATTTTCAGTATGTTTTGGGCCTGTATTTTGAAAATACTCTAACACGGAGTAGACATGTGCAGATCGCTTCTGGGACCCAAAAATATCGAATTTTCGGGTGTTTTGTGCCTGAATTTGAGATATCGAATTTGGGCACCTAAAATATCGATTTTTAGCATGTTTTGGGACTATATTTTGAAAATATTCTAGCACTGAGTAGGCATGTACAGATCGCTTCTGGGACCCCAAAATATTGATTTTTCGGTTGTTTTGAGCCTGAATTTAAGATATAAACGGGTACAGAAGATGCATGCACAAATTGACTTTGAGCACCTAAAATATCGATTTTCAGCATGTTTTGGGCCTGTATCTGAGTAGGCATGTACAGATCGCTTCTGTGACCCAAAAATATCGATTTTCCGGGTGTTTTGGGCCTGAATTTGTGATATAAACGGGTACAGATGATCCATGCACATATTGACTTTGGGCACCTAAAAGATCGATTTTCACCATGTTTTGGGCCTGAATTTTGAAAATACTCTAGCACGGAGTAGGCATGTACACTTATCTCTTAGGCCCCCAAAATACCGAATTTTCGGATGTTTTGAGCCTGAATTTGAGATATAAACGGGTACAGAAGATGCATGCACATATTGACTTTGGGCACCTAAAATATCGATTTTCAGCATGTTTTGGGCCTGTATTTTGAAAATACTCTAACACGGAGTAGGCATGTACAGATCGCTTCTGGGACCCCAAACTATCGAAATTTCGTGTGTTTTGTGCCTGAATTTGAGATATCGACTTTGGGCACATAAAATATCGATTTTAAGCATGTTTTGGGCCTATATTTTGAAAATATTCAAGCACTGAGTAGGCATGTACAGATCGCTTCTGGGACCCCAAAATATTGAATTTTCGGGTGTTTTGAGCATGAATTTGAGATATAAACGGGTACAGAAGATGCATGCACAAATTGACTTTTGGCACCTAAAATATCGATTTTCAGCGTGTTTTGGGCCTGTATTTTGAAAATACTCTTACTCGGAGTAGGCATGTACAGATCGCTTCTGGGACCCCAAAATATCGAATTTTCGGGTGTTTTGTGCCTGAATTTGAGATATAAACGGGTGCTGAAGATGCATGCACATATCGACTTTGGACACTTAAAATATCGATGTTTAGCATGTTTTGAGCCTATATTTTGAAAAAATTTCTAGCACTGAGTAGGCATGTACAGATCGCTTCTGGGACCCAAAAATATTGATTTTTCGGGTGTTTTGAGGTTGAATTTGGGATATAAACGGGTACAGAAGATGCATACACATATCGACTTATGCACCTAAAATAACGATTTTCAGCATGTTTTGGGCCTGTATCTGAGTAGGCATGTACAGATCGCTTCTGAGACCCCAAAATATAGAATTTTCGGGTGTTTTGAGCCTGAATTTGAGATATAAACGGGTACAGAAGATGCATGCACATATTGACTTTGGGCACCTAAAAGATCGATTTTCACCATGTTTTGGGCCTGAATTTTGAAAATACTCTAACACGGAGTAGGCATGTACAGATCGCTTCTTGGACCCCAAAATATCGAATTTTTGGGTGTTTTAAGCCTGAATTTGAGATATAAACGGGTACTGAAGATGCATGCACATATCGACTTTTAGGCACCTAAAATATCGATTTTGAGTATGTTTTGGGTCTGTATCTTGAAAACATTCTAACTAGGAGTAGGCATGTACACATTTGTTCTAGGCCCCCAAAATAACGAATTTTCGGATGTTTTGAACCTGAATTTGAGATATAAATGTGTACACAAGATGCATGCACATATTGACTTTGGGCACCTAAAATATCGATTTTCAGCATATTTTGGGCCTGTATTTTGAAAATACTCTAACACGGAGTAGACATGTACAGATCGCTTCTGGGACCCCAAAATATCGAATTTTCGGGTGTTTTGTCCCTAAATTTAAGATATCGACTTTGGGCACCTAAAATATCGATTTTTAGCATGTTTTGGGCCTATATTTTAAAAATCTTCTAGCACTGAGTAGGCATGTACAGATCGCTTCATGGACCCCAAAATATCGAATTTTCGGGTGTTTTAAGCCTGAATTTAAGATATAAACGGTTACTGAAGATGCATGCACATATCGACTTTTAGGCACCTAAAATATCGATTTTGAGTATGTTTTGGGTCTGTATCTTGAAAACATTCTAACTAGGAGTAGGCATGTACACATCGCTTCTGGGACCCCTAAATATCGAATTTTCGGGTGTTTTGTGCCTGAATTTGAGATATCGACTTTTGGCACATAAAATATCGATTTTTAGCATGTTTTGTGCCTATATTTTGAAAATATTCTAGCACTGAGTAGGCATGTACAGATCGCTTCTGGGACCCCAAAATATCGAATTTTCGGGTGTTTTGAGCCTGAATTTGAGATATAAAAGTGTACAGAAGATGCATGCACATATCGACTTTTGGGCACCTAAAAGATCGATTTTCAGTATGTTTTGGGCCTGTATTTTGAAAATACTCTAACACGGAGTAGACATGTACAGATCGCTTCTGGGACCCCAAAATATCGAATTTTCGGGTGTTTTGTCCCTGAATTTAAGATATCGACTTTGGGCACCTAAAATATAGATTTTTAGCATGTTTTTGGCCTATATTTTGAAAATCTTCTAGCACTGAGTAGGCATGTACAGATCGCTTCTTGGACCCCAAAATATCGAATTTTCGGGTGTTTTAAGCCTGAATTTAAGATATAAACGGTTACTGAAGATGCATGCACATATCGACTTTTAGACACCTAAAATATCGATTTTGAGTATGTTTTGGGTCTGTATCTTGAAAACATTCTAACTAGGAGTAGGCATGTACACATCGCTTCTGGGACCCCTAAATATCGAATTTTCGGGTGTTTTGTGCCTGAATTTGAGATATCGACTTTGGGCACATAAAATATCGATTTTTAGCATGTTTTGTGCCTATATTTTGAAAATATTCTAGCACTGAGTAGGCATGTACAGATCGCTTCTGGGACCCCAAAATATTGAATTTTCGGGTGTTTTGAGCCTGAATTTGAGATATAAAAGTGTACAGAAGATGCATGCACATATCGACTTTTGGGCACCTAAAAGATCGATTTTCAGTATGTTTTGGGCCTGTATTTTGAAAATACTCTAACACGGAGTAGACATGTGCAGATCGCTTCTGGGACCCAAAAATATCGAATTTTCGGGTGTTTTGTGCCTGAATTTGAGATATCGAATTTGGGCACCTAAAATATCGATTTTTAGCATGTTTTGGGACTATATTTTGAAAATATTCTAGCACTGAGTAGGCATGTACAGATCGCTTCTGGGACCCCAAAATATTGATTTTTCGGGTGTTTTGAGCCTGAATTTAAGATATAAACGGGTACAGAAGATGCATGCACAAATTGACTTTGAGCACCTAAAATATCGATTTTCAGCATGTTTTGGGCCTGTATCTGAGTAGGCATGTACAGATCGCTTCTGTGACCCAAAAATATCGATTTTCCGGGTGTTTTGGGCCTGAATTTGTGATATAAACGGGTACAGATGATCCATGCACATATTGACTTTGGGCACCTAAAAGATCGATTTTCACCATGTTTTGGGCCTGAATTTTGAAAATACTCTAGCACGGAGTAGGCATGTACACTTATCTCTTAGGCCCCCAAAATACCGAATTTTCGGATGTTTTGAGCCTGAATTTGAGATATAAACGGGTACAGAAGATGCATGCACATATTGACTTTGGGCACCTAAAATATCGATTTTCAGCATGTTTTGGGCCTGTATTTTGAAAATACTCTAACACGGAGTAGGCATGTACAGATCGCTTCTGGGACCCCAAACTATCGAAATTTCGTGTGTTTTGTGCCTGAATTTGAGATATCGACTTTGGGCACATAAAATATCGATTTTAAGCATGTTTTGGGCCTATATTTTGAAAATATTCAAGCACTGAGTAGGCATGTACAGATCGCTTCTGGGACCCCCAAAATATTGAATTTTCGGGTGTTTTGAGCATGAATTTGAGATATAAACGGGTACAGAAGATGCATGCACAAATTGACTTTTGGCACCTAAAATATCGATTTTCAGCGTGTTTTGGGCCTGTATTTTGAAAATACTCTTACTCGGAGTAGGCATGTACAGATCGCTTCTGGGACCCAAAAATATTGATTTTTCGGGTGTTTTGAGGTTGAATTTGGGATATAAACGGGTACAGAAGATGCATACACATATCGACTTATGCACCTAAAATAACGATTTTCAGCATGTTTTGGGCCTGTATCTGAGTAGGCATGTACAGATCGCTTCTGAGACCCCAAAATATAGAATTTTCGGGTGTTTTGAGCCTGAATTTGAGATATAAACGGGTACAGAAGATGCATGCACATATTGACTTTGGGCACCTAAAAGATCGATTTTCACCATGTTTTGGGCCTGAATTTTGAAAATACTCTAGCACGGAGTAGGCATGTACACTTATCTCTTAGGCCCCCAAAATACCGAATTTTCGGATGTTTTGAGCCTGAATTTGAGATATAAACGGGTACTGGAGATGCATGCACATATCGACTTTGGGCACCTAAAATATCGATTTTCAGCATGTTTTGGGCTTGTATTTTGAAAATACTCTAACACGGAGTAGGCATGTACAGATCGTTTCTGGGACCCCTAAATATTGAATTTTCGGGTGTTTTGTGCTTGAATTTGAGATATCGACTTTGGGCACATAAAATATCGATTTTTAGCATGCTTTTGGCCTATACTTTGAAAATATTCTAGCACTGAGTAGGCATGTACAGATCGCTTCTGGGACCCCAAAATATCGAATTTTCGGGTGTTTTGAGCCTGAATTTGAGATATAAAAGTGTACAGAAGATGCATGCACATACCGACTTTTGGGCACCTAAAAGATCGATTTTCAGTATGTTTTGGGCCTGTATTTTGAAAATACTCTAACACGGAGTAGACATGTACAGATCGCTTCTGGGACCCCAAAATATCGAATTTTCGGGTGTTTTGTCCCTGAATTTAAGATATCGACTTTGGGCACCTAAAATATAGATTTTTAGCATGTTTTGGGCCTATATTTTGAAAATCTTCTAGCACTGACTAGGCATGTACAGATCGCTTCTTGGACCCCAAAATATCGAATTTTCGGGTGTTTTAAGCCTGAATTTAAGATATAAACGGTTACTGAAGATGCATGCACATATCGACTTTTAGACACCTAAAATATCGATTTTGAGTATGTTTTGGGTCT
Organism: Petrolisthes cinctipes; assembly: GCA_033782935.1. NCBI lineage: Eukaryota > Metazoa > Arthropoda > Malacostraca > Decapoda > Porcellanidae > Petrolisthes > Petrolisthes cinctipes. The sequence continues at coordinate 2,864,823 of JAWQEG010000015.1, forward strand.
GTATCTTGAAAACATTCTAACTAGGAGTAGGCATGTACACATCGCTTCTAGGACCCCTAAATATCGAATTTTCGGGTGTTTTGTGCCTGAATTTGAGATATCGACTTTGGGCACATAAAATATCGATTTTTAGCATGTTTTGTGCCTATATTTTGAAAATATTCTAGCACTGAGTAGGCATGTACAGATCGCTTCTGGGACCCCAAAATATCGAATTTCGGGGTGTTTTGAGCCTGAATTTGAAATATAAAAGTGTACAGAAGATGCATGCACATATCGACTTTTGGGCACCTAAAAGATCGATTTTCAGTATGTTTTGGGCCTGTATTTTGAAAATACTCTAACACGGAGTAGACATGTGCAGATCGCTTCTGGGACCCAAAAATATCGAATTTTCGGGTGTTTTGTGCCTGAATTTGAGATATCGAATTTGGGCACCTAAAATATCGATTTTTAGCATGTTTTGGGCCTATATTTTGAAAATATTCTAGCACTGAGTAGGCATGTACAGATCGCTTCTGGGACCCCAAAATATTGATTTTTCGGGTGTTTTGAGCCTGAATTTAAGATATAAACGGGTACAGAAGATGCATGCACAAATTGACTTTGAGCACCTAAAATATCGATTTTCAGAATGTTTTGGGCCTGTATCTGAGTAGGCATGTACAGATCGCTTCTGTGACCCAAAAATATCGATTTTCCGGGTGTTTTGGGCCTGAATTTGTGATATAAACGGGTACAGATGATCCATGCACATATTGACTTTGGGCACCTAAAAGATCGATTTTCACCATGTTTTGGGCCTGAATTTTGAAAATACTCTAGCACGGAGTAGGCATGTACACTTATCTCTTAGGCCCCCAAAATACCGAATTTTCGGATGTTTTGAGCCTGAATTTGAGATATAAACGGGTACAGAAGATGCATGCACATATTGACTTTGGGCACCTAAAATATCGATTTTCAGCATGTTTTGGGCCTGTATTTTGAAAATACTCTAACACGGAGTAGGCATGTACAGATCGCTTCTGGGACCCCAAACTATCGAAATTTCGTGTGTTTTGTGCCTGAATTTGAGATATCGACTTTGGGCACCTAAAATATCGATTTTTAGCATGTTTTGGGCCTATATTTTGAAAATATTCTAGCACTGAGTAGGCATGTACAGATCGCTTCTTGGACTCCAAAATAACGAGTTTTTTTGGTGTTTTAAGCCTGAATTTGAGATATAAACGGGTACTGAAGATGCATGCACATATTGACTTTGGGCACCTAAAAGATCGATTTTCAGCATGTTTTTGGCTTGTATTTTGAAAATACTCTAACACGGAGTAGGCATGTACAGATCGTTTCTGGGACCATTAAATATTGAATTTTCGGGTGTTTTGTGCTTGAATTTGAGATATCGACTTTGGGCACATAAAATATCGATTTTTAGCATGCTTTTGGCCTATATTTTGAAAATATTCTAGCACTGAGTAGGCATGTACAGATCGCTTCTGGGACCCCAAAATATCGAATTTTAGGGTGTTTTGAGGTTGAATTTGTAATATAAACGGGTACAGAAGATACATGCACATTTTGACTTTGGGCACCTAAAAGATCGATTTTCAGCATGTTTTGGGCCTGAATTTTGAAAATACTCTAACACGGAGTAAGCATGTACACATCTCTTCTAGGCCCCCAAAATACCGAATTTTCGGATGTTTTGAGCCTGAATTTGAGATATAAACGGGTACAGAAGATGCATGCACATATTGACTTTGGGAACCTAAAATATCGATTTTCAGCATGTTTTGGGCTTGTATATTGAAAATACTCTAACACGGAGTAGGCATGTACAGATCGCTTCTGGGACCCCTAAATATCGAATTTTCGGGTGTTTTGTGCCTGAATTTGAGATATCGACTTTGGGCATATAAAATATCGATTTATAGCATGTTTTGGGCCTATATTTTGAAAATATTCTAGCACTGAGTAGGCATGTACAGATCGCTTCTGGGACCCCAAAATATCGTATTTTCGGGTGTTTTGAGGTTGAAATTGTAATATAAACGGGTACAGAAGATGCATGCACATATTGACTTTGGGCACCTAAAAGATCGATTTTCAGCATGTTTTGGGCCTGAATTTTGAAAATACTCTAACACGGTGTAGGCATGTACACATCGCTTCTTGGACCCCAAAATATCGAATTTTCGGGTGTTTTCGGCCTGAATTTGAGATATAAACGGGTACTGAAGATGCATGCACATATTGACTTTGGGCACCTAAAATATCGATTTTCAGCATGTTTTGGGCTTGTATTTTGAAAATACTCTAACACGGATTAGGCATGTACAGATCGCTTCTTGGACCCCAAAATACCGAATTTTCGGGTGTTTTAAGCCTGAATTTGAGATATAAACGGGTACTGAAGATGCATGCACTTATCGACTTTTAGGCACCTTAAATATCGATTTTGAGTATGTTTTGGGTCTGTACTTTGAAAACATTCTAACTAGGAGTAGGCATGTACAGATCGCTTTTGGGACCCCAAAATATCGAATTTTCGGGTGTTTCGAGCCTGAATTTGAAATATAAAAGGGTACAGAAGATGCATGCACATATCGACTTGTGGGAACCTAAAAGATCGATTTTCTGTATTTTTAAGGCCTTTATTTTGAAAATACTCTAACATGGATTAGGCATGTACAGATCGCTTCTTGGACCCCAAAATACCGAATTTTCGGGTGTTTTAAGCCTGAATTTGAGATATAAACGGGTACAGAAGATTCATGCACATATCGACTTTTATGCACTTTAAAAATCGATTTCCAGTATGTTTTGGGCCTGTATTTTGAAAATACTCTAACACGGAGTAGGCATGTACAGATCGCTTCTGGGACCTAAAAAATTCGTATTATCGGGTGTATTGTGCCTCAATTTGAGATATCGAATTAGCTCACCTAAAATATCGATTTTTAGTATGTTTTGGGCCTATATTTTGAAAATATTCTACCACTGAATAGGCATGTACAGATCGCTTCTGGGACCCAAAAATATTGAATTTTCGGGTGTTTTGAGCCTGAATTTGAGATATAAACGGGTACAGAAAATGCATGCACTTATTGACTGTGAGCACCTAAAATATCGATTTTCAGCATTATTTGTGCCTGTATTTTGAAAATACTCTAACACGGAGTAGGCATGTACAGATCGCTTCTGGGACCCCAAAATATCGAATTTTAGGGTGTTTTGAGGTTGAATTTGTAATATAAACGGGTGCAGAAGATACATGCACATTTTGACTTTGGGCACCTAAAAGATCGATTTTCAGCATGTTTTGGGCCTGAATTTTGAAAATACTCTAACACGGAGTAAGCATGTACACATCTCTTCTAGGCCCCCAAAATACCGAATTTTCGGATGTTTTGAGCCTGAATTTGAGATATAAACGGGTACAGAAGATGCATGCACATATTGACTTTGGGAACCTAAAATATCGATTTTCAGCATGTTTTGGGCTTGTATTTTGAAAATACTCTAACACGGAGTAGGCATGTACAGATCGCTTCTGGGACCCCTAAATATCGAATTTTCGGGTGTTTTGTGCCTGAATTTGAGATATCGACTTTGGGCATATAAAATATCGATTTATAGCATGTTTTGGGCCTATATTTTGAAAATATTCTAGCACTGAGTAGGCATGTACAGATCGCTTCTGGGACCCCAAAATATCGTATTTTCGGGTGTTTTGAGGTTGAAATTGTAATATAAACGGGTACAGAAGATGCATGCACATATTGACTTTGGGCACCTAAAAGATCGATTTTCAGCATGTTTTGGGCCTGAATTTTGAAAATACTCTAACACGGTGTAGGCATGTACACATCGCTTCTTGGACCCCAAAATATCGAATTTTCGGGTGTTTTCGGCCTGAATTTGAGATATAAACGGGTACTGAAGATGCATGCACATATTGACTTTAGGCACCTTAAATATCGATTTTGAGTATGTTTTGGGTCTGTACCTTGAAAACATTCTAACTAGGAGTAGGCATGTACAGATCGCTTTTGGGACCCCAAAATATCGAATTTTCGGGTGTTTCGAGCCTGAATTTGAAATATAAAAGGGTACAGAAGATGCATGCACATATCGACTTGTGGGAACCTAAAAGATCGATTTTCTGTATTTTTAAGGCCTTTATTTTGAAAATACTCTAACATGGAGTAGGCATGTACAGATCGCTTCTGGGACCCCAAAATATCGAATTTTCGGGTGTTTTAAGCCTGAATTTGAGATATAAACGGGTACAGAAGATTCATGCACATATCGACTTTTATGCACTTTAAAAATCGATTTCCAGTATGTTTTGGGCCTGTATTTTGAAAATACTCTAACACGGAGTAGGCATGTACAGATCGCTTCTGGGACCTAAAAATTTCGTATTATCGGGTGTATTGTGCCTCAATTTGAGATATCGAATTAGCTCACCTAAAATATCGATTTTTAGCATGTTTTGGGCCTATATTTTGAAAATATTCTACCACTGAATAGGCATGTACAGATCGCTTCTGGGACCCAAAAATATTGAATTTTCGGGTGTTTTGAGCCTGAATTTGAGATATAAACGGGTACAGAAAATGCATGCACTTATTGACTGTGAGCACCTAAAATATCGATTTTCAGCATTATTTGTGCCTGTATTTTGAAAATACTCTAACACGGAGTAGGCATGTACAGATCGCTTCTGGGACCCCAAAATATCGAATTTTCGGGTGTTTTGTGCCTGAATTTGAGATATAAACGGGTACTGAAGATGCATGAACATATCGACATTGGACACTTAAAATATCGATTTTTAGCATGTTTTAAGCCTATATTTTGAAAACATTCTAGTACTGTGTAGGCAAGTACAAATCGCTTCTGGGGCCCCAAAATATCGAATTTTCGTTGTGTTTGGAATCCGAATTTGAGATATAAACAGGTACAGAAGATGTATGCACATTTTGACGTTTGGGCATCTAAAAGATCGATTTTCAGTATGTTTTGGGCCTGTATTTTGAAAATACTCTAACACTGAGTAGGCATGTACAGATCGCTTCTGGGACCCCAAATATCGATTTTTCGGGTGTTTTGTGCCTGAATTTGAGATATCGACTTTGGGCACCTAAAATATCGATTTTTAGCATGTTTTGGGCCTATATTTTGAAAATATTCTAGCACTGAGTAGGCATGTACAGATCGCTTTTGGGACCCAAAAATATCGAATTTTCGAGTGTTTTGAGCATAAATTTGAAATATAAACGGATACTGAAGACGCATGCATATATAGAATTTTGGGCACCTAAAATATCGATTTTGAGCATGTTTTGGGTCTGTATCGTGAAAAAATTCTAACTAGGAGTAGGCATGTACAGATCGCTTCTAGGACCCAAAAATACCGAATTTTCGGGTGTTTTGAGCCTGAATTTGAGATATAAACGGGTACAGAAAATGCATGCACATATCGACTTTGGACACTTAAAATATCGATTTTTATCATGTTTTGAGCCTATATTTTGAAAACATTCTAGCACTGTGTAGGCATGTACAAATCGCTTCTGGGGCCCCAAAATATCGAATTTTCAGGTGTTTTGTGCCTGAATTTCAGATATCGACTTTGGGCATCTAAAATATCGATTTTTAGCATGTTTAGGGCCTATATTTTGAAAATATTCTAGCACTGAGTAGGCATGTACAGATCGCTTCTGGGACCCCAAAATATCGAATTTTCGGGTGTTTTGTGCCTGAATTTGAGATATAAACGGGTACAGAAGATGCATGCACATATTGACTTTGGGCACCTAAAAGATCGATTTTTTATCATGCTTTGGGCCTTAATTTTGAAAATACTCTAACACAGAGTAGGCATGTTCAGATCGCTTCTTTAACCCCAAAATATCGAATTTTCGGGAGTTTTAAGCCTGAATTTGAGATATAAACGGGAACTGAAGATACATGCACATATCGACTTTTAGGCACCTAAAATATTGATTTTGAGTATGTTTTGGGTCTGTATCTTGAAAACATTCTAACTAGGAGTAGGCATGTACACATCGCTTCTAGGCCACCAAAATACCGAATTTTCGGATGTTTTAAGCCTGAATTATTTGAGATATAAACAGGTAAAGAAGATGCATGCACATATTAACTTTGGGCACCTAAAATATCGATTTTCAGCATGTTTTGAGCCTGTATTTTGAAAATACTCTAACACGGAGTAGGCATGTACAGATCGCTTCTGGGACCCCAAAATATCGAATTTTCGGGTGTTTTGTGCATGAATTTGAAATATCGACTTTGGGCACCTAAAATATCGATTTTTAGCATGTTTAGGGCCTTTATTTTGAAAATATTCTAGCACTGAGTAGGCATGTACAGATCGCTTCTGGGACCCCTAAATATCGAATTTTCGGGTGTTTTGAGCCTGAATTTGAGATATAAACGGGTACAGAAGATGCATGCACATATCGATTTTGGACACTTAAAATATCGATTTTTAGCATGTTTTGAGCCTATATTTTGAAAAAAAATCAAGCACTGAGTAGGCATGTACAGATCGCTTCTGGGACCCAAAAATATCGAATTTTCGGGTGTTTTGAGGTTGAATTTGGGATATAAACGGGTGCAGAAGATGCATCCACATATTGATTTTGGGCTCCTAAAATATCGATTTTCAGCATGTTTTGGGCCTGTATCTGATTAGGCATGTACAGATCGCTACTGAGACCCAAAAATATCGATTTTTCGGGTGTTTTGAGCCTTTATTTGTGATATAAACGGGTACAGAAGATGCATGCACATATTGACTTATGGCACCTAAAAGATAGATTTTCATCATGTTTTGGGCCTGAATTTTGAAAATACTCTAACAAGGAGTAGGCATGTACAGATCGCTTCTTGGACCCCAAAATATCGAATTTTCGGGGGTTTTAAGCCTGAATTTGAGATATAAACGGGTACTGAAGATGAATGCACATATCGATTTTTAGGCACCTAAAATATCGATTTTGAGTATGTTTTGGGTCTGTATCTTGAAAACATTCTAACTAGGAGTAGGCATGTACACATTGCTTCTAGGCCCCAAAAAGAACGAATTTTCGGGTGTTTTGAGCCTGAATTTGAGATATAAACGGGTACAGAAGATGCATGCACATATCGACTTTGTACACTTAAAATATCGATTTGTAGCATGTTTTGAGCCTATATTTTGAAAACATTCTAGCACTGAGTAGGCATGTACAGATCGCTTCTGGGACCGAAAATAAAGAAATTTCGGGTGTTTTGAGCCAGAATTTGAAATATAAACGGGTACAGAAGATGCATGCACATATTGACTTTGGGCACCTAAAATATCGATTTTCTGTATGTTTTGTGCCTGTATTTTGAAAATACTCTAACACGGAGTAGGCATGTACAGATTGCTTCTGGGACCCCAAAATATCGAATTTTCGGGTGTTTTGTGCCTGAATTTGAAATATCGACTTTGGGCACCTAAAATATCGATTTTTAGCATGTTTTGAGCCTATATTTTGAAAAAAAAATCTAGCACTGAGTAGGCATGTACAGATCGCTTCTGGGACCCAAAAATATCGAATTTTCGGGTGTTTTGAGGTTGAATTTGGGATATAAACGGGTGCAGAAGATGCATACACATATTGACTTTGGGCACCTAAAATATCGATTTTCAGTATGTTTTGGGCCAGTATCTGAGTAGGCATGTACAGATCGCTACTGGGACCCAAAAATATCGAATTTTCGGGTGTTTTGAGCCTGAATTTGTGATATAAACGGGTACAGAAGATGCATGCACATATTGACTTATGGCACCTAAAAGATAGATTTTCATCATGTTTTGGGCCTGAATTTTGAAAATACTCTAACAAGGAGTAGGCATGTCCAGATCGCTTCTTGGACCCCAAAATATCGATTTTTTGGGTGTTTTGAGGTTGAATTTGAGATATAAACGAGTACTGAAGATGCATGCACATATCGACTTTTAGTCACTTAAAATATCGGTTTTGAGTATGTTTTGGGTCTGTATCTTGAAAACATTCTAACTAGTAGTAGGCATGTACACATCGCTTCTAGGCCCCCAAAATACCGAATTTTCGGATGTTTTGAGCCTGAATTTGAGATATAAAAGGGTACAGAAGATGCATGCACATATTTACTTTGGGCACCTAAAATATCGATTTTCAGCAAGTTTTGTGCCTGAATTTTGAAAATACTCTAACACTGAGTAGGCATGTACAGATCGCTTCTGGGACTCCAAATATCGAATTTTTTGGTGTTTTGTGCCTGAATTTGAGATATCGACTTTGGGCACCTAAAATATCGATTTTTAGCATGTTTTGGGCCTATATTTTGAAAATATTCTAGCACTGAGTAGGCATGTACAGATCGCTTTTGGGACCCCAAAATATCGAATTTTCGGGTGTTTTTAGCCTGAATTTGAAATATAACGGGTACTGAAGATGCATGCACATTCGAATTTTGGGCACCTAAAATATCGATTTTGAGCATGTTTTGGGTCTGTATCTTGAAAAAATTCTAATTAGGAGTAGGCATGTACAGATCGCTTCTAGGACCCAAAAATACCGAATTTTCGGGTGTTTTGAGCCTGAATTTGAGATATAAACGGGTACAGAAGATGCATGCACATATTGACTTTGGGCACCTAAAATATCGATTTTCAGCATGTTTTGGGCCTGAATTTTGAAAATACTCTAACACGGAGTAAGCATGTACACATCTCTTCTAGGCCCCCAAAATACCGAATTTTCGGATGTTTTGAGCCTGAATTTGAGATATAAACGGGTACAGAAGATGCATGCACATATTGACTTTGGGAACCTAAAATATCGATTTTCAGCATGTTTTGGGCTTGTATATTGAAAATACTCTAACACGGAGTAGGCATGTACAGATCGCTTCTGGGACCCCTAAATATCGAATTTTCGGGTGTTTTTGTGCCTGAATTTGAGATATCGACTTTGGGCATATAAAATATCGATTTATAGCATGTTTTGGGCCTATATTTTGAAAATATTCTAGCACTGAGTAGGCATGTACAGATCGCTTCTGGGACCCCAAAATATCGTATTTTCGGGTGTTTTGAGGTTGAAATTGTAATATAAACGGGTACAGAAGATGCATGCACATATTGACTTTGGGCACCTAAAAGATCGATTTTCAGCATGTTTTGGGCCTGAATTTTAAAAATACTCTAACACGGTGTAGGCATGTACACATCGCTTCTTGGACCCCAAAATATCGAATTTTCGGGTGTTTTCGGCCTGAATTTGAGATATAAACGGGTACTGAAGATGCATGCACATATTGACTTTGGGCACCTAAAATATCGATTTTCAGCATGTTTTGGGCTTGTATTTTGAAAATACTCTAACACGGATTAGGCATGTACAGATCGCTTCTTGGACCCCAAAATACCGAATTTTCGGGTGTTTTAAGCCTGAATTTGAGATATAAACGGGTACTGAAGATGCATGCACTTATCGACTTTTAGGCACCTTAAATATCGATTTTGAGTATGTTTTGGGTCTGTACCTTGAAAACATTCTAACTAGGAGTAGGCATGTACAGATCGCTTTTGGGACCCCAAAATATCGAATTTTCGGGTGTTTCGAGCCTGAATTTGAAATATAAAAGGGTACAGAAGATGCAGGCACATATCGACTTGTGGGAACCTAAAAGATCGATTTTCTGTATTTTTAAGGCCTTTATTTTGAAAATACTCTAACATGGAGTAGGCATGTACAGATCGCTTCTGGGACCCCAAAATATCGAATTTTCGGGTGTTTTAAGCCTGAATTTGAGATATAAACGGGTACAGAAGATTCATGCACATATCGACTTTTATGCACTTTAAAAATCGATTTCCAGTATGTTTTGGGCCTGTATTTTGAAAATACTCTAACACGGAGTAGGCATGTACAGATCGCTTCTGGGACCTAAAAATTTCGTATTATCGGGTGTATTGTGCCTTAATTTGAGATATCGAATTAGCTCACCTAAAATATCGATTTTTAGCATGTTTTGGGCCTATATTTTGAAAATATTCTACCACTGAATAGGCATGTACAGATCGCTTCTGGGACCCAAAAATATTGAATTTTCGGGTGTTTTGAGCC